>VWZY01002331.1:210102-222753 GCA_013399075.1 Chloroceryle aenea
TTTTTTTTTTTTGTTTTTTTTTTTTTTTTTTTTTTTTTCTTGGCACTCATGTAGCTGACAGGAAGGATTGGTGTGATTTTTCTTTGTTTGGTTTGGAAAGTAAGATGATACTTTTCTAAAGGGATGGGGGTGTTTATTGGTGTGTGTTTGTTTGTTTAAGTAACCTCCTCAGTTGTGTTAACAGCCCAGGATCATCTCTGGTGTATAAAAGGATTATACTTCATATAAAAGGTTTATACTGTAACCTGTCCTATGTATTAGCATCATTTTAAAACTGCTGGATATTCAGCTTCACGTGAATATCTCAGCAGGAGAAAGATTTTCTTCCTACAGGTCCTATTCTCTTGAAAATTGAAAATAGAGACTTTACAAGAAAAAAAAATTCTGAACAAGAAAGGTTGCTAACCTGTGCAAATGTAGTGAAAATAAATTTGGTGATTTTAGTTACAAGAAAAACAAGGAAACCATAATTCAATAGAAATGTTTTCCCATCTACATCATCTGGGATAGCTAACGAAAGGTGCTTTTTTTTTCCTTAAAGGTAACGATTGTTTAATAATATACTCACCATGAATTCTCTTGTCATTTTTTTGTAGGTCACAGATCTTTCTCTTTTTTTTAATCTGCCTGTATATAGAAAATAAAACCCACAGAGAGAAAGCAAAAGGAATTATGTAGATGTTTTATCTCTTGTGATCACCTCAAATCTCAACAGTCATTTATAATATAAAAACATACTGCTTGTTTTTAATCAGCAGTACAATTCCAAAATTCATAGAATCATAGCATGCTAGGAGTTGGAAGGGACCTCTGGAGATCATCAAGTTCAACCTTGCTGGCCAGAACGGGAACACCCAGGACAGGCCACACAGGAACAGATCCAGGCAAGTCTTGAAAGCATCTAGAGAAGGAGACTCCACAACTTCCCCAGGCAGCCTGTTCCAGTGCTCTGTCACCCTCACAGTGAAAAATTTTTCCTCATATTGAGGTGGAACTTTCTGTGTTTCACCTTGCTACCATTACCTCCCATCCCATCTACGTGACACCCACCCTTCAGATATTTGTAAACATCAGTAGGATCCCATCTCAGTCTTCTCTTCTCCAGGCTAAAAAGCCTCAGGGCTCTCAGCCTTTCCTCATATGAGAGATGTTCCAGTCCCTTAATCATCTTTGTAGAGCTCTTTTGGACTCCCTCGAGTATTTCCCTGTCCCTCTTGAACTGGGGAGACCAGAACTGAACACAGTACTCCAGATGTGATCTCACTAGTGCAGAGTAGAGGGGGAGGAGAACCTCCCTCAGACTGCTGGCCACACTGTTCTTTATGAATCCCAGGATACTGTTGGCTTTCTTGGCCACAAAGGCACCTTGCTGTTCCATGGATAATTTCTTGTCCATCAAGATGCCAAGGTCCCCCTTCACAGAGCTGCTTTCCATCAGGTCTAACCCTAACCTGTACCACTACATGGGGGTGTTCCTTCCCAGGTGTAGGACTCTACGCTTATCCTTGTTGAGCTTTTCCTTAGGTTCACCTTTGCCCAGCTCTCCAGTCTGTCCAGATCTCAATGGATGGCAGCACAGCCTTCCGGTGTTTCTGCCACTTCTCCCAGTTTAGTGCCATCTGCAAACTATCCCTTCATCCAGGTCATTGATGGAAGATGTTGAATAAGACTGGATCCAGAACTGACCCCTGGGGAACACACTACTTACAGTTTTCCAGCTGGACTCTGCACCACTGATCATAAAGCTCTGAGCTCTGTTGTTCAGTTCTCAACACATATCACTGTCTGCTCTTCTAACTCATACTTCCTGAGCCTAACCATGCGGATGTTATGGGAGACAGTGTCAAAAGCCTTGCTGAAGTCAAGGTAGACAATGTCCGCTGCTCTCCCTGCATCTATCCATTCAGTAACACTATCACAGAATGCTATCAGATTAGTCAGACATGACCTCCCTTTAGTAAATCCATGCTGGCTACTCTTGACAACCTTCTTCCATGGGCTGAGATATCTCTAGAATGAGATGCTTCATCACCTTCCCAGGTATGGAGGTGAGGCTGACTGGTCTGTAATTACCAGAGTCTGTCTGTCTTGCCCTTTTTGAAGACTGGAGTGACATTGACTTTCCTCCAGTCCTCGGGCACCGCACTTGTTCTCTACAATCTTTCGGAAATAGTGGAGAGTGGTAGAGCAACAGCATCAGACAGCTCCCTCAGTACTCATGGGTGCATTATGGTGACCCTTCAGATTTCAGTTTTCTGTGGGTTATCCAGCTTCTTACCTGAGCCTCAGAATGTGAAGCTAGCCTTTAATACTTGTTCTCAAATAGAGGATACTAATGAGTAAAAGAAATGTGTACATGTCACAATGGAAGGATGGCTTTGGAGTGAAATAGTGCCTCCAGTATTTTTCATAACTCTGTTTTAATATAAAGTATTTTTTTCACATTGTGCTGTAGAAAAAAAGAAAAAACAAACAAAAAAATCTGTATTTTGGGCAGAAGTGACTGAGCCCCCAGAATGTGTATAAAAGTTCCTCATCAGATAACTGTGAGAACTGACCTTAATGTCTGCGGATAAGTGTCCAGAAGACTTATGACCAGGGAGGGTATTTTGGTCTCCCCTCACATTTTGTCTTTGGGAAGGATTTGAGTTCTGCCATAACCAGACTGGGAGATTAAACTCTGTCTATTGTAACACCGTATCTTTTGTATTGAATTGAAACAACTGATGTTGATTGCATAAGAGTTTCTCAAAGGACTCCTGGGTTTGAACATCCCTGATTGGCCAGGAACATACAGACGGTGCAGGACCTGAGGCATAGGCTTTGTATTGCCCCTTGTCTGGCTTTAGGCATCTGCAGAGTTGTTTTCCTTTACTGCAGCTAGTTGCTTTGGTCCCTGCTCTGTCTGTATGCTGTATAAAGAAGAGGATGTTGGACTGAACAGTATGAATCAGCCATCTAGAAGACAGATTTTGAGATTTAAAAATGCCTTTAAAGTGTTTAAAATCTTGATTGCTTCTAACTTCTTCATCTGTATCTCTTTGACAACAGCAATTTAAGAATATATGTCACTTAAACTTTTTAATGCTTTTGGCTTTGGACTTGTACCTTAAAGCCAGGAATGGCTTTGATGGCAGAGAGGGAAGCTAAGTTCCAGGAACTCTTGCTCTGATTAGGATCTGCAGTTTGTAAGAATATTAGAACTTTTCCATTATTTAAATTATTTTCAGGTACTCCAGTTATCTTACAAACTTTTTCAGTTTTTAGCTGATTAGAGTAATGTAATTTGTAGTTATGGCGCTTTAAATGAATGTTGCCTTTCTTTTGAACTCTTCAACATATTTAGCCGTTATGTATTTTAGGCTTTTGTGGAAGACTGTTCACTGTTTATTATGCCATATTTTAAACAAAGGAATTTCATAAATAGTAGATCTTGTAATTATTTTACTTGAGCATTTTTGTGAAAAATAATCTGGTGCTTTAAAACACAAAACAAAAACAAACAAAACCACCATACACCCCCCAAAACAAACAAACAAAAAACCCTACAAAAAAACAGGGGAGAAAAAAAAAAACAAACCCCACAAACACAGGAAAAGTAAATGTGCTTCTCTTCTCTTGGTCCCGTTTAATGCTTTTCATTCTGGTAGTGGCTGACCTTGGGAGACTGAGAAAAGGACTCTTCTCGCAGTTTTTAAAACTATTTGGAGATAAGCTCTTCTGTGGTGCTTTTTGTTTCTGTTTATTTAATCAATTACTTGGTAATTATTTAGATGCTAAATGGAATGGAGTTTCAGACTTTTTTAATTGAGTTTTGAAATCCTTACATTAATTGCAGCAGCCTTGTGCTTAGCTTTCTACAAACCTCTGTACTCAACAGAACAGTGAAGTGTATTCATATGTAGATAACATGCCATGTATTTGTGACTGACTTGGTTAGGTTTCTGAAAATGGCCTTTAGCTTTTCAATTGTTCAGTTGATTAGCAAAGTTTAATAGAGGTTTATGTCAGACAAGTCTGAATGCTTTTAGTCTTGTCCTTTACAGAAAGGTCTTTTAATGCTTTGGGGATCAGAAATTTGCCACTAAATGGAAAAGGAAGACTTTTAATATTATAATAGCATTACAAAAAAAAGCATTCAAGTTATGCAGCAAAATAGATTTAGCTTTAGTTTATGTATTTGTAGTAAGTCTGCTGGAGGAAATGTTTTTCTTAGCTACTAAAGGATACATGAGTCTTTCTTGCTCTCAAGATACCTGCACTGATGCTAGTGTCTCAGGATCACTAGCTTATATAAATCAGGTGAAGAGAGGAGTGAGACTATATGGAAACAACTCTGCAGACATCAAGGTCAGTGAAGGAGGAGGGAGGAGGTGCACCAGGTGCCAGAGCAGAGATTCTCTGCAGCCTGTGGTGAAGACCATGGTGAGGCAGGCTGTTCCTCTACAGCCCGTGGAGGTTAATGGTGGAGCACATAGCCACCTGGAGCCCATGGAGGACTTCCCACCAGAGCAGGTGGATGCCTGAAAAAGACTGTGACCCTGTGGGAAGCCCACACTAGAACAGGGTCTTTGGCATGACCTGTGGAGAGAGGAGCCCATGCTAGAGCAGATTTGCTGTCAGGACTTGCAACCCTGTGGGAGGGACATACACTGGAGCAGTTGCTGTAGAACTGCAGCCTGTGGGAAGGACTCATGCTGGAGAAGTTCATGGAAGACTGTCTCTTATGGGAGGGACCCCACACCAGGCAGGGGAAGGGTGTGAGGAGTGCTTCCTCTGAAGAGGAAGGCGTGGTAGAGACAATGTGTGATTAACTGACTGCAATTCCACTCCCTGTCCCCCTGCACAGCTGGTGGGGAAGAAGGTAGAGAAAATCAGGTGTAAAGTTGAGCCTGGGAAGACGGGGGAGGCAGAGGATTGCTTTGAGATTTTGAGAAGATGTTTTGAGATTTAGTTTCTTATTACCCTACTCTGATTTGGTTGGTAATAAATTAATTTTCCACAAGTTCAATCTGTTTTGCTCATGATGGTACTTGCTGAGTGATCTCTTCTCATTGTTATCTTGACCAACAAGCCTTTCATTTTATTTTACTTTCCCACATCCATTCGAGGAGGGGGATAGAGCACATTTGTTGTGCACTTGACATCCAGTGACTAACCCACCAAGAGAACAAGGTCTTCCCCCTTTTCTAGGTGAGAGTCTGACCTAGCTGTGGACAGTGAGGCAAGTGCTTAACTTTCTACTACAGTTCAGCTGCAGGTTTGAAATGTCTCCCCAGGGACACTGCAAACAGAGGAGTCCTGTCTCCCATGTGAAAACTCCAAACACTGAGCTCTCTCAGTTTAAGCTGGGTCGAGTTACTCATCTCACTTTTGTAAACACATTTGTTCCTCTTGCTAGTTGTGTTTCCAAAAGAATTTGCAACTCCTGTTTATTTGTTGGAAAACAAGACTGAAGTGCCTGTCTTTGTGAGGGAGCTCTATGAAATGTCTGCTGAGTGAAGGGAAATGGATCCCAGTAGTGGTAAAACAAAAAAAAAAAAAAGGGGNAAAAAAAGGGGGGGGGGTATAGGGTGAAGAGGGGAGTGATGTGGAGAGTGCACAAAAGGTTGTTTAAAATAGCTGTGTGCTCTCTCCCACCCACTCTGACTCCTGTTTTTCTTCACACAGTCTGAAGGCAGACTTTCCCCTAAAGCAGGGTGATAGCTTCTACCTGGAGGCAAGGATCAATTTTTCAAAGAATGCTCATCACTGTGATACATTTTTCCACCTTTTACTCTCAGCCTTATTTGAAATCAGATTTAGGCTATATGATTTGAGACATACTTCCTTGGCTGAGAGGCAGCTAAAAATACGGCATTTTATATAAATTAATTCTAGCTGCTGGCATTTTATGACTTAATTCTGGCTGCTGACTTCACCTGTACCATAGAGCTGGCTTCACCAGTATCGTAGAGCATTTACACAGTAAACCAAAAAATACACCTTGCCCGAGTTTAATAATTAGCCTTATTTCAACTTCTGTAAAGTGGATTGGTTTCTCCTTTGCTTACAGTTTGTATGAACTGACCATATGTGGGCTGTTTCCAGAGGTTTTGAAACTGTTATTTTCCCTTGCTGTTCCTGAAGTGGTGGTTTTGAAGTGCTGTATATTTTTCCCAGAAAGAGATTCCCAAAAGAGTAGAAGGTTTTTAAAAGGAGCAGACCTGACCATTTGCAGAAGAGCGGTGTGTGGGGGTCTGTCTGTGCTAAAATTTGCAGCTGAGGTGGACTGTTCTAAGGAGATAGAGTTGCTCTAACTGCAGTCCATTTGTAATTAGATAAGCAATACTGACAGGAACAGTGAGTTAGTGGCTCCCCTCCAAGGAGAGCTATTGACTGAACATTAGGTTTTGCATGAGATGGTGATGCAGTCGATAAAAGCATCAGGCCTTGTTTGGAGTAACACCACCGATTACTCTCTAATTTGCCGCCTGGAAGTGAGCCACAGACATTTCAGCCTTGTGTTTAGTGTTGATGAGATCTAGAGTGAACATTTAATCTTATGTTTACTAGCAAACCACTTGTAACAAGGATGCACCACAAAAGGGTAACTCTCTGATGGCTTTCCTGCAGTAAAGCTTTATTTTAGCTGTAACCCAGTTCAAAGCTACAACTGGATAAGGGTTTTTCATTTTCTAAGATGTAGCTCAAGGCAATCTGTTAAGCTTTTGATGGGTGACTTTTTTTTTTTTAAGTATATATGATGTTTACGTTGTCACTAAAACACAGTATTCATTTTCCAAATTATAGCAAAGTCTCAGTTCTTCAAAATGCTCTATATAGAAAGGGACACTTAATCTTACATAGTCTCACTGCTGGGAGTCCACTTGGCTACAGTTGCTTGCCAATGGCAGTTTTCAGGACCAGAGGTCTTTTGCCAGCCCCCTCTTCTTTGTTTTAACAAGTTTCTTATCAGTAGTGCTTTACCACTGCTGTTAGCTTTTTAGATTCATTCATGAAGTGATTTAAGTTGAAGAAACATTTTTAATTTTTTTTTGTCTAGAAAGTTATTGAGCATCGAAGTGGTCATACGTGATTTGCCTTATATCAGGACTACAGGCTAACAAAATTTAGTGAAATACAGCTTACAGTGTAAGCCAACGCATGTGAAAGGAAAAAACGGGAGAGGAGGGAGAACTGTTGTAACTCTGAAAAGATTTTAAACTCTGAAGTGATTAAAAAATCTTTCAGGAATGTATTTGTGTGATTTCACTGTGGTTCTGTGCCTGGAATTAAGTTAGTTCAAGTGCCTAAAAGAGAATTCTCATCCAGTTCTATGGCCAGTGGAACTAAATACATAGAAGATCTTTGGTACAAAAATAGGTTAGCTTTGGAGATAAGGGATATAAAGATTTTAACTTCTTGGCTTTTCATACATTCACACCAATATATTTTTCCTATCAAGTAGAAATTTGGATCCTCTGTGCAATGAAATATCCAAACTGTAAGTAATCACATCAGGAAAAAAGGATACCCCAGACACAGCGGAGTTCCCCACATCATCACTAACTTTAACAGTGTTTCAAATGCTTCAGAACAGGTCAAATAGCATCCATTCAGGAACCTTACCAGTTCCATTATAGTTGACTGGACTCCCTGAAAATGTCCTTCCTTTTAGGATTGGGAATATGAGGAGGTGCTTTTCCCATATTGTAACTCTTGGTGCGTGAGAATGAATCAAATATCTAGTCTTGTTCCATGAGAAAGTTCAGGAATGTATATAATCTATGAATTCTGATTAACTAGACAGATTCATTAGTGCTATGGGATTTGGTCAGGCTTCTTTGTGGGTGTATATCTGACACTGCTGACAGTGGTGGCAGGGGTAGCATGTTTATCAGGAGTTTCACTTCAGAACTGGTGCATTAGCGTGAAACCAGCTTGAAGCAGTCAATTAGATGATGTTCAGGAAAACAACCTAGGTAGGAAGATTTGGTGCTGTAAAAAGTTTTGAAAGCTAGACTGTGCTGTTAGAAAAAAGATCATTGGAGTTTGTCAGAAGTCCCTGAGGTTCAGGTATTCTCCATGGGGTTGCTTCATGGCTGATGCAAATGATAACAAAAATAGCTCTTGCAACTTGTATTACTTACATTCAAACTGGTCCATAAAATTTATTGGAAGTCTTGGGTAGACTTGCATACAGGCTTCAAATTCTGAGGAGTGAGTCTCAGAGCCATATGAACTCCTTTCTTGTGTGTTATCACTGACCTCTCCAAAAGAAGGAAAAGAAATTCTGTATAATCCAAATATTAATTACACATGACTGGATTTAGAAATGGAAATAATATCTAGTTTAGATCACTTCTGTGACAGAAATTCCTATCACTACTGCAGTAAGGTGCTGGAAGGTTGGCCCAGCTTTGCAGCTGGGCTTCAGGCTCAGGGAAAACCTTTGTGTTTGGTACTGTTTTAGCTAAAGGCAATATGGATTTGAAAGCATTTGTAACATTATAAAGCCACACCAAGGTTTCTGTTCAGGCTTAGACTACCCTCTCCACTCCGGTTATTCATGAGGAGTTCAGTTTTCTCAAACATCCTGTAAGACTGCTGATAGCCTCTGTCCGCCTTTAAAACTGCTCAAGCCCTTTCAGCATGGGAACACAGTCATCCTCTGTCAAGTTCATTGGTGTAACTTCTTAATGTTTATTCCTGTATTTATCTAAAGCTTGAAAAAAAAGTTTGTGTAACATGAGCTGTTGGTTCGTAATTTTTGTATATGCCGAAATTATTCATAGTCATGTTTTGTGTGAATTGTGACTAACATTGGCTTTTCAGAGTTATTTGCAAGAGATGTGTGTAAACTGGGAGAGGCTTCCAGAAGATCTGCGAAGGGCAGAATACAAAAAGCAAAAATGTCAATTTCAAAGTAAAAGTCTTGTGAAGGGAAACTAAAGAAAATATATGCAAGTCTTACTTTGTCTGCTTCTGGGAATATTTCCTTTTGTGAAGGCAAAAAGAATAGGTTTGTTGTTTGTTTTTTTTTTTTTAATAAATAATCTGTAAATCTATGTGTCTGCTTGCATAAAGCTAGCATAAACTACAGCCTGGAACTTAAAAATCCCATCCAGAGACTTGATTGCTGGGGGAAGGTGCATTTAATTTTGCCATTTGCTGTAGAGACTCATCTAAGTTTGGATGCCATCACTAGTGTTGTGGTAGCTTGGTGGATGGGTTGTATGAGCTTATTTGTGTTGATAGCTAGCTCTAATTAAGAGAAGGCCCATGCACAGCATACAGCAGAGAAGCCATGGACTAAAATAGCACTGGCATGCTGCTGGTGAGATTAACCATGATACTGTTCTCCATTTTGCTGGAGGGTAATGTTTTCCTCAAAACAGAATATCCCTGAGCTAGTGTGGGGGATATTAAGCTTATGCAGATATATTCAGATTCTTATAGCTGCTCAGTGTAACGATTTGATTAAGTTAATTAAGCCAGAACAGTACTTGAACACTGAATAATTTATCAAAATAGATTTAAGGGAAGAATCATAGCAGTTTGTCTCCTCAGATTTTGTCTTAACATAACAGAGACTTCATCCTGCTGTGATCATCTTCTGTAAAAATCTGGGCGCTGTACAAAAGTCCTGAAAGCAGCTGAGGTGGAGTTCACTTAAATTACACACTGGCTGTATATAATATGGTACTGCTTTTAGAGACATGCTTCTCCACCAAGACTGCTGTAATGAGTGGTAATATGAGAGTGTATGTGGAGAGATGTGATGCCATGTAGGCGGATGGATAGCCTGCCCAAGCTGCATTTTCTCATGAGTAAATGATACCTAAAGTTTTATTCAGAAGCCCCTGTCTGTGGTCTAAGGGGGAGTAAGGGAATGTTCGCTGTAGTATGCTCTTGAGAAGATTGGCAAGGTCTCTTGATAAAGTGCTGCTGAGGGTGGGCAAGGATGACTGGTCTTTGTTAACCTTTTCAGGCCACTGCCAACATGAGTGATGTGTGATGGACCATTGTATTTCATTCCAGCTCAAAAGTAAAACATCAGTTTAGATATTTCTCCTAGCTTGCTGTACTTTGCTGGTATAAGATTTTCATTTTATCAAATGGGTCATTTTTGTGTACTTTCTGACATTTGATGCTTGTAGTAAGACTTAGTTGAATGGCTAATCATTAATTATGTGGACAGTTGATCAGATGTATTTTGGTAGGGCTGGTAAGAAAGATTTGAAGTTCTGCAGGTAACCTTCATATTTTTTTCATAATGGATTGCAGCTCGGTTTTTGTCACAAACATTTTAAACTTGTGTCCTTATGCTGCTTCTGACATTTTCTGCTTTTGTTGACTTGTGGCTCTTTAATTTTAATGCTTTTCCTGGGAGACTGTAAGAAATTGTGCTTTCAGATTAAAAGTTGATGCCCTTGCTGCAGTGCCATTATGTGCTCTGGATAGTATCCTGCTATTTCCTGGAAGAAACTGTAACTGTGTTTCACATTTAAGTTGTACACCTGTTTGTGTTTCAGCAAATACATACTTATCAAGGGGTTCACACTAAATAAAACCTGATAATTCACCTGAAGTTCTGGTAAGGAAATAATAATATATACCAGGCAAGAAACACATAACTAGACAGTTTTATTATTAAAGCCTATGCTTTTTTTTAATGTTTTTTGCAACATTTATTTTATTAAATACTCTTACTAGTCACTAAAATTCACTTGCCACTGACATACAGCTGCCTTCAAGGTAAAAGGTAACTCTGTAATAGAACCCATACTGGAAATATGTGTACTAAATAGATTGATCCTGGGGGAGATTATTTAGGTAGCCGGAACATAATTAGGTAAATTGGAATTTAGTCTGAATCCTGACAATAAATGCTACAGGGTATTAAATAACAAGACAACTTTATAAAAACACTCATGGATCCTAGAAAGGCAGTGCTGTCTCACACCAGCCGTGAGGTGTAGATTAAATACCATGTTGTCTCCGATTCAGCCTCTCTTGAAGTTCATGGGGGTAAAAAAATCCCCTGTATTTAATGGTCTTTGGATCTCTCCCTGGGAGAAAAATGTGTCAGGTTTGAATCATCATACCACTTCTTGGTACACCTGTGTTTTCCTTGGAGGGGACCCATCCAAACAGGGGAGGCATGGTCTTGCTCAAACCTGTAAGATCTGAGGACATCAAAGCCCAGGGCAGGAGCTGAACAGAGACAGTCACAAGGTGGTGGCTGTGGAGTGGCATTTGCTTTGGGAAAAGCTGACAGTTCTCCAGAGATGATGGGCATGAGGAAAACCACAGTTGAGGAGAACTCAAGAAATGCTGGGCTGGGTGCAGCTGTGCTGTGCTTAGGGGAAGGGATGCATATCTGTCTTCATGCCCCTTGGGCTGCAAAAGTAGAAGCTTGTAGACTGGGCTGCACTGACAGTAACACCAGAAAGCACAGCTCTCGCACTTCCCTCCACCCTCCCCTGTAAATCAGTACCTCTGAAGCACCAAGAAAGTTTTTTGTGGTGTCTCACATAAATAGAATAGGATTACTTAGCTTCTACAAGTAATTGCAGAGGAAGAAACCTTGCTAAAATTTCTGATTAATACAAAACAAGCTTTGAAGTCTAATTGTCATAAAGATGGCTACTCAGTATGAATCTCTAACAAAGATGCTATCAATTTTCTTTTAATCCTTTATGGCTGTGGCTTTACTTGTGATATAAAGGTAACTGCTGTTCTACAAGGCTACTTTTTACAACTAAGTGATAGTGAACTCCATTAAATCTTCATAAACAACCCTGTGCTCAGAATGCCTATAGGTAATTAGGTTCCTGTTTGTTAAGACTGGTGTAAAGAATAATTACTCTAGAGGCATCCATACTACTGGACAACACACCTGCATCTCTGAGACAGTGGCATTAATTATAAAGTGTGGTGTGTGGATTCGTTTAGTTTTTTTGTTTTTTTCACCCTGCACATCTTACATCAGCCTACCTCGCAACATCTAAAATCAGCAAGCAAGTTAACTGTCTTCCACTGCTTTGTAAACTGAAAACTGGGAGGATTTTACCTATAATTTCCATAAAAAAAGGGCTCCCCCCCATTGTCATCAGTGTGCACCCTAAAGGTAGTTAAGTGTAGAAGAAGTGTGTTCACTGGAGATATTAGTTTGTTCTTGTCCTGTATCCACTCTATAGTATTTTCTTGACGATGAGTTTGCATAATTCATAGAATCATAGAATCATAGAATAGATTGGGTTGGAAAAGACCTCCAAGATCATCGAGTCCAACCCCTGATCCAACTCCAATTACTATATCATGGCACTAAGGGCCATGTCCAATCTCTTTTTAAAAACCTCCAGGGATGGTGAATCCACCACCTCTCTGGGCAGGCCGTTCCAATGCCTGATTACCCTCTCTGTAAAGAATTTCTTCCTAACATCTAACCTAAACTTCCCCTGGCAGAGCTTAAGCCCATGTCCCCTTGTCCTGTTGTTGGTTGCCTGGGAGAAGAGGCCAACCCCCACCTGACTATAACTTCCCTTCAGGTAGTTGAAGAGAGTGATGAGGTCACCTCTAAGCCTTCTCTTCTCCAGACTAAACAACCCCAGCTCCCTCAGCCTCTCCTCATAGGACTTGTGCTCAAGTCCCTTCACCAGCCTG
>VWZY01002331.1:228543-268552 GCA_013399075.1 Chloroceryle aenea
AGGGTGTACTTCTTCAAAGCCCTGGCAGAAATAGGGTCCCATTGCAAGAAGGTTTTTCACATAATTGATATTATCAATGCTGTATTTAAAAAAAAGTATATAATCCTGCCCACAGAATTCATGTTACTATTTTTTTGAGGAGCTAGGAAAAGGGAGGTTTGGCTGCATTGCAAACCTTAGGCTTTGCATTTTGTACTTTTCCATTTTTAGAAATCCATCTTAGCTATAGGCATTTTGTCTGTTTGTTGCTCTCTTTCTTCTAAAGCAATATTATTTTTTTAGATCTCATAGACCAGCAGCAAAAAATCAGTACTATTGTTACTGTTGCTGCAAGTAATTTTATGATCTTTGCTATTAGATCAGCAAGCGACTTTATAGACAGAAAAAGGTTGCTCACAGGCTGTTTCCTTCTCTTACTACCAGGCTTCTGGGCTGCTTGTCACTAATATTTCTTCCTGGAGGTCCAAATTGTTTCAGAAAGCCAGTAACTGTCATAAGAAATACAAAATTTTCCCATGCAGTGTGAATTTCTTATGATTTCTCAATTTCTTGATTTACTTATATTGTTTGTAATAAAATAGCTAAAATTAGTAGTTCAGATATGTTTTCCAAGTAAGCATGACATATTTTCCAGGACTGGTGAATCCCAGTATTTTGACTATAAGAATACGGATTTAAAGCTGTAATTGATTTGTCCATTTTGCCAACTGTTCCTCATAAACTTTCCAAAACAGTTTTGTAAACAAATCACACCATTAAGTCCAAAACTTGCATAAAGGAGCTCTAATAATTCACTTATATTAGAGAAGACACTTTACA
The DNA here is from genome assembly GCA_013399075.1 of Chloroceryle aenea. NCBI lineage: Eukaryota > Metazoa > Chordata > Aves > Coraciiformes > Cerylidae > Chloroceryle > Chloroceryle aenea. The sequence continues at coordinate 229,363 of VWZY01002331.1, forward strand.
TGTTTCTAAAGAAGCAGTATAAATGCAAAAGTTTAGTAATTTAACATGGACACACTTTTATGATAAACTTAAAATGGAATGAAATATCCTAGAAACTGGGGAAGTGTGTCATTGTACAACTCTGGAAGGTACTTCATGTTTCATTTACAGCCGGTGAAGTTACACATTAAGAAGTGTGAGTACCCAGCCATACAGTGCTTCCCTTAAAGAGCTGTGATTTGTAGTTTATTCAACCAGAAATTTCTTAAGACAAGGATAATCATTCTGAAAGCAAAGTACACAAAACCTGACCTACTAGCCTCTTTTTTTTTTCTTTAAGCTTTTATCTCCCAATTCATCTGGTGGAGGGGGGGGGAGAATTCTATCTATTTCTCAGACAGACTGTCATAATTTCTACTCGGAGTGCAGCAGTATACACTGCTACATTTGCTGTAACACATATGGCCATCCACAAGGGCCACATGTCTGAACAGAAAGAAAAAGCTTTATTGCCAGATGTGTTTTGGTCTTTGACCTGCTTGAAACCTATTGGAAGGAATCATGGTAAAGGGAGACAGAGAAGAAAGTTTCTGCTTTTCTCCACAAATGGTCAAGTCCAAGTTACGTAGACACTGTGTTGCAAGGGTACGTTGAGGCAGGATAAGAGAATTGACAACAAACAATTTTATTTTGCCAGCACTGCTGGAATATCCATCCTCTTGCAAAGCATCCAAAAGCTGTAAGCTGGTCATGCCTAGAGGTGTATGGTATTTACTGTGGAAAAAAAAAGTGCTTCATTCCTTGGATATATTGATCTCCTGAAAAAGACAGCTCTTACCATGAATGAGGACAGCTCTTATTTGCCTGCTTCAGGGTTAAGTTAATTATAGGAATGTTTCAGTGCTTTTGTGACGTGTAGTAAAATAAAGTAAAATGGAACACTGTATAAAGATTCCATTTTATGTTGAAAGCTAAGGATGTATTTTTTTATAGAGATACAGAACTGCAGTGCTTATCCTTTACCTCATTGGTAGATGTGGGTGAGATGAGGAATAAATTTCATTTTTATGCTTGGAACAAAGTGTATGTTAAGTGCAGAGTTACATGCATTAGTTAACCTTCAGCATTCCTTTCTAGGAGGCAGGGTGTTCTTTTTGTACGTGTCAACTTGGCACCGTTCATAACATTGTAACCTTAATAATTAGAATATGTATGAAGAAAGAAAAAATAGAATAGAAAGAATTTGAACAAAAGCAACAATGTGGGACATATCTGGATTCATGGTTCCATGTGCTAAACCAGATAAGATTTTTTTTTTTATTTTTTAATTTTTTTTAGCATCATAGATAACAGTATCTTTCACCCATGAAAAAGTATGGGCATTCCCTTACTGCTCATTCTCTCCCACAGCATCTCATCTGTTTCTGTGATCCTTTGAAAACTCATTTTCAGCCCCTTTGACAGAAATGACTTGCATGCTCAGATTCTACTGGTCATGGAAATCCTGCATCTTTTAGATGGCTGAGTCTGGTCCTGTAGCAGGCTGAGGTTCTGCTAGAGCAGAGAAGAGGTTCTATATCACTAGGTTTGTGCTTTCCCAGGACTCTTCTCCAGTGTCCTTTCACCAGAGCTGGTGTAGCGAAGTTAATTAAGGGTGCCCTTGTACATAGTGCTTCTAACCCCTACAGTGGGAGTTTTACTGGAGAGGTAGGAAACACTCAAACTTGTTACCATTAGACCAGGAGAGAGAACGCCGACAAAAGTGTTCATTTGCTAAGAAGAAGTAAGGTTACAGTGGAATAAACTTAATCAGTGTAAACTGTAATAGCCAAAATTGAAAAGCAGTTTTTCATCATAACCATTGTACTTTGCCATTATGCTAAAATGTTGTTCTCAGATGAAAATGCCCTTTCTTCATCATGCCACTTCATATTTTGCTGTTTAAAGTTAATCCATTATTTTTCTTTTACTGTAAAGTGTACACTGAATGAAAATTCTATCTTTATTCATTTCAGTAGTGCTAGAATTTGAACCAACAGTACTTGGAAAAAAGTGAGTTCCAAAAATTTAAACCTTTTGCATTGCAACATTAGCATGTTTATCTCTGGGTAAGAAATAGACTTGTAGTATAATTTCACATGTTTGGAAGAGGTTCTTGTTGAGGAAGCACAATGTTTGGAAGAGGTTCTTGTTGAGGAAGCACATTGTTTGCTTCTTTCCTCACACATGTATATAACAAGCATAAAAAGTTTGTACAATGGAAAAGCATATAAACTACTGCAAAATGGCTCAGATCATGTTCTGAACCTGACTTATAAACTACTGTGTTTCAGTCCTGGGTCTCAATTTTTGGCAGAAATTGTATACTTGGCTTATGATGTGGCTAAATGTCCACAAGGGATTAAGGCAAGATCACAGATCTGCTAACTCATGACCTCAGACAGACATGGACGTTAGCCTCCAGAGATAAAGGCTAATACACAGTCCCAATACTGCCATCTCCCCATCATGATCTTGTCCTCGGTCACATCAAGGATTATTGGTGCTTTTGTGGCTTTTTTTAATATTAGATATAAGTTAATACAGAGTAACTATATGGCAAAGAAATACAAGAAATTATGGACCCCAAAAAATGAAATGGAGAATAAGGAATATTTATAAAGCTTGCTTGTGGAAACACATGCCTTTTGCATGTTTCTGACAATTCTGTGTGCTCAGACGAATCTTAGGAGATACAGATAATAACAAGTCCCTTTTCCAGTTAATAAAAAAAAAAAAAAAAAGACGATGCCTGAGCAAAACCCAAAAGTCTCAGACAGAATTTAATATGAAGCTTTTGAAACAAGTAGAAAATATGTTTTTAAGAACTATTGTTGTGATAGTAGCAATTACAGGGGATCTTACAGTGTGATATTAATAAAAATGACTGTTACATTGTACTAAACAGAGAGTAAGAGCTATAAATGACATTTCCCTTTTTAAAAGATGATGACCTAGTGATTCAAAGCACAGCCACAGAAATTGCAAAGATCTTTGCTTTGAACAGAGATAATGTTATTGACCTTAGCAGTGAGAACAAAAAAAAAATTGGGCATTTTCACAGCTGACATATAAGTTTAACAAACTTAGCAAATAGCAAAGTTTATTCTGTAAGATTTATTTGAGAACAAATTTTATAGTATAAAATGAACATTAAATTCAATCAGAAATGAACAGAATAGAGAAAATTTTAGATGATCCATTTCATTTTTTCAGCAAATTATTGTTTCCCTTTTTATGAAATAATTTTAAAATCTAGTAGCTTATATATTCCTTGCAGAACTGATGGCTGCACTAATTTTGAGGATGATTATTCATTTTAAAATATGCAGTGAGCTAAACAAAAAGGACGATTTACCATGACCATTGGATTGGAGATGATATAACAGTTTGTAAATAACTATATTCTAATCTATAGAATCTACCAAAGTGTGTTCTCACAGCATGTGTTTTCCCTGGTGTGGAAGTCCCACACAAGACCCTTCTTGTATTTACATGTCAATGTGCGTCTGTCCGGGAAGGGTAGCCCTACAGAGAGCAATTGTTGAAATGAGCCTGATCTGATCCCACTGCAGCATGGGATGTTGCTCCTTGTTTGGCATGAGGTAAGGCTGTGATTTAAACCAAAACAATGGGCATGCCTCTCATTTTTACATTTAGAATGGCTGTCATGGGAAAGACTGCTGTGAATAGTAGAGGAGGTTTAAGGTAGCTATTAAAGATTTTTATGTTGTTAGGTTGAATGAGCTCTTTCGTAATTTAATAATGTTGCTAATCTTGAAAGTCACTTTTTAAAAATAAGCATGATTAGCAATTTGAACCTTAATTTATTATTTAGAAATTTACTGTATTTCTCATAGTAGCGGAGAAAATAACTTCATTAAATATGAAGAGATCTTCTTGAAGTGTTCAAAACATAATGACTGTGTTTCTAGGGTCTTTAGGACATTTGCCAAACCAAAGCACTTCATCAGATGTGATTGCCATGGAAAGCAAGATTACAGACATTTCATATTTCATGCGCAGGCTTTTGTATCATTTTTTAAGATACTTTTTTTCTATTAAAAATTCAATTGAAATAACAATTTGTTTTCCTGTCAAGCACTTGAAAACTACCTGAATGGATGGTAAATTTCTTATGAGGAAACCTTGCTTTGTTTTCCCAAAGCTGAGTGTTCCCTTAAAGTTAAAAATTTTCAAAGAAATTCCATGTGGTTGCACTTCCATTTTTTTTCTTAATGGAGGATAAAATCATCATTTCCTTGTAAAAATGAGATGAGCCTTGAGAGGGCTTGTTATTTGTGCTAACAAGTCCATTTTGTTGATATTTTTTTTTTTTTTACAGAACATTCTCTGCAGATTGTGAAAAACAAATCAATGGAGAATAGATAGAGAGGTTTCAAGCCTTGAAAGGAAAACATTTAGCCACATGACTAAGTCTGGTTTTATGTACTAGAACATTTTCCATCCACCCCCTGCTTAATTTCAGGCCTATGATTTAATCTTTCAAAGTTCAGCATATGGTTATTCTTCCTAATTGGGTCTCTAGCTGAAGCTTCTGGTTGTATATATTTTGGCAGTGTTTCATTTCCCTGTGATGCAATGATTCTGAAAATGCACGTTTTGCCAGCACCTCTATGGTTTGTGCCTACCGTGTTCATAAATCTCACTGCCCTTTGTATGACAACTGAAAGGAGGCAAAACTTTTGAGGCAACATTCACATGGTGAAGGGAGCTTCAGTGTGCATCTCTGTTTCTGTGAGTTCTGCTCCTGCGTACTGCAGACAGCCCTTCATAACATCAGAAGCTTACAGAAAGTTGCTTATAAGGTGTGATGCAAATTCTGTTATTTTAATGAGATGCTACTCTGCTGGTATGTAAAAGTGACGTGAATATTTATGAACCAGACACAAAATCTACTTGCCCACCTTTCATTATGTTGATGTAATTGTAATGAGATTTCACTCGCCTGTCGAAAAGTTGCTTCCCTTGGATGAAATAGCAAAGATAAAATTTGCGGCGCAGCTTAGCGCGCAGTTTATTGCCTGGGTTTTCTATGTAAGAACTCTCTGCTTTACAGCTGAGCCTTTACGTAAGAAAGCTTTGTAGCTGGAAAGAAAAACTGCAGTTTGCTGTGCAGTGTTTGTAAGAGAGGTGGTAAGAAGGAAGGACATTTCAGACCGCGTTTAACTGCGCGCAACAAAAGCGGTAAGCGCGCTGTGCTCCGGCCTCCTCTCTCACCCGAGGAGGCTCCTCCAGCTGGGATCGCAGTGTCAGCGCCCGCCCTTTAAGGTATGGTGGATGCTGTCGCGATGAGCCAGGGGCAGCCCACCCCTCGGCAGACCCGGTGGGTGATAAATGTCCAGAGCCCTCCAGGCTGACTATACATTTTTCATCATTAATCCGGCCTATTGTGAACTGGTCACTCACATTGATTCCAACTAGAGGGCATCATCTGCCGTTAAGAGGGTGATGATGACTCGCTAAAAATGAAGGCCTGAAACTAATCAAATATAGTTAGAGCCTTTGCTGGCAGTTTGCTTGGATTGCTCTAGGGTACTAATAGGAAAGCAGCAGATGTGGGCAGATCCCTTCAGGCACTGCGTGGCTTTGTATAGGAATGTGATGGTTCCCTTTGACAGAATGTCAAAGCTATTATTGAGTCAAACGCTGTTAGGAGAAATTCTTCCATCTCTTTTAGCATTTTTTTCTCGTTGTTTTGCAATTAAAAAAAAAAAAACAACCACAAAACAAAAACAAAGAACCAACTAACCAAATAGACAAAATCCGTGAATTTGGAACCATCGTGTAACACCCATCCTGGCAAGTCAAGATCAGGCTAAATGACCATACTACAAAGGGAATTCCCTTTGCAGAGATCTTTGTCTGCCTATCGAAATCATCTGCATTTCTTCCTTTCTAGTTAGCTACTTATTTATCTGTGTATCTAAAGGCTTCATTTCTTTTGTTTAAAAGTAATACATATGCCCGGCTCAGTGTTTGTCTTTGAAAAATTCTGATTTGTTTGTATGGAGTAAGTCCAGCTGAGAATTAAAGGCTGAAGATCTCTGTAAATCACAGCCTCAAGTGAAATTACAAATTTTACAGAAACTATAGAAATTACACAGTCAGTGTGCTTGTAAACACCTTGTCCCTGTTGGAAAGCAATGAGGTTTTCCCCAGTGATTTTTCCTCTCAACCTCACTGAGCACATCCCTCTTCTAAAAGTTCACATTACCAGAGGTTCCCTCTGGAGGAATTTAATGCTGCTGGAAGAGCGTCCTTTTTAAGAATGTATCCATTGTTGGCAGGAGGCTTCGAAGAGGCCGCAGGGTGCCCTACCCTCCAGGGATTGTTTTCTGGGGTTCTCCTACCGAGAGTTCATGTTGGAGAAAGTCAGTATGTTTAAATGGTAGCTCATAAAGCCCCCTCACTGTTAATTGCCTTGACCACGGTAAAAGGTTTGTAAATACATCAGGCGGTATTCTACTTCGTTTTTATTACAAGATGTGCAAATGATGTCTAGTGGCAACTTTTCAGAATGGGAAGTTGTTGCTCTTTGGGAGCATTGATTTAGTCCTTTTGTAAGAAAGTTCAGCTTCCAGGTCATGTTTTCTTAGAAAGCTGTTTATGCTACAGCAGTAACCACTTGTTGTTGGGAAGAATTGCTGAGAGTCCCAGTCTTGGCGATTCATTTAGGCATAATGCATTGATGAAGTGGTCTACAGAAAAAAAAAACAAAAAGGGGCAAAAAAAAAACAAACCAAAAAGCCCTCCCCCCTTCCCCAAAAACACCAACACAAAACACAACCCAAGGCTGAATTCTTCACAAACCAGGACAGCTGTTGATTTGAACTGGGGGTGAGAGGAAATTCCCTGCTGCAGACTTTCTTAGACTCAAACAATCTCATTGAAAGCAAGCTAATTGAGGAGCACCAAACACGCTTTGTGACTGGAATCAGTGCATGCTGGGGAGGATTGGTCAATGAATTTGCTTCACAAATGCCCTACTGCTCTAAAGGAAAAACATGAATATAGATGCAGCCTAAGGGTCAGATTTTTGTAAGGATAAGATAGACTTAGATAGCTAGCTTCTACTGAACTCATCTAGATTGCAAACTTTCTACTAACTCATAAATTTCAGTGCCTTTCTTTGCCTGTGCTGCTGCTGTGGCAACTGTCTTCATAGATCTGAAGCACTATAGGATGAAAATGCTCTCCATAAAGGCTTTATAACACTCGCAGACTTTACCCAGGACAATACAACATAGTTCAATTACTTGTGGGACCATTCACATCTTTAAAAGTAAAAGCACATTCTGCTGTCATTGTTTGGATTGTTCGTTTTTGTGTCATGGCCATTCAGGGAACCCCACTTTTGAACAGAAAAACAATACTTGTCTATTAGATACCATTTTCAGTGATACACTTCTTTTCAGGATCCCAGACATACCTTTTATGGAAATATTTGTTGTTTGCATAACAGATATCCTTAGCAATTATATAAAGAGCTTCCAGATTTTCCAAGATTTTATTTTATTTTCCTCTGTCAAATCCAACTATTGTTAGGCCAAAACAAAGAATATTCATATTCTACACTGTTGAGATTCTTAAACCAGTCTCTTAGGTTTTGCCTCTTGTTTATATTGTTCTAGCATTGTAGATGGTTGAGTATTTTTAAACTTAGTTTATGACATCATGGTAATTTAATTCAGAGAATATTACATGTATTTCTTGTCTATTCAGCATCTTCAATAAAGTAAGCTATTTTAATTTCTTCTACCCACAAGTAAATGAATGAAATATTACTCTGCTCACACATTCAGAGGCCAAGGAAAGATTTTACAAATAATAACAAAGAGGAGAGAAGTCAGCCAACTGTGAAATTACTGATCATCTGGATTTTCCCTTTAGTTTTGACTGCATATAGTGAACCTGAATAAATGCATTTTCTGCAGTATACAGCACTTCTACCTCATAGTAGTTTATACCAATTTGCTTCTGTTGATTATATGTCCATCTTACTAGAGCAGAAGTGTACTGGGTGGTTTGTAGCATATTTCTAGTGATCCTTCAGGAGAGGTTATATGGTGCAGGAGTGAGGAAAAGCCATGTTAATGTGTATTTTCCCTTAATGTCCTTAAGAAAACATACTCTGAGGAAAGATTTCCTTTCTAAAAATTGAAATTGCCTTTCTTCATAGCGTTTTAACACAAATAGACACTAGGAAATAATAATGCATAATAATCTTTTCACACTTCCAATAGTGTGTAATGAAATGAAATTACCTTCTGCTGAGTGTTCAGGAGTACACTGCGTGTATTAAACCTTAACTTCAGTTGCTGGCTGGGAGGGAGTGAGTTCAGTCATCTAACAAAGTCTGCAGTCCTGCTAGTCGATCAGATAAGAAAGGCTTTGCTCTGCTTAAAGGAGACAGGCTTTAGGAATTTATAAATAAGGGAGCCTCAAGAACAATCTGTCATCATGCTTGTGGCAGTTTTTGTCTGCCTTGCATTGCATATGTAAAGGGTGATCGACTACGTGTATGATGAAAGGGAAGTTTATCAAAATATCTGTGACCCCGTGACAACAAATACTTCAAGGCTAATTTTAGAGGTAGAGTGGTATGTTTATAATAAAATGGGTGAGATACTGTGCTGTGGTCTTAGTCTAGCATGGCCCTTAATTAAAAAAAAAACACAAAACACTTCCCTTAAGAGGATGTTAACATTTTGTAGCCTGGAAGCTGCATTCATCGTGTATAGAAACTGCATTGTTTCCTTAGTTGTAAAGCTGCTTTAAAAAAAAACCCTGTTGCTGATGGCTAAAAGAATGTAATGTGGGACTTGGTTGGCTGTTTATTACTTTTCTGCTGGATTATTTTGGCAGTTCAGAGCTCAGCTTCATTAGGTCCCCACTGACAAAACTGGGTAAGGCAGGAAACTGCAGCATGGGTGACAGGAGGACATTGCTGGGAGAAGGTCTAATGGGAACTTTGGAAACTGGCACTGAGGGCAGAGAAAATATAAGTCAAATTACATTCTGATACACTTAAGTATATACTCAGATATTTGGCTATTCTGGAGCCTGTACTGTGTCACTTTGTATGCGTTCCTGCTTGAAACATGAAACAACTGATGACTGCAGTGCCGCAGCTCTTTTAGTTTTTAATGCTGTGTTTGTTTTGGAGCACAGTTAGATGAAATTTCTAAGTTATATTTGGTTAACTGTTACTTGATTTGATGTTTTGTAACTCCTTTAAGCAAGCCTTAGCTTTCTGTGCCTCCTTTCCAGCTCTGTGACATACAGTGTGTTCTTCCTAGACCCTATGCAGTGTTCTACACTCATTATTTGTTTTGCATGGATATAAGAAGGTTGTACAAACATGAAGGATACTTTCGTGTGCTCATATAAAGAATTGTGTCCGGTTCTGTGACACTGGTGAACCATTCTTTTATTGAGGAGTACGGTGTGATTTCACAGTACTCGTGAGACATAGAGGCTGTGGTAGCCTCTGGGGACTTTGTCCACACGTTTTGTCCTGCTGCAATGCCCACAGCGGATTGCTCCAACTGCTCCATGATATATGCTCTTGTGGTCTCTGTTACCTTGTATCTCCTGTCGAAACTGATTTTGTGACCATGTGCTAACCTGTGCAAGGCAAAAGGAGCTGCCTTAGTTTAAACAGGTTTTCTAGACTGACTTAATTTGACTGAAATCTCTTGGAGAACCATGACACAGTCTGTACAGCTTGCATCAGAAAACTGGAGCTCTAAAATGGGGTGCAAGCTCATTAGTTTGGTCTTTTGTTCCACAGAGCCGTTGGCAGAAAAGGATGCAATAATAGCCTCTGAAGACATCCTTCAGTAGTGCTGTTCTGATTCATTAATATGAAGTGTCAGACATTAGAACTTTTTCTGCATCCTTTTCTTCTAAAACATGATGAAGAAAATATTTTTTTTCTGTAGTAGAGCAAGAGTGCAGCTTTTGTCATGTGTTTTGTTTTATTTTGTTGTTTGTTGTTTTGTTGGTGGTGGTGGTGGTGTTTTGTGTTTTTTGTGGGTGTTTGGGGTTGTTTTTCGCTTCTGGAAACACAGCTTTCATTCCTTTGCATAAGCAAGACCTTAGCCCAGTTGCACATCAGTGGCCATGAAGGTAGGGATGTGTCAGGACCTCATGTCAGCAGTTGTTGCCTCATGTGATCTCAAACCAGCTTCATAAACTGCATGATCAGGGGAAGCATTTTTCCTGTCTGTGGGGTGTAATCAGAGAGATGCTCTGTGGCTGTATTAGAGATTGTGACTCTAGAGGAAATGGCAGATTTCCTCCTGGCTGTACACATACATTGTATTATAGGATATTTGGAGCAGACAGTTTTCTTCAGAAAGCTGTTTTTGGGGACCTAGGCAATTTAGCACCTTCTTTGGTGAAAAAGAGAAAAAAAAAACTCAACCTTTTGTCCTCTGTATCATCAATATGCTGATGCTTGTATTTTGAGAACTCTATTTGTGCATAACATGTTGACATGTCATGCAAATTTGCTGTGTTTTAATATCTTCTAAGTGTATTTACTGTACAACAGCAAAGCCCATATGCAGTGATTCCTAGCACAGTGAGTGATAGGGTATAATAATGTTCGACGGTGTCAGCAAGCATTGTGTTAAAAGAGATACTTTAATTATGGTTTTAGATGTTCAGTAGGTAGATATTGGTTGTGTTAAAAAAGGTATCTTCCAAGCTGTGTTGTTACAGGACCGTAACATTCAGTAGCTGGATGTAGGCCCAAGGCCATGCATCTTGTAAAGTTCGTGTGTGTCTTGACACGACTGTGAAGAATGATAGGTCAGTTCACACTTGCAAGTTTTTGCATATAGTGTGGCTGCTGAAGAGAGGAAATCTTACTGAGATAGTCAAGCTGAGAAAGAAAATGTGGGTGGTAGTGTTATGTTCAGTCTGTGTGACTCACAGTACATTTTGCAGGTGTAGAACTGCAGAGTCCTGCTCTTTGACACACAAACACCCGAGGTGGAAGGGTTGTACAGCTTCTCATCACTTTGTTAGAAGACTTCCCCATGCTATCTGCTCAGTTTTTGTATTGACCAGGAACACACCAGGACTGTGTGAAGCTGCTGTACAAGGTGGCCTTTTTGAGTGATTGTTCTTACATCACTGTTTTGATTAACAGCAATGCTTATTTGGAAACTCTAAGGCAACAGAAAGCCTTGGCATCTTGCAAGATCTCCACGTTTAGTATCTGTGTTGTTCCCCCCCCTCCCTGCCCTGCCGCTGGAGATTAGATTTTCAAAACTTTTATGCCGCTCTTTATTATTCAGCTGGCTCAAATGTACCATATTCCAGGGAGGAACTCAATTTGTGCACAAGAGCCTGAGGACCAACACCTGCACCTTCATATCCTTCCTGTTTCTGAGCTGTGCCAAGCATTGATAAGTAACTTGAAGGCTGGCAAGTAGTGGTGCAGGGTAAAAGGTAAAATTTAATCACTTGTGTATAGACAGTAATGAAATACAATAGTTCCTTCAGCAGATATATGCACATTTTAAGTAAAAGTTTAATTTCTTTTTTCTTTCCTGCATAACCAGGCTCATGACTGTTAAGTCTCAGACCAGACAATTGGCTTTTGGTATGTTTTTGTTTTGTTTGTTTGTTTTCAGGAAGTACCCTTCTTTTACAGTTATTCTTAGATTAAGTCTCCAGGCAGAATTAATGCATTATTAAAAAAAAAAGTCATCTTGAAGTAGTACCATGTGGGCAAAGTTTTGAGAATTGTCTGTTCTTTTGGAGGAACCTTGATTTTTGCATATCTGAATTGAGCCACGTCTAAATTATTTGGTTTGCAAAAGAGATATGATCAGTTCTTCTGGAAAATTATGCCTCATGAGAAAAATGGAGAATAGCAGCTGGGGAATCCTGAACTCAAAATCACTGTTAAATTAAAAATAAAAAAGATTCCCAGTATGAGCCATACACTTGTAGATGAAATCCTGTTATTTTTGCTAACAGTTGAAATTGATCCCTTTGTAAAAAGTCCACCCTTGGCCTCTGCTGTGCCTTCCTTCCACTTGAACGCTATTTTGAGGTTTGAAGTGGAGTTTAAGTGGTCAGATGTGTTGGACAGTCCTTTTGCACAACTTTAATAGTAGCAACATGAAGTGTTTCATAACATAGGACAAGAACGGAAATTTAGTCCATGGAAGGATCGTGTTGTCTTTTGTGAGCAATAAGGAATATGAATGTATAGTGCTTTTCCAAATACTGTTATGTGTAGATATGTGCAAATGCGCTGTGATGAAAAATGATTGAATGCAAGGTTTAAATTCTATCTGCTTATAAGAATAAAGCAGTAATAAAATTACTTAATACACACTAATATTAGTGCACATCTGTGACAAGATACTGGCTTACAAATGAAGTCCATATACTTGTTGTATGACTGCTCTTTAAATTTGCAGTGAAAGAAATCTGTTTTCTATTGATCAGAATGTGTTACCATCCAATTAAAAAAAAAATGTGAACTTGATCCCTGTGCATTCTCCTTAATTGGATGCATGTCTACGTTACCAGTTGTAATGCCCAGGGAACATCTAGTTTGGTAACAGATGACAGGCCAAGCAGTGAATGAATCTATGTGAAGCGTGCGCTACCAGTGCCCTTTCTTCCTAAGAGGAGGCACTTAGCAGGCCAGGCTGGAGTGCTCTGCCTGAGCAGCCTGCCAGAATGTGAAAGGACACACCTATGATTCCCAGTTCCTCCTGCCACAAAATCCCCAGCCTGTGTCCTCATGTGCACTGGAATTGCTCTCTGGCTGGAATTTGAATAATTTTTATTAAAACTATGTCATTTAAAATGGGATTTGGTGTTTCACATATCTGACTAATCAAGTAGTCTGACCAGATTTTAGCAATCTGACTTGAGTGAGGTGCACTGTTATAGTGGCAGAGGCATGTGTCATGTGCCTGCAAACTTCAATATGTGGTAAATTGTTTACCATCTTTTCATTGCCTCTGACCTGCTAAACAGTCCACTCATGAAAACCTATTAGTCTTGACCTAATTAATATTAATGGCCTGAAGCTACTTATAATTCGGTTTTAAATGGGCAATCAATCTTATGTTGGCTTGTGAATGGTGCAGGCCTCACTGCTTTGTTCCCTGCCCTATGTCAGTATCTTCAGTCACCTGGAATTATTGGTATATTTAAAAATAAACACCTGCCATGTTTTCCAGTACATAATTTTAGCGCTATACAGAAGTTCATAGCAACATTGAAAAGAAAGACCAGCTAGACTTGTAGAGGAGGGTCAAAAGGCAAATAAATTTTTCCAAATCTGACACTTCTGAAGTTTGTCAACAAAGAGTCACCAAGATGTAATACTTCGAGCTAGTGATACTATTTTGCAGCAGTTGTCTTCATCTTTTGGTATGGGACAATCAGTTGAGTCTTTCTCTTCAGACTTTATGGTTAGTGCCTGATACAGCAGATAAGAAATCAGATACTTAGTTTTGAATGAGAACTGGAGAACTGAGAAGCCATGCAGCTGCAAGTCAAAAAAAAAAAAAAAATTTAGACATTTTTGTCATTTTGGTCAATCTCATGCAACCGATTTCTGATTGATGACAACTGTGTAAGCAATATCTGCTGTGTACACTGTTGACTTCTAATGATTATTTCTACATTTCACATGAAGAACAGAGTTAGAATTTGTCTCCAAAATGCCAGTGGAAACTGACTCTCCACTGACTGAAATTCCCAGCATAACAGTCTGTTTGCAATCCAGGCGCTAGAGGACATAAACTGTTCTTCAATCCATAAAACCTAATAGAGGGAAAGAATGAGGACTGCTTTGTGGCTGTAAGATCCTGAGTTTTGGTTAAAGTACAAGAACTCTTTTATTCTGTATTCTTTTATTACACACAAAAATAGAATTGGTTGCTCCTAAGGTGCTTCATAATAGGGTGCATCTTCAAACTCTTCAAAATTCTGCACTGTTTTTTTCCAAGAGATGTTTATAATTCTAGAAAGGGACTAACATTTTCATTTCCGTTCCCTTCAGACATCACAGTGAAAGCTAAATCAGTAGAAAAAAACCCAACATTTGAATTAGTAAACAGTAATAATATGATATTTTAGAGATCTTTTTAACATAATCATTCCTTAAATGGGATAGTGTTTTAACTTACTGCAGAGAATACCCTAACCCTATGGGATTTTTCGTTTTCTTTAAATGTTATGTTTTAAAAGCATCTAACTCCATCATCATGTTCTTTTAAATATAATTTAGTTCCTGTATAATGCACTGTATTATCAGATATTCTTCATGGTATTCCAGAGTGTATACTATTTATACACTGCAACCATTTATTCATGTAAGGGATATATTAGAACCATTTTCCTGAATACAATGCATGATTAAAGGACAATGTCAAAGTAATTTTTCAAATTATTTTCCCCTTTCCCTGTTGTTTATAGTGGCTTTTTGGAAAAGTAATGCTTCAGGCATATTCATTTGGAATCAAATGATGTCTCAGAACATTTTCTAACTTGCCTTGGCTAATTTTACTGAGCTAATGAAAAGAGATTAATATCTGTTCCACTCATAAGACATTAATGAATTTTAAGTCCTGGGCACCCAACTTAGCCATATGTCTTTCCAAAGAGACAAATTATTTATTGCATAACTTTCAATAATGCTGCAGAGTTTTATTACATCTATAATGAGAATACTTGTTTAAACAGAAGCATTTTTATTTTACGTGGCTAAGGGGCATAATCTGGTAGAAGTATAGATAACTCTGCAACTTGAGTCATGAGGAATTTCTTAACGTATTTTGACTAATAAATGTCTTCAGTCACATTCAGAGTAACAGCCTACCTATGCTTCTGGCTTGCCAGAAGGGGAGCAAGGATTTTCACTTGCTTCATGTGGGTTTTATCTGTTTTCTTATCTATTGCCAACCTGTTATAAAATGCTGAACTACTATACCCAGAATGAAAGGTGTGCTTGTCAAAGGTTTCTTCACTCTGGACTGATGGACTTTTTGCTATCTCTGACTTCTGAATAGCACACCTTCTATTGTCGTTTTGCTACCAGGGAGATTGTTAAGAATAGCTCTCTTCAGAGATAGTCATGTTTCTTCAAGATGTCATAGCTGAGTAAATATAAAGAGATTGGAGCCAGAGTGAGCTTTATGTTTTATGCATGTGTGTAGTCTCTTGCATGAGGAATCTTGATCCTTGATGGATGCCTCCAAGCTGTTGCCACAGTAGTATCAAGTTGTTCCTGCAGATTCTGTAGGAACACTCAATGAATTTCTCTGTGAGCTGGGGAAAGCTATCAGGGCCTGTCTGGATCTGCCTCTCTCTTCTAACATTTTCAGTGACAAGGGGAGAGAGGGAGTTACGAGAGATATTGGATTAGCTGTGGAGGGGATCATGTGATTTGGATTATATAGTCAATGGCTGTATTTTGTCCTTTTCCCTGAGATCTTTTATCTCAGGCTTTTCTCTCTCTGCACACCAACTGTATATGTCTCAGGGTTTGTTTGGAGAAGTTTTAATAAAGAAAAAAATAGTATGGATTGTTCATCTATTTCTATAATGTAGATCATCAGCATTGTTTAGCTACTGACACTGATTTTCATCTTGTTTTCTTTAGGGTTTTTTGTTTTGGTGTCATTTTTGTTTGGTTGTTTTTGTTTTAATTCTTTCTCATCTAGCTGGGTGTTGCAGAACTCAAGCGTAATATCATCAAAACTTCATCTGTTGTAGAATTGGCACTGATCTCATCAATAAGTCAGTTGAATCCTTTTTTTTTTTTTATTTTTCTGCATATGAATGTCCATTCCACTGCAGACATCTGGTGTTTTGGGCACTTAAAGCTGCACATCCCACACAACTCTGATATTTCTGTTCAAACATGCATGAACTATTTAGGTAATCCACTCTGTCAAAGTGGCATTGAGTGTAAGGTATCCTTTGCATATTGGAAAGGACTAGAAAAGACTACTTATACTTGCAGCATCATTGTCTGAGTTGCACTTTTTATATATTCAAATCTTTGGAAGTGTGAAGATCATAGAGAATGTAATATTTATAGATAGATTCTTTTATTCATCCATTTTACTAGTTTGGCCCTGTGATATATGGTGTGACAATTCGTGTCGGGGATGTGGTGAGGCATACCAGACAAAACAACGAAATCGATGAGCCATGGAAAAGTACTGAATAAACAGGAGTTAAACAAAGTTTCTGCAACGGACTTGACTGGCTAAACCATGCTAGTCGCTTGTTTCCAAGAACGGACCTGATGGGCTAAACCAAACCTTACTAGTAGCTTGGACAAGGAGATGAGGTGAAGGACAGAACTGGTGAGGAATACTAAAATCTTCATCATAGGTGACCACCAGGACAGAGAATGCATGCGCTAAAGCGTGAACAACCCTTCCAAGAACTAATTATAATGACCCTTCCTTTTATGAATATGTATTAAGTTACAAGTATAAAAGAGGATCCGTTGTTGCCTCAGCAGTGTGCATGTTGGTAGAGCACAGGCTCCTCGTGTATCCAGCACTGTTTACTTGCCTTTTATTAACCCCATCTAATAAAGATAAACGTCACTAATTAAGGTATCTAGTCTTTATTCATAACAATTGGGTGACCCCGACATGATGATCTTGGGCTTCACAGCCATAACCAGCTGAGGGAGGTGCCCCACTCCTGCTTTTTGCAGCCCTTGCCGTGGGCGGCGCAGGACCCAGCAAGCTTATGAACATAAGAGGCAAGGAAAAAGCAAAGAGCTCTACCCCTCGATACCCGTAATAATGTGCACAAAGATCCAAAGAGTTGTCGTTTTGTGAGTATGCCGTTCGGTTGGGTAGGATTTGGCCGTGTGTCAGGGTTTGTGTGTGAGACGGAACCTGGTTCCGAAACGAGTGTGGAGGTCTTGTAACCGCATTTCTGATGTTCTGCGAGGGACTGGGCCACTGAAGGACCGAGGCGAATGAATTGGTGATTCGTGGGTGGGAGCACCATCCGCGAGACACCCCAAGGCACAGCTACATGCAGGGATACGGAACTTCTGGAAGTTCCAGGATGGGGCAGGGGAAAAGTAAATTCTCCAATCTCAGAGGCTTGAAGGGGGACCTCAGAACTGTGAAGGGAAGGAATTCTTTTAGGATTGATGTTAAAATACTAGGAGGATTTTGAATCTAGTAAGGGGGAAAAAAAAAAAAGATTCAGTTTTGTATGATGAAATGGCAAAAAAAAACCCTTATGGCCCCATGTTTTTTGGCCAGTGTTCGGTTCCTTTGAGGATTGGGTGTGTCAAGCTTTAAATCTTAATGGTGATGAACCTTTTAGTCAAGAAAAGAGTGTCATTACCAATGGAACGAGTCACTCCTGGTGGCCCAAGGCCCTGATGGGTATTACCTAAACCTAAACATGATCGGATGTGATAAAGTTGAGTATTTGTATTGGTGTAATGAAACAAACTCTAACCCCTTCAAGGGCATTTCAGAGATATCTCATTTCTGGGATATGCCTGAAAATGATAGCATTGAGTGGGTTGCCTCAGATAGGCTATTCTGGATTTGTGGAAGGTGTGGATATTCCTGCCTTCCTAAGGTTTGGAAGGGCACTTGCACTACAGGTTTACTTTGCCCAGGTTTCTTTTTGTTCCTAAGATGGGGCTATAATGAACCAGGCATACCCCTGTATGAGCAATTGATGGCCAGAAGTAAAAGAGAACTTAATCTGAAAAGTACTCAAAAGTGAGGAGATGATGAATGGTTGCCTGAGAGAATTATCTCAGTAAAAGGACCAGCAATGTGGGCTCAAGATGGTTTATGGCGGTATTGAACCCCAGTTTATATGCTAAACTGAATTATTAGGCTTCAAGCGGTCGTTGAAATAATCACAAATAAGACCACCCAGGCTTTGGAATTAATTGCCAAACCAATGTCCCAGACTTGGGCAGTCCTCTGTCAGCACAGATTGGCTTTGGACTATTTGTTAGCATCGGAAGGGAGGCTATGCAAGAAGTTACCTGGCAATAGATGACAATGGGAAAGTGGTAGAAAATTTGGGCATTGAGATAAAAAAATATTGCCCATGTACTGGTATAGAAATGGGATTCAATTCTTGAGGGAACCTGGTGGGATAAGTTTTTCTCAGGGTCATGGTGGAAAAGGATAGATTTCATTCTTCTATGCTCAAGGGTGGGTTTACTGTTTATACCTTGTCTTATTCCTTGCTTTATTCGTTGTTGTTCAAGGAATGCAGTTCGAGGAAAATCATCAATGGTTCTGCGGACACAAAACCCGAACCCAGAACAAGAGGAAATTTGATTGGCATTGGCCAAATTCAAGAGGATGACAGGGATTAAAGATATTTGATCTTTATCCCATGTATGATACCCTGTTTTACACTGCTCATCTGGCATGCAGTTAAAAAGTACACAGTTTTGTCACCATACCAATAAGCAATGCAGAAGGATCTGGGAAAATTGGAGAACTTTTAATGATTTTGAAAACCTATGATCCAAAACCAGAAGATAATGAAATTAGATTGACACTTACTAAATTTAAAGAGCAGACATGAATTGATGATATTAAAAAGATGATGAGAGATTGTGATATATGGTGTGACAATTCATGTGGGGGGAGTGGTGAGACATACCAGACTAAACACTGAAATCAATGAGCCGTGGGAAACAGGAAAACAAACAGGAGTTAAACAAAGTTTCCACAATGGACCTGATTGGCTAAACCAATTAGCATAAATGTTACTGATTAAGGAATGAAGTCTTTATTCGTAACAGCCCTAAACACGATATGACATTGATCTTTTACAATGCAATCTTGGTCTTAGGGATAAGAGAACGTAATGAGGTAACTTGGCAAGGTACAGGCCTTACTGTGCAGATTGCGCAAAACACACCATGAAGGAAGTACCTGGACCCCTTCCTGACCTTCAGATTGGATGGCTGCAAAAACCTGAAGTCTCTGTAGATGTCGTTTGGCTTCTGGTGTTGGAGGAAGCAGGCTTAGCATCACTTTGCCTTCAAGAGCCCCTAGGGATCATTTTGACTAATAGTAAGAGCATCATTTCACTAACGTATTTTCTAGTCAGCCAAGAGGGTCTGCAAATGCATGACAAGCGGCTAACACTGCCAGCTGTGTTGTGCTCTGAGAAAACCCTTGGTCAGCCAGCTGAAGTAGTTTAGTGATTGAGTTGGTGGTGGACTCCCATGGAACAGAAACCTGTTGGGATGTCATTGCATGCAATTTGTATTTCATACAAAAAAGGCTCTGAATTTATAGTCAAGCTGTGGCAGTTTACTTGCCATGTTAACATAGCCTTTTCAGTTGAAATTACAGCCTGTGTCAAATAAAATGAATAATGTCTTTTGATTCGATGTTTTTTTTTTTCTTGTGGACAAGCTAAAGTGGAAAGTGGTTTCAAAAGGGTCTTCTGAAGTCAGTCATTTGCCATCTCTATAAGTATTTTGAGTTAGCAGAATTGGTCTTGTCTGGTTTTGATATGTTTATGGGTTCCTCTGCTTGTAATTATGGGAGGGACATCTCTTGCAGAATCTGTAAAATTAGAATTTTTTGTAAGCTTTGCAATTTGGTTTTCTAAGGCTAAAATAAGATTGACTATTCATTCTGTTGGCTTTTTTTTGTTCTTAACTTTACAATGGGAAGTATAGCTATAATGACAGGTTTGATTTAAAAAAGGTACAGGCTTGTCTTCCTGATGATGAATGTATTTTTTTTTAATAGGCACTTAATCCTTGCGAAAGGTGCTGGGTTGTGACAGCGCTTGAAGATGAATGCCTGTATTTTTCTGTAGAAGTTCTACATCAGGAGACAGTGGCAAGGCATGCTTCTCTTATGTCTGAATTCTGACCTAAAGAGGTCACCATTAGAGATGAGTCTCTGTGCCTCTTCAGTCCTTGACCTACCTGCCAAGACTCTTGTCAATGTTTCCAATTTATGATGTGGACCTTGGACTGAGAGTACCAGCTCATTTGAAATTGAGTACCACACCAGTTGTGAATGATGGCAACTCAGTAATGACTTGGAGGTGGTTTCAAGCCAGTGGTCACTGGGAAAAGGCTTCCCTCCATTACAAATCTTTTGAGCCATCTTGCTTGTAGAGTAGGTGCTCTTCATTGTCAGAAGGTACTTTATTTTGTCCGTACTCTGTGTTCATTTTCATAAGCTTTTCAGTGCGATGTTTTTACATACATGGAAAAAGGGAATAAAAATTGTAGTGATTGTTTTTTACATCAGTAGTTTGCAAGTTTAGCACACGTGTAGAAAAATCGCAGGAAGAGAACTGTATTTAGCAATGGCAGATGCACCAGCCGGTTTTATTCTTGCTGAACCTTGCACATGAATGGCAAGCTTCCATGCGCAGTCTTTCCCCTCTCTTTGTAGGTGTGGCAACGATGGCAGTGGCAGATGGGCAGACCATTTTAGTAGCAGGTCATACACAAACTGAATGATGCCCTAGCATAGTCTCCCCATCTCCTCCAAGGCAAAGATTGCAGATCTTTTTTGTTTTGTTTTGTTTTTAACTGGCAGAAATAATGTATACATTTTAATATGCCTCTATACATATGCGTACCTGCATGTGTTTAGTTAGTGCACGCTAAATATGTATGCATATCAAGCATCTTTAGTTAAAGTATTCTGCAAATAATTTATGAAATGCTCACTGTAGATTCATAGTCCCGATTCTGTATCTTTGATAATCTTTATCATACGCGTAGTAGGTAACGGGAAAACTCTCATAGGATTGATTCAGTTCCTCGTCCGTATTGATATTTTCAGTAAGTTTCTCACACAGGAAAAGAGAACTTAAAGAGTGATTATTCTAACTGTCATTCTTGGTTTATTATTTTTATCCTCCTTTACATTAGGAGGAAAAAGAACCAAGTAATGCATGGTAATTTTTAATGTGAGATTTTTCTCTTCTTTATCTTTCCTTTAATAATTGATTCAAACCCAGCCTTTTTTTTTTTTTTTTTAAATCCTAATGGTGTCAGAACCCTTTTTCTCTTTCCCATTCTGAAGCTTTTGAATAACACTGCTCATTTGGAACCTGGCTTAAGCTCAGCAATATGCTTGGGCTATTTGAATTCTTGTTCTCTTTTTCCTCTTTGTTATTCACCGTACAATTTGTTTAATGCTGCTGTAGCCATGCATTACTAGTCAACCTTATATATAAATTCCATAATAAATTAAATAAAGCTCTGTATGGGTCAGCTTAGACTAGCCCGATTAAAAAATGATTTACTAAAGAGATAGAGGTAGAATGATGGTAGAACGTGCTTCTAAATCAATTATGAGTCCATTCACTGTCAGCCTATTGTGTGTAATAGTGTATTAAAATGCATTCTATATTGTTAAAAAAAATTGACTCTTTCATTGAAATGGAATTAACATTTGCAAGCGCATAATAGTGTTTGGGAAGCTATAAACATTTAAATCCAATCTCTTATTGCAGGCTAAGTGTATACATCTAAAATTGTAATATCCAGATAAGTCTTTAGGTTGTGCTCATTGCATTATTATAGCAAGATGTTCACCGTACTAAAGGTAAGATTAAGTCAATGCTTGTATTTATAAGCCCATAGTTACAAGGGGAAAGCAATACTGTAAAAGTGAAGTTCATTTTGTGTCTCTATGTACAGGTATTTGTGCTTGTATGCACACACATACAAAACTCCCTTATAATACTTTATTATCAAGTTTTGAAAAACCTGGTTAGAGAGTGTTTCAATCTGAGTGCATTGGCTGATCCTATGAAACCATCTCTACTAGCCCTTGTGGCAGAAGATTTGCAGAACTTTAACCTCAGGTTCAATACCTTCCTGCTTCCCAGCTGTATGGTGAGATGATGCTGGGGTACATCTTCAGTTCTGGACCACCAACCCCTGCCCTGAAACCTTTTTACTCCTCTTTTCCTCGTGAAGGAGGGAGAATCAGGGTGTAGTCAAACAGGCTGTCTGTTCTCCATGAACTAGAAATGAAAGTTTCAGCCGTGCTTGCAGCTTGGCAGAGACCCTGTTATCTGAGAGCTGCATTTTCCCCCTCCCCCAGGTATTGCAGAAGGTCTCAGTTCTCACCAGGGACTGCCTGAAAAGAATTGCCATGGCATTAGGTGACCTGGATGTGTCTCTGTACCGAATTCACATGCAGCAGACTTGTATCTTGGTACTCCCATGGTAGCACTGAGACCGGCAAGGGAAGCAGTGGAGTTCTGTTCCTCTAGAGCATTCCTCTGCTGGGACTAATACTGACTTTAGTGGGATTTGCATACTTAAAATTCAGCTAATTAACTTCTATGGGATAAATTCAAAAGGAAATGAAACTACAGTTTTCATCTCAGTTTTACTTACATTTGTACTTGCTTTTGTGTTTCTAATATATAAAATTAAATGAGAAGTTCTCCAGGAAACAGACCAACCAATGTCACTGCAGAGTCTGAGTTTTAAAGATGACATATTCTGTTTTCTTCCTGTTAAGGGTTAGGGCTGGTCTGGCTATTAGATGAATCATAGATGTTTTTTATTAACCTCTTTTCCTTTTTAAAAGGGAAGAGAAAATGAAGAGAGAGATGTATGAATTGGAAAAGAAAATTAAAATAGTTTCAATGAAAATAATAACAATAAAATTGAATACATAAATATATATATTTGATTGTATTATTTCTAATGATAATTACATTATCTTCATCACTGATGTGGGCAGGCACTGAGGAAGTCCAAGACTGGACTCAGTGGCAGATGGAAATTGAGTAGTTGGATTCTGGAAGTGGATTCAGGAATGCACAGACTGAGGTTGAAGGCAGAATGGACAGAGTCCTCTTCGAACATAAGCCATTGAAGAAGAGAGCTTGACCCTCATGATCCCTTAGCTTTATACTGAATATGATGTATATGGGATGGAATACCTTGCTGGTCAGCTTAGGGTCACCTGTCCTGTCCACTCCTTCCTGCAAGTGTGGCCTTTTACTTTATGGCACCTCTACATGGTGCACAAGATCCAGGAGTGACCTTAGTTTCTGTAAGAGTAAGCATAAGCAAGAGCCTGTCTGCACACTGATCCTCTGTAGTAACTCTAAACATTGAGTGTTGTCACTGTTAGAAGCAGATACTGTGAAAATATGCTGTTAACTTCAGAAAGCACAGTTAGTGGAAGAGACTGAGCTGAAAAGGTAAATTGCTGAACAAAGTCAGTTCTGTTCTAGCTCAAACCAAGATACTTTTGAAAGAGTATAAATACTGGGGCTGGTGTTTAGTCCTTTTGTCACCTTTATAAAATATATTTGTTTCCTTTGTGTATAAGCTTGGTTCTTTGAATGAACACCTCTGTGCAGACTCACACACAGACACAGGCACTTAAGTGTCTAAATCCATAACAAGCAGTTGTTTGTAGCAGAATGGTTTAAAACAGTGCTGCTTTCTGTCAGTACTTATCTGTGGTAGCTCCTAGTGCAAGAAATAAGTTTGTATGTTTATAAAACGTGAGGTGAAGATGCACAAACAATAGATTATAATCTTTCTTGACTTGGAAAGCAAGTAGTGAGCATTTTGCATAAGCTTTTATAGTGTTTAATGTTCATACTAGAGTTTCCAGAAGTACATGAACAATTCTTTCAGCCTTTGCCTAAATTGTTCTCAAAGTGTATGTGTAATTCAGGTTGACACATATGATGGTTGCAGAAACCTATGAGAATACCTAAGCATTTCTGTTACACTCATGAGGGACATAGACCTGAGCTATCATGAAGATTGATTTATTTTTCATCTCTGAAGAAGTTTAGCCTTTCAGTTCTCTGAATTGATCAGTTGAAGCATAAATTCACTACTGTTTCTTTCTAAAACAAAGAGAAATTTATATGGCTTTAGATGTTGTGCTTTTCAAGAAAAATTACAATTCTACAAGTTCCATTATGGCCGACCCCTCCATTTGAAACATAAACACTGGCTATGCATCTAGAGGTAATTAGTTTTGTTATATTTTCTCAGGATTGGAAGAAATTTATGTAAAGAGGAATATATCAGTCTGACAAAAGCTTCATAATATGGAAAAATATATAAATGTTTCAGGTTGATTTTTCTGTCATTTTATGATAAACATAATGTGGTTTAGTACGGTTATAAATTTGCAGGACAAAATTTTAAATTTAAGTTCTGTGTGCTATACATTTATACATTGCTGTTTCCCCTATGAGAAAAATATAAAATCATGATGTTTTTTGGTAGGTTATTTACTACCTGAGACTCAGAAAAATGTGTGAACCTCACTTCAGCCTCTAGGTTCATAGTGCTGTGCAGGGGCTATCCAAATGAAATAATTGCTTTGTCTGGCAAATAGATTGTCTCATAAGAGGACTGAACTGTATTAAGTGATTTTTCCCCTGGTGATTGGGAGTATCTCTCTCCACTAGTTCAGGTAATTCTAAGGTTGTGCCTTCATCCTTTCATGCTAGACTGCTTTTCCAATAAAATAAAAAATGTAGAACCTGCTGCACAAATGTAATGTTAACCTAGATTTCTCTGAGGACAAAGATGAATACTATAGGGCTTGCCAAAGACAGAGAGGGAAATGATATTAAAAGGGTATTAGAGATAGAATTGGCTGCATGGACTGTACAAAGCTGAAGAGTGCAGACTGGAGTGTATGAATTTTATATTAGTTTATGCTTCTGTGAGAATCCTTGAGGCAAATCCTAACAGACTTTTTAAATACTTGAAGACTACTTTCTGTTCCTTACCAGATATATATTCTAGCTAATGGGTTTCTGAGGTAGAAAAATACAGTCATAGGCAGAAGAAGAACTAATTATGGAAGAAGAAAAGCATAAAGTTTGTCATGAAGCAGACAAACTTTTCTGTGCATTGTTTTAGGTCAGTACAGGAGCAGGGCTCTGACCATCCAAACTACACGTGTCCAATGGACAAAATGAAAAGAACGAGTTTTGGTACAATGAGAAACTCACTTTCTCTTTTAAATCCTGAAGTGACCTGTCAGAGTCTGCAGTTTTTGACAAGGAACAACCAGCAACGCCCAAAGGCACAGCTGGATTTTTCTGTATTACTGTACATACGCTGAAATTATGTAAATGTTGAAATGCACTTCATGCCTCGCAAACCATCATATTCAGCAGAGAAGCTACTAAATGGTGTGCAATCTGGATGTATATTTCTTGCTGTAGTGAAATAAATGTGCACATCTGGAGAGATGTTAGGATAGAGTACTGGTGGGAAGGAGGGAGTGCATCAGCTTCTATTCTATGAACATCTAATTCATGTGCAATTATGCAATTTGTGCTCAGATGCATTGCAGCTCACATGCAATGTACTGCTGGTAAATACTTGGTGCTTCATCTTACTACAGGATCTTTGAGTGCCATAGAACTGTAGGGTCCCTGTTACACAAAGGTGCCCAAAAATCTCTACCTCAATATAATATGCATGACTATTGGGGAGGGGAGTTTAATTAAAATAATTCTGAATAGAATAGAAAATATTGTTCAGAGCACATACTTTGAAAACAAGCATGCAAAATGAAAGTTACATAAGTCTATAGTTATATAAAATAGATTCTCTTTGTAAATTTGGTGTTACGTTTGAGCTCAAAGATAACAGCTAGAGAAGAATTTAGTACTTCTGTGACACCTGTTCATTCTCAATCCTTGGAAGAAAAATATAATTTTATATTGTTCTAAATAAGAAAAATCATACACTGATGTGACTCTGTGGGAGCCAGTGAAGTGTGTTTAGGCCTAATGATTGAAAGTCAGAGGTGAGTGAAGACAAAAGAGCCATTCAGATGATACTACTGCTTTACAGATGATAAAGCTAGATCTAGCAATGGCAGCTGGGATTAGGCTTTGGGGAAATAATTTTTGCCTTCATGGTTTCTCTGTGTCTGAAGAGCTGACCTGTCTTCTCTACCAATCAGCTAGTGACCCATAAGTTGGGTCTAATTTGGAGAAAAGCTGTTTCTCTTCCTCTCTCCCACTCCTATACATTCATATATCCAGTAAGTGAAAAGGGGGTCCGACTACTCAGAGCTTCCCTTCAGGGCTGCATTGATCCAGGCACATGGAAGAAAACCTGGCAACTCACCACTCATCTGACACCAATTGTGTAAATTCTGTTAGCCTGAGCTGCTGTTACTGTCAAGAAAAACCTGAAGTCTAGTGCAGATGGCAGGTAAATATCCTGAAATAATAATTTCCTAAATTCCAGTATGGAGAATGTTTTAAATCTTTTGACAAGGTGAACATCAAGGAAATTCCAGAGCAATTCCCAGAATATAACACAGTTCAGAATTTTTAGGTGTTAGCTAGTGCCATGGCCTGTGCTGCACACAGGGTAACTCTGAACAGCGTTTAGTGGGAGCAGCCTGCAGCACAGAGAATAAATGATAGGAATATATTTCCTTTAAGTGCCACACTCCTTTTTATTTGGCTAAAGACCTTAAAAGTAGCTACTCTATCTGCTGGAATGGCCATCAGTATATGAGCGTGCTAGTTGCATTGTGTTTTGCTGGTTATCTGGCAAAACAGTTACTTTCAGAATCTGGATTATTATCTGCTGTGTATTAGCAGCACAATCAATTTCCACTCTACCAGACTGCTGTTGCCCAAGGATGCTTTAAAACAAATGCCTGTAAATTCCAGTGGGTCCCATCATTCAGCCCTTTCCCTCCATTCCAGCACCTGGGTGAGCGGTCGGATTGTCAGCCCATGGGGTTCCTGGAGGAGGTGGGGTTCTTGTCTTCTGCAAAATTGTGTCCTCGGGATTGCTAAGGAAGAGAATTGGTGAGCTTTGTAGAAATATTTCTCTGGACCTCGTGACAGTAAGAAGCATTGTCACAGGATAGAGCCTGTGAGAAAGAAATGGAGGAGGAGGTGGAAAGGGCCTGAAAATTCCTCCTCTTAAGGCTTAGGCAGAAATGCAGACAGACTTCCTTGCAGCCATGTGTCCTTTTGTGCATGTACCAAACGGTCTGCAGTAGGGTCTGCTTCAGTAATTCTTCTGATGTAAATGATGATTAGGCATTGATGTTAGGAGCCAGCTGTAACATTGTCTTTGTTGTTCTAAGAATGCATAAAAGTGCTGTTCTAGCTGTGATGGTGTAAGATGGAAGTTTTATAAAGTGGCAATAGATTTTAGACTACCTGATGTGACTGGGACAAATGTACAAGCTTTATAAACAGAAAATAAGTAAATAATATCAGCTCTGTGAACCAGGAACATGAGCATTCTCATTCCCTCTAAACAAGTTTCAGTATTTTAGTGCACAGAAACTTTTTTATTGAAAGCTTCTATTTATCCACCTACTGTGGGAGGGAAGACTTCATGGCTTATAGGCTGTTGTCAGCATCACAGATGATGTTCTTGTTCAGCAGCCATTAATATAGCTTTATACATAATTAGCAAAGGTCTAACACCTTTCTGGCCATATGGAAAATGATAAGTTAGCTTCTGTCATAGCAGGAAAATAATTACTGGATAAAGTATAAATATCAAAACATGACAAATAATGGTTACCTCAGCTGGAAAAAAGTAGCATCTGCCTTCACTTTCTGAATATCACACATAATTAATCTGGAGACAAGGAAGCACTTTTTCAGCTGTTCTATCTCCACTGGATTGGTCTGGCCAGGAAGTCAGTCCCGTGAAGGCTGCAGAAGTCTGAAGCTTTCTCTTACCCTTAAGCTCTGCAGTGGCATTTCTGTTGTTTTTTAAAGAAAATTGGGAAATAGGGGTAAAGGTGAGGTGAAAATGTGGCATTGGCTGAAAGTGCATCTAAACAAAGCTTTGTTCTATTGTTCTCAGAATTTCTGCCATACTTCTTATGGGAGAGTTTCTACCAGCCCTCTTGCATCGTAGACCTTGCCTCCCGTTCACTGTCAGGTCACCCATACAGATACTCTGGACGTCTGGTTTCTTTCAGAGTCATGACCTGAGAAAACTGTTCAAATCTGAGTTGAGATTTCAGCACTGACGGTGTGAGGCACTGTGCAAAGCGCATCAGAAATCTCTGTTGAAACACACCCCTGACAAAAGAAAAAAACAGAAAACAAATATGAAAGAACTTTTTTTCCCATAGCACTAAAGGACTACATACTGATATAATGACACCATTTTCTCAAAGCTTATAGTGAGGTTTTAACAAGTTTTTTGTATGACGTAAGGCACTCCGGGGAAACATGGAGATAATGGTGTGTGATTACAGGTGGACACTGCACTTTTTGCTCTTTCAGATTGATTCAGGTGTCTCTGAGTTATTCTGTATTCTGTGACAAGTGCTAATGTTATTTAAAAGGTGGGAATATTCTAAATCTGTAAGGTTGGTTGTTTTTCTTTTTAAATCATTTATTACATACATCTGCATTGTTAGAAACTTTTTCTTTGTGGGATGTTTGGGTTTTTGGGTGTATTTTTGTGTGTGTGTGTGTGTGTTTTGTTTTGTTTTTATAAGTTCACCAGGACATGTTTCATGTCAAGTGAAGTCAATATTTAATAGTGAAAGGATAAGATTTTTTTTTTTTTTCAGAGTATTTGCGTTATTCTTTACTGGAAATAAAAATAGAAGGGCTATAATATGTCCTTATCCAGAGCTGGAGGCAGTAGCTGAAATGTGCAAGGAGATTTTCTTTCCCTTGGTATTTTCAGTACAGTGAAGATTTTGCCTGATGATAGAGGACTGAGCTCTTCTTGTGCTCTTAGGGGATGACCAGACTGCAGCCAAGGGCTCCACTGGCTTCTCTGCTTACCATCAAAATCTGGAGAGTGGAAGCACAGGCTACAACTTTTATTAGTTGCATAGGTTCTACAGCTTGTGTCCCTGCAGTACTTTGATCATCTCAGTAAAAAAGCTATGTGGGCATGCACTTGTGCATCATCTACCTACCCATGGTGTCCAACCTTTTCTGTCTCAGGCAGGGTGTAATGGCATGTATGAACATTTTTTTGTTTGAAGACACTGACTGTTATTTTTGTGGTTGAAAATTTTGTTTTGCATGATGCATCTTTCACAAAAGCAAGAAAAAATTAATTGATCAGAAACACCTACAGCAGTTGCTCCTTCAAGGTGAAATCTTTGTTTTGTCCTCTAGTGAAAATGAAAATATTTTATGGTATTCTAAAATGTACTATTGCTAGTGCAAGCTGCTTTGCTACCTAAATCCTGCTCTTGAAATGTAGACTTTGTAATAAGTTGAGTATAGCTGCTGTTTTCATATAATCTTTTATAATTACAATGTCTTCAGTAACAGGTTATTAGCACTGGTCAGTTGATAGGATTCAGCAGAAACAAGATTACTTGGCTGAAGAGCCTTCTGAAACAGTACAACCTTTTCTCAGGGACCGAGAAGTCTGAGCAGATGAAACCAGAGGGTTGGCAGGGATGCTCCCAGGGTTGCGTGGAATCTATTACAGCAGTTTTTCTGCAGTTCCATGCAGCTTTCCACTTTTACTCCTGAAACTCAGTGGGCTCAGGGCTTGGTCTTACCGGCCATTTGGCCTTTACTGCAGTTCTCAAACCTCCCATTGTTCAATTTAAATGCCTGGTTTTCCAAATGGTGGTCACTCCCCAATATGCCCTTCTGCTTCATTTCTCATTACTTGTTCATATTTGCTTTTGATGTTCAATTGAAATATCAACCCTCTCATCTTAAACAAGCTTGTAATCAATTAAACGTAACCTTGTCAGTTATGAAACTAACTGCAATGTTAACCCTGATAGAATTTGAGATTACAAGGTGGAATAAGAAAAAGGAATGATAACTGTTCTATTTGTGGAGAAAGGTTGTCTTACTCATATTGGTCTGGTGAATTATTCAAGTATGGAAAAAATAAGTATCAAATTTAGTAAATGAACAAGAGTACCCTGTTTTCCTTCTCAAAAAATGCTTCAAGATAATTTTGGGGAAAATGAATTAATGAATTTAAGCATATAATGTTTCTAGTTTATTAATATGCCAAGTAACATGTCAAAACAAGAAATCAAATGCAATTTGCCATTTTCTTCCTACAAAAAAAAAGAAAATACAGTGCTCCACACAATGTGGTAAGAATTTTAATTTGATCCTGTTCTTCTAGATTGAAGTCAGCCATCAAGTTTCAAGTAAATTTAATACCTTATAAATGTGATTGATTGCTGATGTGGTAATCCAGTTAGATGCTGGAATATTTAATAGCTGGAGAATGCATTTAGAGAAGAATAAGGGTTCCGAAGTTAGGATATTGGAATATTTTTCAGAGGTCTAACTTTAATTCTTAGCTTTGACGTGAATTTGGAATTAGTCTCCTTCTCCATGCCTCTCTTTGTGAAATGGAGATTTCTGTCCCCTCTACCTGGTGGGTATGAACATGGGTATAAACAGTACGGTCTCATCAACACAGATGTAAGATACCAGGTTCTACAGTAGGATTTTCCTATGTTTTAGCAAGATCCAGCAGTCAAATGTTACATGCAGCTTGTGTGTTATTTTAAAATGTTTCAGACAGTTGAGGAGAAAAAGGAAATGAGAAACTCTTTCCAGCTTGATCTCTCAGCTCACATATCTGTCCAGGACGATAATAATTGTAGTTTTGAGTCCAGACAGAGATTTAACAGCTTTTGGTACTGCTAGTTTCACACAGATTAGAGCATCTCATTAGTATTTCACTCCCTCAGTAACAACGTGTCTTCAAATTTAAAATGTTCTTTTGCTTGTATTCACACATACAAGAGACTAGTGAGTTTAGCTTTTGTCCTTTTCCTCTGAAAAGGGTGAATGTCAAATGATTTCTGTGACAATTTATGCCAGACTGGTGCCTGTCTTTTTTTTCCCATTAGATAAATCTATCCCACTTATCACCTATGTGAGTAAAAAAAAAAAAAAAGCATCAGCTCATATGTAGTGTGATGTGTGTGCATAAAAGTATGCAAAGATAGTGCTGGTGTGACAGCTAATTAAAACCAGGTGCTTTAATGCTGAGAAACAAACAAAATTCTTTTAAAGTTACTGAAAACCAAAGTGTTGTGAAGGCAAAACAGAATTGCGGAAGACTTGTTCAAGGGACAACTCAAAAGATCTATGGAGTAAAAGGAATATAAATGATTTCCTGGAGGAAAGATGTATTATTATGGCTCCCAAATGACAAGTCATTTTTGCCTCGATGCTGGCAGGCTTACTATAGTTACAAAACAACTGTAGGTGACTTATCAGTTTACAGTACTAGATACCAAGAAAACAGAGTTTACAGTAGTGTTGGGAAGAGTCTGTACATTTAGATTGCTTATTTGCTCTCATCTAAATGCAGGTTTTAATTATGCATTTTTAAGAACAGATGTATTAATTAATCTAAGGCCTTAACATCTTCCTAAGTTACTTTCCTTTATTTCCAGGAAATCTTACAGTAAACACAGATATTTTACAAAGCCCTGTTATATACCAAGGAGTAATTTTTAGAGCTGTTTTACTTAATATTTTAAACGTGACCCTTTTAATTTTAAGGTCTCGCTTGATCATCCCAGCACTTTTGCTTTATGAGTCTCTGTGTATATATGCTGGGCTCCTGTTTCAGGGAAGTCTAAGCACATAGTAGGCTACAGACGAGAGTATAGTCAGCAGGCCGAGGGAGAGAATTCTTACCCACTGCTATCCTCAAGAGGAGGAGGCTAAGGAGTCGTCTAATTGTTACTTTAGACTGCCTGGTAGATGACTGCAGAGAAGGCAGTCCTGGTCTCCTTTGAAGTTTGTAG
Organism: Chloroceryle aenea; assembly: GCA_013399075.1. Lineage (NCBI taxonomy): Eukaryota > Metazoa > Chordata > Aves > Coraciiformes > Cerylidae > Chloroceryle > Chloroceryle aenea. The sequence continues at coordinate 261,180 of VWZY01002331.1, forward strand.
CAAAAGGGCTGGAGGCAACAGGTTGCATCAAGGAACGTTTTGGCTAGATAAGTGAAAAAAATCTTGCACTGTGAGAGTGGTGATTTGTGTCATGGGCACTGATGCCCAGAGGGGTGATGGAATCTCCATTCCCGAGTTAGTCAAAACCCATGTGGGCAAGATCATGAGCAAAATGACTCAAAATACTTTGAATTTACCCCTGCTTTGCGAAGAGCGTCTTACCAGGTCACCTCCAGAAGGCATCGCAACAAATTTTTTTCTGTGATTCTATAAGATGTGTATATATATCTGTCTATTAGTGATGGATTATGGTTTGCCTTATGGTTTGCTGTTGGCACTGCCTCTCAGGATATTAAACATCCACAGGTTAAGTAGAATTTGGAAGTGGCATTTGCTTCAGAAAAAAAAAAAAAAGTAACATCATACAAGGAACTAAAGAAACGCTTTGAAGTAGCAGCAAGATGTCATGTGTTTGGCAGTTAGAGATAACAACATTTAGGCCTTTGGGAATAGACTCCCTTTCCCCCGCCTCCTGTTCTGTTTTGCTTCTGGAGCATGCTTTTGGCAATAGAAAATGTCATTCTATGCATCATGTAACACTTCGGTTACATTTCCTAAAATAGGTTTCAGATGAGGGTACAGTCAGCATTTGAAACCTACTGTACATGGAAAGCAGACATAAAAGACTTCTGCTGAAAAAAGATGAATCCATTGCTGTTTCATTTTCAGAGCATGTTGGCAAGAGTTACGGTCGCTGACATTTTGAGGGCAGTTCCTGAGAAGTGCAGAACTCAGTTGTCTTGCTCCGTTATTGCCACATCAACATTGACACAGTTTGTTTGTGCAAATGTGTTGTCAAAATGAAAGCATTTTTTTTAAATCAGTCCCATTTTATTTCAAAAGTGAAAGAAGATTTTTGGAATGTATTTTGCAAAGCCATAGGACTCAATGTCTAGGAGGCAAAACAGCAGAAAAAAAGGGCTATAGTGCATTGCAGACATGAAGAAGCTGTTTTGTGCAATACATACAAAGGCCTGGGAATGACTTGTCAGTAAGTTCATGACTATCTAAACCTCACGACTTTAAAAGTGAAGCGTGGTACTAAGTAGAGCAGAGGCCGTGTTCATTACAGGGATCTATTTGTCTACAGTTTGAAGTGGGAAGCAAGATGTGATTTTGGCATTAATATCATGCCTTGTTTTCTGAGGTTGAAGGACGTGCAATATGGAGGTACAAAAAACAATGGTGCAGGACATTTAGTCAGGCATATTTGAGCTTTCTTTGGATATTTGCAGGGGAATGTAGTACTGTTTAATAGTCTATGAAAGAAACAAAATATCCCAAACGAGGATGGACCAACTATGTACAGCCTCAGCCTAAATCCTACAAAATTTTCAATAAATCTGTGACTTCATCTACTTGAAAACTTACTGGGTGTCTGGTGGAATTGTCCCACTGTTCTTATGTTTATTATGAGCACTGAGGCAGTGTATCTCATGCCTGAAATGGTGGGAAAAATCCTTTTAGTCTCGTGTTATTTAAGAAAGTATATAAGACTATAAGGAAAATGCTGATTTTGTTGGCCTTGGAGGCAAAATCAGATTGATTTTGCAGCACCCAGGATTTCATCTTAACATTAGAGAGTTTCAAAGCTGCCTTAATATGCCTTGATAATCTTAACCTATATCCTAATTCGTATAAATTATGGTGTGCAGTTAAATTTGAAATTAAAATATTAAATGGTGTCTTTACCTGTGAGTGCACTAACTCTGCTTTCTCAAAGGTCTTTCCATTTAGCTTGGAAGTTTTTCAAGTTAGTTAAGCTTTATTTTCTTCTTTTATGTATCTGGAGAACATGATATGTATAGAACAGTCCCCGTGCTTCTACAAAAATCTTCATGACTTAGTACTGCTCTCATATAACATGATACTTAGCTTCCATGCCTTCTGTGCAGATTGGGATCAATAATAATGCAACACAAGCAATGAACATAGAACACTGAGTAGAAATCCCGGCTTTTATTTTCATAAAAATATCTAAAATACCCGTGCCATGCCTATAAAGCCTTTTAACGACTCTGAAATATAAGGTATGACATGTTGTTTTAATTCATATACAACAAATAGCACGTTTCTAAAGTTGCTCCTTGGGTTTTTAAAAGATGAAACTGATGATAGCTAAAACGAAATGAAGTAAGTTTTATGCATGTTGCATTTTAACAAGTCTGCTGTCTCATTGGAATGCACTGCCTTCTTGTGCTACGTTTTATTTTTGGAATTTAATAAGGCGCCTGTCATATCTGCCTCAAGGCTAAAGAATATCATGAGGGAGAAATCCAAAGTACTGTCATGTTTGACTGACAGGGGGCCAATTTTAATTTTTTTATGGGAGGTGTCTGATATTAACAGGCTGTAGTGCTGAAGATGCATTGCTCTACCATCTGCTTTAAGCGCACTGTGTTGATGAGCCAGTAATGACGTTGCTCAGTGACATTTATCAGGTGAATTTGGCTCTGACACGCAGTAGAGGATTTTCATTAAAAAATTAATCCTGTGCATTTTACAGTGAAGCCTATTGTGATGATAGATTCTGGTACAGTGCCATGTATCTCCAGAAGCAGCTCTAATTACCTGAGAAACTTGGGAAAGCAATAAACTACTACCTTCCTTTTCTTGTGTGTACTCCCTTAGCATATAATTAACACACTGACTCACTTAGCTTAAATCTCTAAAGATCTATGTCTGTGTGATGATTACTAGCTCTTCAAAGTAATAAGCAAATGCACCTCAGTGGCTCAGTGGTTGCATGGTGGTGGGATCAGCAGCCTTTGTGAGCAGTCTGATGGTACAGTAATAGTGGCAATGCTACAACTTAGGGAAACATTTAAAAAAACCTACAGAACCTCTCAAAGGGAGATGTAATGAAATATTCCATCTACTTCTTCAATACTATGGGAGAAAAAATGGTTCTATTTACCAAGTCAGGATTTTGAGGCCTGAGCATTGTCTGAATTGGAGACTCCGTGGATGCCTGATACTGATATAATTTGGAGGTCTTGTCTTTCAATATTTGTTAAAACAGTTTTTCATGTTGGCTAACTTTATTTCTCACTAGCTTACCATTAGGAAAAAAAAAAAATGTCTAAGAAATTAATGCAAATTCCTTAAGAATGAGAATTGCTTAATTAAGTTTGGCATTTCATTTAGCATCTTTTCCTGTTCTTAGACATGTCAGATCTGCATGTGTCCTCCTTCAATTCACAATGACTTCCAGGTCACCTGGGAGGAACAAGCAGTTGTAGCATAGTTTTTTCAAGCCCCTGCAAGTGTACCCTGGCAAGTGGTGGCACTTCCACTAACAGTCTTGCTAGAAAGAGTAAAGGCTTAATAAAACATAGTAAGTGGGGTTATGTGTGAATGTTCATTAATAATCATCCCTCTTAAAATAGCTTATTTTGCAATGCCTATTTGATTTTCATCGAGGCTGAGCATAAATTTTACTGAATTTATTATAGCATGTGATAAGAGGTTTGTGCCTAGTTTATGCAGCTAACTAGAAGAGATGATGCTTCCTCCAACCTATAATTGAAGTGACATATACAGAGAATTGCAGATACATGGAGACTACTAAGGCCATATTTAATATATCATGGAATATGAAGATATCACCTCGAATGAGATAATGATTTCTAAGTAGAGCAGCTGTAGGAACAACTGCAATTTTTTTGTGGATTGAGAAAACATACCAGGCAGTTTGCGTGCCATTATGCTGATGATCATCAAAACACTTAAGAACAGCTTAATTAAACTAGGTGAGTTACCCATTAATGTCTCTGGAGATGATTTGATTAGCCATTTCATCTAGTCAGATAATTTCAGTGATACCCATACTGTTTAAAGTATTATTATTTTAAGATCATCTCTCGGGTTTTGTGGTCAGAGAGGTTTATTATTAAAGACAAACTATAAATACTCTTATCACCATTTTCACACAAAATTCAAAAGTAGTTTTCAGACATCTTTGTTCTTTTGTGAGAGGAGGTGTGCTTATTCTCTGACATTCTATAGTGTTTCTCCTTTCTGTGACATGGGAATATTTCTTTATTGTCTGATTTAGTAACATGAATACTTACAAGTAAATTTGACTAAGCAAATCATTTGCTATAGAACTGATGATAGCATACACCTGGCTTGGGAGGCATACACTAGTAAGAGATGGAAAAAACAATACTCACTTAATAGTAGTAATGAAAGGAGTAAGTTTGTGACCTTTTGAGAAAGGCCTATTTTGGGAACAATTTAATAGCAGGCAAGTACGATGTGCATTCATCACCTTGATGTGTACCTGCCTGCTGACATACCCTACAGAGGCCATCTGTGTCAGGTCTTCAAGCAGCTTTTCTAATGGGAGAACCTTGATAAGCATCTGCTTGATGTGCCCCTGGCAGCTATATGATCTCGCTTTTCTCTCTGTGGCATGGCTCCCTCCCTCCCTGAAGTGAATGCCGGCCAAGGGGAAAATGCCGTATAGCTGAGAGATGGGGTAAGGCAGAAGGGGCTTGCTCAAATGCAGTTTGCTCCTTCAGGGATATCTAGTTTCTGAACCCTCCTTCTTCTGCCCTTATGAAGTGGAAATGTTTCCAGCTGACTGCCTTGTCCAGGTATTGGTTCTCCTGTTACCTTTGAACCTTTGTAGTGTGCTGGACCTCCTGCTGTTGGTCAAGGCAGAGTTAAATAACCGTATGGCTGCCTGCTTCTGAGCTCAGTTAGGTCGTCACTCAGAACCTGAGCAGATGGTTGAGGTGCTCAGCCTTGAGAGACAGTCTCTCTCTTCTACGAGCAAATTAGCCCATGGCTGAAGACTCATGGAGGTGTTTTTGATGGCTTGTTTTTTTTATCTCCTGCTTGTTTTCCCACTTAAGGAAAGATCTGTGGGGCTTAAACACGAGTCTGTCAGAAGTAGCATGAAAACCAGCAAAACATTAGATGACCATCACAATAGGAACCTTAACTGTAGTATAAAGCTTAAGCAGACCTGAGGGTTTTGTTTCTGTGTTTTGGTTTTTGTTTTTCTTTAAACCAATGTTTCTTTACAGCTATTTCATGCTCATTTATCTGTCCATCTCCAAAGGCTCTCCCTGATGGTTGCAGTTTTGCAGCACATTGGGATTAATGTTGTTCTTTACAGGGAAACAAGTTTAAAGCCATAAAGTTTATTTTAATCACCAGCTTCTAGGCATGATTGACAAACCATGACAGAGTATGTCTTGTTTGCCTGGCCTTTCATTTAAAGGGGAAAAAAAACCCTCCTCTGCTAATGGAATGATTTCTGTCCTGTTTTTCTCCTTCACTGTGAATGAAGTAGGTGGTTCTGGACATCCTAAGCTTTTTTTGACAACATGGTAATTCATCACTGTTCATTTCAGTCACCCTTCTGTAATTATTTCATACTTCTAGCAACAGATTAGGTGCATCCTTTGCATTCTGCAGTTGGAATTGGGAGCAAGAGGAAAACTGTTTTCCTGAAGGGAAAAAGTGTAAAGGGTGCATCTTCCTTTTCCCTCCTCCCCATTTTTTCTCTCCATGCTTATTTTCTCTGTGATGATACAGCATTAGCAGCTGGCTCAGTCCAGATCTTAAAAAGAACAGGGATTCTGAGGAGAATAAAGGGCCAGAGAAGTGAGATCATTTTCCTTTGATCAGAAGAGAGCATATCTGAGTTAGCAAAAATCTATCTGGGGACATCATCAAGAGCTAATTGTTTTATTATATTAATAGTTAAAGCAGTGGTGTTGTGGTCATTATAGTATAAGCTTTTTTTTTTTTTTTTAATTGCTTTCGTCAAGTCAGGAATATGTGTTTGTGTATGGTTTTCCAGCATCCTCAGCTGTTGAGGTAAAGGATGCTTCCTTCCCCTTCCAACCATGTTTCTCTGTTACCTCTGATGCTCAAGTGTTTTACCCCTTACTTGGTAGGCCATTTTAATGGTGTCATAAAGTACAAATAGATGTGAAAAGAAGCAGAAAAATGGCTTGCTGGGGCTTAATACTCCAAAGGTAAGCATGCCCTTATAAAGGGATTCAAGAAGGGAAAGAGAGCCCTTAAATACTGTGGAGTGGCAGGTTCCAGAAGAATTCCCAATGCAGCTGTCTCCTTCACAGTGAAAACAACTTGCATGCAATAGAGGAACTGCACAAGAAAAAAAATATTAACATGGCAAGGAAATGATGTAGGCTTTAAAGCTTGCCATGCTTGCTCGTGCAATTTGTGAGATGAAGCAGCCAGAACAGTTGGAGTTGGAAGCATCTATATAAATGTTAGTTTGTGTTTGGATGCTGCAGAAAGAACTGTCTTGTGTGTATTGAATTACTCAAAGAGCAGCCATGTTTGGCTTCAGTAAGTAAGTACTTTCTTATTACTTCCATTTCCCCTATTGGATGCAAAAGGATAGATATTTATTAGCAGACATTACTAAGCTACATAGTGAATCTTAAACAGTACTGGAAACAGCACACTGAATAAAGACTAGTTTAGATGCTAAGAAAGCTGTGTAAAAAATTAGTTTTCTCATTAAGCAGATGCATTTACCAGACACTGCTGCCCAACAATTCGCTTGTTTTCTTTTCTCCCAGTGCTGAAAGTTTTAATTCTTCAGGGACAACACTTCTAGTGACATGTAGTGACATCTTTTTTTCCTTCTCCAACCTGTTCCATTTCCTGCTATTGTTTCTTAATTCCACTTGTGTAACTTATTGATCTACAAATCAAACCACAGCCTTTTTCTTTCAATAATGGGTTGGCAAATAAAGGGCAAATGAATAGGCAAATATTTGACATGATAAACCTATTGGATTTTACCGTGAAAGAAGTTGTCAGGTTACAGTCCTCTCCTGACAGCATCAACACAGAATGTGTCAACATAAAGTAGAATCTTCTTAGCATTTGCAGCAGAGAAGCTAAAGTTACACTGGTGCCTCAACATCACTTCTCTGCACAGGAAATCCTTCCGGTTCAGGCTCTGTTGACTGGCTCAGTCACCAGTGGTGTCCCTCAGGGCTCAGTTTTGGGGCCAGTCTTGTCTGGAATTTTTGTCAATGACCTGGATGTGGGGATGGAGAACACCCTCAGTAAGTTTACAGATGACACCACATTGTGTGGCAGTGTTGATCTGCTCGAGGGCAGGAAGGATCTGCAGAGGAACCTGGACATACTGGATTGATGGGCCAAGGCCAATTGTATGAGGTACAACAAGGCCGAGTGCCGGGTCCTGCACTTAGGTCACAACAACCCCAGGCAACGCTACAAGCTTGAGGAGGAGTGGCTGGAAAGCTGCCCAGCAGAAAGGGACCTGGGGGTGCTGGTGAACAGCCAGC
>VWZY01002331.1:268606-282792 GCA_013399075.1 Chloroceryle aenea
ACCATCCCTGAAGGCAGTTAAGAAACAGGTAGACCTGGTGCTTCAGGACACGCTCTAGTGGCAGGCATGTAGGGGGTTATTTTGTGATTTTGAAGCCATGTTTGATCAGGGCATTTAGGTGTTGGGTTTTTTTAGGTGCTTTTTGTTATGGGTATGGTTGGACTCTGTGATCTAGGAGGTCCTTTCCAACCATGAATATGTTGTGATTCTGTGACTAAGAGACCTGACTGATATAAGGAATAGTATCTCTAAGCTGTTCATGGCCTTTTTTGCCATGAACAGATATTGATCTAACAGCTTTTGGGAATGTTTTCTACATTAGAACTAAATAAGGGAATGAAAAAATCAGAGATCATAACATCTCAAATGTTAGTAACTTTTTCTGCTGCTCCTACTAAATTCCTAATGCTGGTAGGAGGAAGAGTAGTGCTACTACCTTAGTTACGCTAGCTTGGCATTGTGCCCTTATAAATGCATCAGGATTAACAACTCATAGATATGGGGTGTATGCATACACTTCAGTAAAAGTCTTATTGTCTCTTTTATGCTATACAACATATGAAAAAACTGAGAGGAAAAATGAGATGGTGAGGTAAAACTGAAAATATTCCGATCTTGATCAGTGTTGAAGGTGTCCCAGTATTTCCTTTATTTAAAAAAAATGAGACCACTTTACATCTGTTAAAGTTTGCAGATATTTTATTTGGTAAACTTTCTGCTATCTTTTATGCATAGCAGGTAGAAATCTACACCTAGATATATTGATTGTTTGCATGCTTTCTCATTTAAAAAACCATGAAGTTTGATCATGCCAAAAAGACTGAATTTTTGGTTTATTCCTCCTTGGCTTTGTCTACTACAGATCTGCTGTTAAGCAGCACGCTGGTGTGGCCTGTCACCTGTTCACTCATGCCATGTGTGATCTTTCCTGTTTTCCATACATTTTCCTTTGAGACTTAGATGGAAGTCTTGAGACTTGGAAAAAGGTACATTTTTCAGATCAAGAAGGGATCACTACTTGCTCACAGATGCTTTGATATTTGCTGACAAAACCGGTACAGTATTGTCATTTGTTTTAAGAATGGTTTTGTTTGTTTGTGGGTTTTATTTTTTTTGTGTGCTTGTTTTGGGTTTTTGTTTTGTTATGGTACTCACTCTTGGAAATGCAGAGTCTTACTCTGTTCAAATGGGATCTTGGGTTTGCAAGCAAGTAGGTGAATTTATATCTCAAATCTTAATATTAGGCACCATTCTCTTAATGGAAATCTGTTACTCCACACTTAAGTTTGGCATCGCTCTTTTGAGTGGCAAAGGGACTTCTGTTTTGCCTCTGGCCACTTAAGAGACAGCACTTACGGCTACACGTGGCATGGCAGGTGGTGGCTGTAAAATCCAGGTGCTGGTGTCAGGAATGTATTTTTACAGCTGTGCCATCTGGGTCTTTTGGACATTTTCTTTTATTGTGTCGTAGCTGTCTTCACTTCTGGCATTGCTGGACAGCAGAACAGCCCAAGGGATATTTCCTGGGTCAAACTATTTATGATAGTCCCTTGTCATTCTTGATGCCATTTGCATTGAATCACTCAAGTGAGAGTGATTTAACTCCATTTATGCATCATTTCAAAGAAACAGAACAGTTGGTCTTGAAATTCGGGAATGCCACTGGGTGTGTTAAATATTACATAAACATGATCTGCTGTAGATTTTTTGCTCTGAAGATCATTTATAGGTCAGAAATAAAATCGCCATCCTCTTGTCTGAAAGCACTTCACATAATTGTAGTATTTTATCTCTAAGATTTGATAGTATTTCTGAGGCTTTTCCCAGAGCAGGTGGCAGTGTTTCCTTAGCACCAAGTATTTGATCAAAACAATAAAGCTATACCAGAGTGTTAATGAAAAGTACTGTTTAAAAATATTCTTCTAATCCAATAAAAATAAATATTCATCAGTTCATTTATTGATACAGTTCTACCAAAAAACAAACCAAAACAAAGACAACAAACAACCAAACCAAAAAAGAAACAACAAACACAACAACCTAGCAACAAAGATAAATTAGGATTTTCCATAGCTTAAATTTCTTTCTAGTTTCCCCCACTGTGTTGGAGAATGTAGGTACAATGTAAGTACATTGCTTCAAAATGAAATAGGTTTCTATGACATGGAATTATGAAATGTCCAAAAATTAAATATTATAGTGCAAGTGTTCTTTGTCAAGAAACTATGTAACTGGGAGAGTTGGACATATTTCAAAATTAGAAGTGATAAAGAACTTTTCTCAGAGGAGAGCTCTCTTAAACTACTGGAAGACTGTATAATGTAAGGTAATACAGTTATGTATTGGCAAGCTATCTAGATCAAGGCCCTTTGTAAAGTTCATGCTGCACTATAAAAACTGCAAAAGCTGGCAGTGAGCAGCAGCGTGGGTCATACTTGGACCCTGCACTGAATCCCAGTGACAGGCAGGCAAAAGTGCCTTTCACAGAGATGGAGGTGAAGGCAGCTATGTTTTGTAATGATAGAGCAAGCAGCTGAGCAAGCCTCCCCACTCCCTCCTTCCACCCTGACCTTGCAGGACACTCCTCGGGGTGAAAAAGAGGTCAGTTCATTTTGCAAACTTGACAAGCCATTCAATCCACAACTTGTGTGCGGTGACTGCCGAGGGTGCCAATTAGTGGCAGCTGTATTGGTGGGGTTTGCGATGTGGACAGCTGGCTGCTAGGAGCTGGACCCAGACAACCCTCTCCTTCCACATGGAAACCAAAAATTAGAAAGGACAGCAACATACTTTTTTCCTTCTGGGTGGTTATGTATTTTCCTTTTCTCTATCACCTTTTGGTACGTACATTTTATATTTCTCTGCTTATCGGCACCAAGGCGATGTGATATTCCTTCCAGTGGAGCAAAGTTGGTTGTGATATGTGCTTCAGTGTAGTATTCAACATAGTCTTTTCTAGCCAGTGCTCATTAACTAAGATGATGTGAAAATGGGCTAGATTATGGAAGAAAGTGTGAATCCTCTAAGAGCTCCAGTTAAGTATGAGGCAAAACTTCAGTTAAAAAGTTTTGAACATATATTTTAAGATTTAAGTTGAGCCAATAATTCCAGGCTGATCCTATGGACAAATTAAAAGTACAACTAAGTTATCTGAAACTATCTTTATGGGCAATGGCTGTAAGATGAACTACTCTCCTGTCCTTAGAGTCTGTCTGCGTCATGTTTAGGAGGGTACTGTGGAGAGGCTTCATTTACTTTCTCTGTTTTCGAAGTTGGAAGTATTTCATCATTTCCTGTGTGAAGAAATGGAAAGTCTGATGTATAAAAAGGTACCCGAGTCCTAATGACCAAGAAAAGATTTTTTTTTTTTTTTTTTTTAATCTTTGAAACACCCTGAAGGTGGTGTTCTATCAAAAGCACCCTTGATAGAAGAAAGTACACCATCACAAAGCTGCCTGTTTTCCCAAATAATGAGTAAAGGAAACTGGATCATCAGACTTGTTTTAGCCTCTACAGCAACATAGCTTAAATAGAAACTGTGAAAATAGTTCCTTTTGGAACCTAGCAACCACACAGGAAAAAAAAGAAATAAGTATGTATTACCTCATCTGTAGGAAACCCTATAAAATGTAGCAGCTCCTTTAGGTTGTTCTTTTGCCAAAGAACACATTTCAGATTTCATCTTGTGGATGAGTAATATTTACAAAGCGTTTTCTGTTATTCAGTAAAATACCATTTTTCTGCCTGGCTTCATCTCAGCCCTACTTAAATATAATGCCTTGAAGGTACCTGTGTGGTAATTTTCACTGCTTTTTTTTTTGTACAGTCTGTCTTTAGCTGGAAAAATACGTATCTTGAAAAACTATTATGGTTACATTCACAAACTTCTGTAATGCATGCAGTAGCTCAGTCATGGAAGCAAATCTTACAGCATCAAGAATTGCAGCAAACAGGTGACCTTCTCATGACTGCATCAGCCTTCCATAGTACCTATGTTCAGGGCTCAAAGGGAGGACATGTGGAGGATGTAGCAGTATCAAGAAAGCCGCCTCTCTGTATGGATGTGTACCTGTATACATGTTCATCTTTAGGCAGAGGCATTAATATACTGGAATTTCCACCCATAATCCTAGCAAAAAGAAACTTCCAATGGAGTGTGGCTGGCTGCTCTGCATTTTATTCAAGCAAATGCTGTTCTTCATATCCAGGTCTATAGTATCCTGCTTCTCACTCATCCCCTCACCTCTCTTCTGTTGTCTTCACCATACTGGTCATAATTTGAAGTCATTGGCCCAAGTACTGTATGGATTTATGATTGGACCTTCCGAGATGTTAGCAACTTTTTCAACATGGCGAGTCTCCCCCTAAGAAAAATAAGCCTGTTATCTGGCAGCTTTGCAGCAATGCTAGCTCAAAGTTCTACTTCCTGGCTCCTCACTGTCATCTCACTGATGGAGAAGAAGTTAACCTCTGTTTTAGAAATACTGCCTCTCCCAGAATACTGTAATATTTTGCAGGAAAATATACTTGAATTTAAGATAGCCCATGATTACCCTTTTTATTTTTTTTTCATATGTACATATACATCAATTCATATAGACATATTGTCTGTAGGGAAGGGTCAAATAAATGCTTTCCCATTATTTTATAATGAGGCACTGTCACACTTCTGCAGTTAAAATTAACATAAAAAATTATTGCTTTGCCTTTGAGGACTGTAAATATAGCTTAGCAGCAGTGTTTAAGCAGTGATCACATGACTATTGTTATAAGGGAACTAAGAAAGTTAAATCTGTTTTCGATAGATACGTATTTGGTAAGGAGAAGTCCGCAGATCCATTTCAGAGGGAAAAGTTAGATGACAGTAAATCAAAGAGTGCTAAAAAACACTGTGCTACGAGAGTGGACCTACTTTTTCATTGTCTTCTTCATTCAGGGCAGGAACTTACTGAAAGGAAGGATGGAAGAAATGCTTGTAGCAAGAAGACCTTCAGAAGTGCTTCTTATAATGAATTTTGTTTCCTACTTTATTTGTTTAATGGTCAAAATAATTTCATCCTCTTTTTGATAAAGGATTTACTGTAGGGAAGTTAAGGATTTTGCTTGTTCTTGGTGTTTGTTTAGTGTAGTCTCAAAGTGCCCATAGAAGTTATTTTCTGAAATTCACTGTCTTTAGCATTCTCCTTGATATGTTCTGGTGATTAATACTAGGTATCATGGTGAGCTTTTTGTTCTGTAGAAAGCTGTTTACTGAGCCTCTCTGACTGAAAACAGCAACTTATTTCATATACTTCACCAAGCAGGAGTTATTTTAAAAGCTTTGATTATATAATGTGCTTAGAAAAAGATGTATTAGTTCATACCTCATATTCAGTGCTGCAATCCATCTTTTTTTGTACTAATATGAAATAAAATTATCTGAAAATATAAAAATACAAACATATTCTAAATTTTGATGCACTATGACTCATAAAAGCTGAAACAAATCAGTGATGCTGAAGATGTGCATCATTTATTTTACGTATTATCTGTAGTCTGATTTAAGAGTAACAGGTACACTATACCTTTGGGGTATTTTTCATTTTCTTCTACCAGTAGGTACTTGAGAAAGTGGCATAACAGTAGCAAAGGGATAGTTCTTATGATTCAGAATAAGATCTTCTGTACAGCTGTTGACACTCAAAACTCTGCTGATGTAGATGTTGTCATCTATTGTATACAAAGTTGGGCTGTGATGCAAATGGAAGTGTGAAAGTTAAAATTGTCAATGACTGCGCTTCAGCAAAACATACCTTCTGCAGGCGGTAGTTGCAGTGTAGGACTGTGGACTGGGCATCAGTAACAATGCACAGATGGAAAATTAGAGCATTAAAACCCACTTCTGAAATGGACATATTTTCAACTTCTGACTTGCTACACCTCATCCGTGGTACCTAGTAGAAGACTGTGTTTGCTTAGGAAGGAGAAAAGTAAGGCAGAGGAAGCTGAGGTGTGTTTGTTAGTACATCTGTCTGCAACAAAATCCCACTGTGGAAAAGACTAGGTCAGTGCATGTGGAAGAAGTGTACAATAATAATAATGATGATGATAATAATAATAATGAAAAAGAAACAGTTTCTTTGTAAGTGGAGTGGTCCCTTCAGCTTATACATTAGTGCTTTCACTACAGAAGACTAGTAATTTATTGATGCAGATGGCTAGGTAAAGTGCATGCAATTTGTGAGAGGGCTTGACCCTTGACTGATGGGCCATATGTTGCAAAGCCCCAGAGGCATCATTTGACTGAGTTCTCTTCCTCTCTCTGTCTCTGCACCTATGGTCCTTGTTCAATCACCACATATTGAACTATAGACTTACTAACTCTCCCAATAAATCTCCAACTAATGGCTCACGAAGGCCATAACTTAACCCTTTACATACAAAAGAGCACATATTTTTGCATTGAAATTTTCACACTCATTGAAATAAATATTACATGACCTAGCTAGTTATTAAGGACTAAGATGTCATAAAATATGACCACTTGCAGGCTTGGCATTTTTTGCATAACCCAATTCGCTTGGAGCATTCTCAAACTATGATGTGTATGTGATGTTATTGAGGGCTATGCCCTAAATGCACACTTCAGTTGTATATTCCTGTTGAGTTGCATTGCTAAAATACCACTAGTGAAACACAGTGGACTACCTAATGTTTCTAATATACTCTCTTATTTGTCTGCTACTCTTTGTTTTCTAATAGGATTAATAGTAAGTTCTTTGTGGCCTAAGTGTAAGTCTCCAATTGCATAGAGATTTGACAGACCGTTATCCCAGCAGACAATCTTTGTATAATCTATTAAAAGAGATCAACATTTTTCTCTCATACAAACCTCTTCGTTAAGAACAGTTACTGTATTCATGTGCAGTGAAATTACAGCTGCAGTTTATGTCATACACTGTTATTAAAGTGCACAGTCTGCAAGTCACTCCTCAGCTAGGCTGGCAAATGAGGTTCTGTGTTGTCTGCAGTAGGAGCTGTAGGGTGCTATGTAACAAAGCAAACCTGTAAGAATGTTGCATGTTGCCATGAAACTATTTTTTATGAGTCAAAGTAAGCTACCCAAAGCAAGAAACAGTGGTAAAGTCTGTGTAACATTAGTCCTGAAATACCTGTTCTAAATACTAAGTAGTAACCCATACACCTAGCTAATGTAGTTACAGATATTCAACTAGAGAATGTTGACTTGAAACTGGACAGGATGAAATTTTTCATTAAGTTCAAATATCAGAGAAAGAAAACCCTTCCAAGTATATTGACTATTGTTTTTCACCATGTAGTAGTACAAGGTGCAGTTTAGCTGGGTAGAAGTCAGTGGGAGTTTTGGCACTGACTACAAGGTTATGTAGTTTTACCTAGAGAAACCCGAGGCATTTGTAGGGAAAGGGACACAGATATGGTGGGGGTTTTTTTTGTTTTTTTTTTGTTTGTTTGTTTTTACACTGCTGAAGCCTTCTGTATTAGTTTCAAGGGACACTTTTTCTAATTCTCCCAGGTTTATTCTGATTACCCTAATTAGTAATGGGATTTTGTATGAATAAGCACTGTGGCAGTGTTCAAAGTTACGTTTTATGTATTTTTATGCTTAGAAAAGGTAGGAAAACTTTAATTCACTTAGGCAGTCATCATTCTGTAGTTTAAATTCTTTAGACAGGTGATGCCTTTCTTTTGTACATGATTCTTTGGAGGTAGATTTGTGCATGATTCTTTTGGAGGTAGATTTTTTTGGAGGTAGAAAATAAGAAAAATTTGGAGTTCTTCAGTGAATCTGAACTAGATATTATGGTATGAAAAAAAGTGAGCTTATGGCAAGCTGATGTAAATAAATAAATTCATAGCTTTTTCTCTTAAAACTGCTTCCTTAATAGTTTGGGCTATAGTCAGAAAGTGATGTTATTTCAGCACACATCACGTGTATTAATCATGCACATCTTTGTTTTCAGTTATCTGTATGAAGGCATCTAGGTCTGTCAGTTTTATTCATATGGATCCTTTTTCTGTACTGTAGGCACTGCAACATTATTCTGAGTCTTCAGGCTTGAAGTGTTCCGTGTAGCCAGAAGCCACTGATACGCATTCCCTCCTGAGGTTATTATTTCACAATTAAAGTGATGATATTGAAAACATTGATGGCAGTGGGATTTATAAGGGCAGAGGTCTTTACCATTACCAAGAATACCAAAAGTTGAAAATATCAGTTTCCAAATTTCCTACACACTTTAGTTCCCATGGAAGAGCTGTCTGTGGGTCTTTGTATATGTTCTGGATGAGCTGGGCCAGCCTATAATTTAATGTGCATTTTATATAGCTTCAGACAGAATTAGATCTGCATTTTATCTTAGTTTTCCCAGGTGCAACTGTATATTGCACTCAGTTACGCTTCTGTAGTGACCACCTCTACTCAGTTGTGTTTTTAGCGGTGGCAAACCAAGAATAGCAGAAAGATCTCGGTCTTGGAGAACTATGTTGTGTTTTTGTTCTTTTTCATCTCCCATTGTAGTTACTCACAGCAAGGTTTTATCCTGAAGAAACAGTAATTGAATTGAGCTAAGCTGACACATGTGATGTTTCTCTGTTTCAGATGCATTTTCACTGTGACCAAAGGCTCTAATGGCACAAATAGTAAATTTCAGTTACTTCCTTCAAGGTTAATTTATTATACCATAGTCTTTGTTTATGATACAGGCATAATAGCTAAGTAATATCAAATAAATCAGTCCATTATAACCTGAAGCACTTTATCATATTTTCTTTACTCTCCCTTCATGAAATTTTAGGCACACAAAATTTGGTACACTTAAGATACACGTAATGAAAACAAGACTTTAATATTACTAATGAAAAGTAAGAAAACCAAATATTTACTTCTTTTACTGAAGACGTGATAAGGATTGTTTGGAGTTACTCTAACTTGACTAATAATGCCACATGATTCCCTTCTGAAAAAGTCATGTTCACATATGTAGGCAAATTTCCAGTGCCATCACCTGTGTTTTGGTTTTGCTGACTCATGAGGTATTAAGTGCATTTAATGGAGTAGATGTCAGGAAGAGAGAAATATGACCATTGCTGCGGCATTAACTATGGGGCTAGTTTTGTTAAACCTTTTGTGTATAGGTTTTATTTTAATTCAGTACACATGGCCTGATCCTCCTTGCCGTTTATTTCAAAAGGAACATGACTGACACCTGTCATCATATCTTCCTCTGATTCCAGAATTCCCTTTTTGCTGATTAGTGCAGACAGATTAATCTGCAATTTTATTTACAATAGTCAGAGCAGTCTCAGTGGAATAAGGGAAGCTCAGGGGGACTGAGTAGGTTCTGCAGAGTTGTTATTTGGTGCTGCATATACTTCAATCTGTGCTACAGCTAGCTTATTGGGTAAAATACCAAAAGCACATAAACCACCTACTGTTATAAATACTGTGATAATTGTCACAGTATAAATAAGGAGAAATTTGTTTTCTTCAGAATTAAGTCAGATCTCGGTGTATTTTTCTTGGGTGAAATATAAAAGAAGGGCTCTATGAGTATTTGTGTGTTGGTTTCAAAACAGTCTTATCCCTAGGTAGAAATTAATGTATCAGGCATTACCCAGAAGAATATTTGTAAGAAGCAGCTGAAGAATTGAGGGAACAGCAGAGTTGTGTAAAGCAAACAAAGGTACTCTGAATAATTAAATCACTGCTTCATGTGCTATTCTTAAAGACAGTTCGTTTGCCACCAAAATTCACCCATTATCTTCCTGGGTTTTGTGTTGGTCTGATTTTAGTGTTCCCATGAAAAACTGATGACTTCACTAAATAGGGGAAACCAACACAATAGGAAGGCAGAAGAGAAAATTCATTAGCTATATGTCAAAAGCTGTTTCATGGATGTGGGTGGTTTCTGTATCAAGTAGTGTAAGCTTAGAAATACAGGATAATGTTATAGCAAAAATGTTGGATTTCTCCATTACTTTTCCAGTACAATTCCTCATTGTTTCTTCATAGAATGAATATATTCATGCAGTCTTCTGCTCACGTTTGGGGGAAACATTTTTGCCTTCTGAATGCCTTTATTAGGTAATGTCATGCAATGCCACAGTACTCTTTTCTAGGACTTTTCTTAGTCTATAATTCTGGGGTTTAATTTTGGTTTGCTGTTTTTTTCGTCATGTATTGAACTCATACATTTCTCAGCAGATAACTTAAGTGAGCATTTAATTTTAAGCATTTATTTGGTTAATAATAGCATTGATACAGGCAGAAGGGGTGACTGTGATTTCACTCGAGTGAAAACATTGCATTTCTGCAAACTGTTCTGCATTATCAAGTTGCACTATCATCTAAATACTTATAAATAACTTCTTAGGCTGAGGGTGGAAAGGAAGGACAACTATTGATAAAAGATTTTTTTTTTTTTCCTCCTGCAGAATATCACCAATTTTTCTTTAGAGGAATAAAGTATTATGATAACCAAGAGCAGGATGCATTGTCTTTTCTAACTGTTCAGTGTTTCTGATGGTTTAGTATCCAGATGATCTGGCTTTGGGGAAAAGATGTGAAGGTTTCATTAGTGGTTCTGCAATTATTTTTATTTTGCGATGTTTTCAAGACCTCAAAAGATTGACCTGTAAAACTGTTTGAAAGTCATAGCTAGAGGCAGCATAAAACCTCATGATTAAATGAAACAGAACTTTCCTTGCCATTGCCATTGTTTGCCTGATGGCTTGTCTGATAGAAGATGGGGCCATTCTAGATATCAAGCTTTAAGTGACCTTGAGGAAGTTATGAAAGTTATGCTTTTTAAGGTGCTGAAATGATACTGAGTTTGCATGTGTTCCCTCTATTGAAATGAATAAAGGAGTGTGTTTCCAGGTTTGTTATAAATTCTCCTCCTGTGTATGAGTAACCTGAGGCACAAAGAAAATCACCTGCCTGTTTTTCAAGGAGGAAAAATAAAAAAGCCTCAAAAAGAATTAGGAATAGAGAATCTCAATCCTCTGCCTTTTCTATGTAAGCAGTAGCTAGGCCTCATTCAATGAAAAATTAAAGCTTTCTTAATCCATGCTTTAAGAATGGCCATGCAGTTTGTGGCCAGCAAACTAATTCAGATAAGTTGTTTCACAGGTGACAATTTGCTTGCTGCACTTAAAATAAGCCTTTTCAGTTTACCAAAAAGAAAAAAAAAAATCCAAGATACTAATTTATCGGTTTCCAAGTCTGTTTGCTTACCTACACACGTATCTGAAACCATTAGTTTTGAGATTAGGTTGCAAATCTCAGAAGAATAAACTTCTCTGTGAGTATTTCTGATTTCATTTACATTCAAAATGAGCTGACTGTCATGCTGTGTAGAATCATTATTTTCTCCCGTGTTTCAACTGAATTTTACGTGGGAGTTCTTGAGAAGTTAAAATAGAATTTTATAATTACCATGTTAGTGTAGACCTGAAAGGAAAGCTTTTATTTTATCTGAATACACTTATTTTTAAATAGACTCTGAAAAGGGAATTCTGTCTTATTGTTGTACTGCTGAAAAAAATGTTAAGGATAATCTGCACAGAACAGTACGTTAGTTTTGAATTGATATTAATGCAGTACAAATGGTCTCACTAACCAACAGGATTACTAGTGAAAGCAAAAAATTTGCCTTCCTCACAATAATAATAATAAAAAAAACCAAACCAACCAAACAAAAGCCCAACCCAACCCACCACCACCTCAAAACCACAAAAAGTTTATAAAGAGTACTCAGCCAGAAAACTACCCCTCCCAAATTGTCCTCAGAAATTGAGCAGCTTATTCTCATGTCTCATTTGTAGCTCAGGATGCGCTCCCTCAATGTTGTGCTCAGCTGTCTTATGTGTTACTAATACTGTAAGCAGCTGACTGCCACTTGATGTAAATATGACTTTATGCTTCATAATGAAGCAAAAGTGTAAATTATATAAATGATTTATTCCTAGAAGTCGGTTATTCCTGTAACTCAGCAATCTAATTAATCTGTGGTGAACAAAGAAAACAACGGCACTATGTCTGAAATTGTACGGAGATAATGAGAAACACTGAGAAATGAGATAGACTTTAGCATCTCAGGAGTCTAAAACAGCTTGACAGAGGAAAAAGATGGTGAAAAGCAGCTACTTTAGACAGAGGTTCAGCTGAGAAAGCAGAATCGTAAAAGAGCAATTGATTCACTAACCATCCCCGCATCAGTCCATTCAAGAGGCTCATGAAGATCCCATTGCATGTCTGGATCAAAGGAGCTAAATTAAAGCAGGCTTCCTGGAAAGGAGTGAAAGAGAAAAGTAGCATTAGGGAAAGTAGGAGGGCATCTGAGTCTAAGAAGAAAATTGATTCTGAATTTTTCATCAGTCACATGAATTTGAAATCAAATTACATACCTATTGTGGTATTGTAATTCTGCATGTTCCTTTAAGACACTTTCAAATTACAACATTCTCTTGATGAATATGCTGTTTAATAACAGGTTCACAATGCTATATACCTAATTTTTCATTTCTTCTCTGAAAATTACAAGTAGTTCCTTGTTCTAAATAAAGCTGCTAACACTGCTTGCTCTTCAGTAACAATGCAGCCCAATTACATCAAATATCTAATCTGCTATCCTAAGAAATGAGAAATATCAGGGTATTGTGAATATCACTTATGCCATAACACTTGGTAAATGGCAAATTTTTAATGGGGAACACATTATGCCTTAATGTGAGCCAATTTTACAGTGCATATAACTGTAAATTCTTTTCCCTTTTTCAAAGTAAATTGTGTCTTATGTTTTATGATTACCAGTGTGATAATAGTTCTTGCAGTGAAGATGGCAAAAGTGCAATTTCATATGGAATAAATGTGTGTCTTAGGTTTCTTTGAGAAGCTACAATTTAATGACAATATTTTTCTTTTTTTTTTTTTTTTTTTTCTGGTTTTTTTTTTTTTNTTTTTTTTTTTTTTTTTTTGCCAGTAGTATTTTATTTTGTTGTAATTACTTTCAAAGTATCTGTCTGTATTTTTCCAGACTTTAGCATACACATATTAGAAAGTGTTTATAATTAAGAGATAAAAGCGTTTATAATGAAGAGGTAAAAACATTTTCATGGTAAGCTAGGGAAACTATGCAAACTGTTGAACTTCAGCTATACAGCCATTTCATGAATAATGTAGACTTAGTAAGGCTACATAAATGTTTTGCTCACCTAATTGATTTAACTGATTGAATTTTGTGTTTGAAAAGTTGTTGTCAAGTCTATAGAGTAAGAATAGATTTTAGACTTCCTTAAAATGAAGTAAGGAGTAACTGATGAGTCTTCTTCCCTGGTTAAGTTGTAAGATTTCAGTGGAAAGCTTTCATCTTTGTGAATAGCCATCAATGGTCCCTTTTCATACACACAGGAAAATGCAACAGTCTGAAAAATATCTTACGCATTTTATTGTTGTCAAGTGATCTTCACTAAGTTGTTTAAACTTGGCAAATCTAATGCTTGGTATGAAAGTTCCTGATAGGAAGCTGGGGCAATAGAGAGATCATGGGCATGTTGGGGCTGAATCAGGCAGTATGTCTCACAGACTCTTAGAAGGTGAAGTTTTAGGGTGAAGGACCTAGATGAATAAAGCTGAGTCCTGGAAGTAAATAGATTTATTTGGTAAAGAAAATCAAATAGAGTCCTATACCTACTTTCTGTTGCATCTCAAAATGTTTCTGTGCATTTGTGATGGAGCATGGTCTTTTAAGAAAAAATACTTCTTTTCTCAGGCCTATTTATTTTTTTTTTGTTTGATTTCTTTGTTTGTTTGGTTTGGTTTGCTGTATTTATTTATTTATTTTTTTTTAATTTTTGTTGTTGTTGTTTTGCATTTAGATGACATAATGAAAAGCTGTCACAGCTGTGGCACTCTCTACAGTGGCAGAGGTGTGTTGAGCTGTAGCCTGTGAGGGTCTGAGAATTCCTCCTGCAGACGTGTAATCAGTTCCTAATCCCAAAAGTACCAGCACACAAGGGAAAAAGAATGTACAACAAATGGCTAAAATATAGAAATATATATTGTTTAGTCTTTGGGTTTTTTTTTAAAAAGCGAAGTCATAAACATCCCATACAACCTCCTAGCAGCAGTCAGATGCAGAGATGGATCTTCTGACTTCCATGCA
>VWZY01002331.1:282809-295237 GCA_013399075.1 Chloroceryle aenea
GACTTCTGTTAAGGTGAAGAAATGTGGACAGATCAGCCAAAGACAAGCATCACGTGTCTTTCTATAACTATTAGAAGCATGCATGGTCATTGATGGTTGAGATTCTTGCTTTCTTTCACTGAAGTTGATCAGTGTTACCGGTAGGTAGAGAAACTAAGGAAAAAGAGATGATGTGTTCAGTTGGAAAAGGATTGTGGCTGATTTAGGAAGTCTATAGTTCAATGTGTAAAAACTTGAGATGTTTCTCCATTTCTGATATAACTGATTAGATGCAACCTGCTGTTGAATTAATTTGCAAAATATTTCCTCAGAGTTGAGGTCTGTCATCGTGCAAAGAGCTTATAATACACCAGAATATAGGTAGCACTTTAGGTATCTTGTGAAGTTTTTTATTCTTGAAGATAAAAGACATGATTTTTTTTTTTTTCTAACTTCTAGCTAGGTGGTACCAAACAAAGCAGTCAGTTCCACCCAGGCTTAATAAGTTCTGTCTTCATGTTGGATTGTCTGGAGACGATGTATAAAACTCAAAGATCAAACCACAGATCTTATTTGTACTTGGATGAACTTCTGAGCTATGGAATTTTAAAAAAAATAAGCAAAAAAATCCTGGAATGTTTTTTTCATCTTATTTTTGAAGAAAATGATATTTACTTCCTCTTCTTATTTTGAGTTTTAATATACAGAGCTAATATGTTCTGAAATTCTATAGTCATTAAATGTTTTAAAATGTTAAAAAAAAAAAAAATTAAATCAAACCTCTGCAGTGTTGGTCAAACTGTTGAAAAAATTAATTCCCTTATTTTTTCACATATTTGTTGATTTGTTTATTTGTTTTGTATACCCATTTTTATGCGTATTTGCTTCTCATAGTATGTCATAGAGTATCAATAAAGAAAAACATGAATAGTTGAATAAGCTAAAACACACAATAAATCCCTGAATTTGAAAAAATAAAAAAACCAAATAATTAAATAGGAAGTTTAATATACAAAAATACTGGTTTGGGAAAGGAGGTCACACCAAATCGGGAAGCAGCATGTCCACCAATTGGTACAGACTAAACATATTTAAGCTTTTTATTTTCTGGGCACACATCACAGTATCTTCTTTTGTTTTGTTTGGGGTTTTAAAAAATCTTTTAAAAGTTAATATGCAATCTCCTGCAAGATGATACCAGGAAATATTTGGAAAAAAAATGGAAAGAATAGTTGAATCTGTCAAATGAAGATCCTACAGAAGATGCATTGAGTGTGAGAAGAAAATTGTTTACTGTTGTTAGCAGTTTTTTGAGTCCTTTGAAATGGTGTACAGTGCTTCCTTTCTGTTTTGTTTTCAGCAGTTCCCTCTCCATGCTCTCCCCATGAGAGATTATCACACCAGTGGCTTACTGGGACTTATTTTATTTGCTTTACTTTCAAAGTTTTTTCATTATCAGCTACCCTTCTTAAAAAAAAATAGAGTCCAAGCAGGTTATGCACGATGAAGTGTAAATTTATAAAGCAGGTAATTAATATGCACAATCACTATGTGTAACCAGACTTAATATTATATACCCTCAAATTCTTACAAGCCATATTCTTACAGCAAATGGTAGCACTTCTCTCTGTTCTCTGCTTGAACTATAGCATGTATGCCAACATTTCTTGTAAATCAAGATGCACTATGATTAAATTACTTGACTCATTCTTAATCCAATAACTCAAACACTCTGATACTGACAAAACTGGTACTTGATTCTTGCCTAAGTTGTAAATCAGATTCCACAAGCATGAGAAAGATTGCTATGACCATGCAAGAAATTAATACTGGGATTCAGTTACGTAAATTAAATTTTCTATTTGGATAAAAATACAATTTTCAAAATTGCGAAGTCCCACTGCCTTTGACTGCCAATTCCTTACTGTTTAGTTGTAGCCTTTAAGTCTGGTAAAAGGTGAATGTTGTGTTACAAGAAAGGACTATAGAATATAAAAAATATTTATTCAACCACCTAAAACCTCCTTAAACATCTATAAATTTAATGAAATTCCATTTGTGGTTCAGTATCAGTATGTTGTGTGGAAGTATTGCCGTGTAAACCTTGGTTTATAATCTTCTTCATTGTCTTCCTTCCATTTTCTATTAGCATTAATGTCCATCTCTGAAACTTTGATGGTGTGGGTAGATTTTACTTGCCTTCTACCTTTGAGCAAAGAAGTTCATGTTACAAAGAGATGTTCATGATGGCAAATGGCTTTAGGCCCATGTGATCTGCTGCTATCCAGTGAGACCTCCCTGAGTTCCCTTAGGAAATAGTCACATATACTCTGGCCATATAATTTTAAGGCAAGAGTATTAGAGACTGTTTGAAGGCTTTGTCTGTTTTCCTATTTCCTGTGTATTCCTAGCTGAATCTGATCACATTACAGAGGATCTGTGTTGACAAAGGAAAGGTCCAGGTTTTGACTGCTGTCTTCCACATAAGATCCTTAAGTTTGGTGAGGGCAGTATGTGTCATTGCTAGTGTCTTCATTGTACTTGAATGTAGCACGAGACGAGATTACATGAAGCAAGGAGGCTTGAGAGTCCAGGAAAAGTCAGGGGCATGGAGTGTGATTGATTGCATGGTCTTCAGGAGGGCAGGAGTCCCGAAGCTTGCTGCAGCTAGTGGAAATACAGTAGCCCCAGTCTCCATCTAGACAGGACAGTTACATGGTAAGGGCTTAAAGATAGTGAGGAGCCTGGATTTTGTGAGTAAACTGCAGATACTAGTTTGTCTGGGTTCTGGTTTAATCCATTGTGTGGAGCCACTGAAGAGGCACTGATGGAGAACCGATAGTCTTTCAGTGTCGTACCACAGATGCCTGAAGGTATACCAGCTTTATTCCCATAGTTAACTGGAAAAAAAAAATAATTCAGGATCATGTGAGATCTGCAAAATAAGATTCTAATATAACTGGGCAAGTGTAAGCAGATTAGCAGTTTCTGCCAAGGGATTCTTGCACACAAGGCAGGTTGATGGGGATGTTGAGACATGACTACCAGTCATTCTCTTGAGGTAATTGAAGTTAAATCTGGAACTGGAAGAGCATGGCTACTTTACAGTTAGCTTGTAGAGTCATTTCGTATCACTTTCTTAGTAAAAATGGCTGTCTGTTTCAGTTTTCACAGAGGATATCAGAATATTCCAAGCCCTCTCACAGAACAAACACTACATTTGAGAGTATCTTTGCTTATTTCAGTGCCCTGTATTGGTCATTTGTATTATACCAGTTTGGTCTGAGGATATGTTTATACAGCGTACTTCTGTGCATGGAAGTCCTCTTCTGTATTCAGTCATAGTTTAAAAAAACAGTAGAGGTTAAGAAGACTGAAAAGAAAATAAAGACTAAAGCAGTGAAAGAAAATGTTAAAACTTAAAATGTACTGGCATTATGAGGCAAATGTGAACAACAGGTTTATTCTTTATAATTTAGAGACTTAATGTCCATCTGTCTAGAATTTGGTTTTCAAAACTGTCATACTAAAGAGCATGTTCACATTTGCTTGCTGTCCACCAGACCACCCAGGGATTTCCAGTTACTTTGGAAGAGGAGTTGCTGTGGAATTGACAGTGGGAAGAATGCAGGGGGTTCTATTCTTTTCATTCCCTTCACCCTTTCCCTCCCCACCACCAAATCAAAGACAATAGTTTCATTGTGGGACTACTCATTGAATTGTCTTAACTTGGCACAGAGCATAAATAGTCATTCAAAAACTTCTGAAACCTTTCTGCTACTCTTTGCCTCTCCTTTGAGTTATAAAATTTACTTTTGATTGTGATAAGATGTTCCAGCGTATATATTTAAAAAACAAACCTGTGCGGCCTAGCCACAACCTGTTGATCAGATACTACCAGAATGCATGTACAGAATTGCTCACGCAATATATGCATAGCTGTGAATGTTTCACAAGTTTGTGGGATGCCATCCTCTAGGACCATCCCTATATCAAACAGAGCTCTGAACCCACTGTTCAAGAAATACCTGTCATTTGAGCTATTGGAGCATCCTTATTAGTAGCATAAAGCCTGCAAAAAAGGAGTTAGGCAGGTCACTTCCAGCTGGGAGGAGTCAAACACATATCCAATAGCTAGCTTATTATAGAACAGTATGAAATATAAGGCTTATTTCAGAAACTCACTGAGTTACATAGAGCCATAGTTGTTTTGTTTTTTTTTTTTCCTTATTTGTTCATTCATTTTTTTTTTGAACTGTCATCCTGATCATTCTAAGATGTAGTTGAATTGCATTTAGTAGCCTCTATATTAGAACATGTAGTGCATGTATTTATTGAAAGAAATACAAAAAATGTATGAAAATATCTAATTGTGTATACTGTGTGGATGGAAAATTAAAGATGATAACCCTTTTCACCATTCAACAAGAGTGTGAAAGAACAAGAGAAATTCAAAACTTCGTTAATTGCTGTAACATGACGTTACAAGCCACCTGCACTTCGAAGAATTTACAGTGAAGCAGATGGGTTGATGAATATGCTATCAAAGATTTTGAGAATGTTTGTTTTAAAAATAAACTGCTTTCTAAGTCATTGACAGTCAAAGCTTACAATTTACAAAAAACATCACTGCTCTTTTTTCCTTGTATCCCACATCCTTTTAAAAGAATATCCTTGTCTTTAGGAGTGGGATTCAGAGATGACGTTTTCATAAGCAGTGACTGTAGTATGAAACTATCTTTGTGTCATAAGAAAATTTATAACCCCTTATGTTTCATGCGTGTTTTAGTAACTGAGGGCAGGAGTAGTGTTAGTGGTTTTTTAGTTTTGCTGTGTGGGTATGGGGCTTGTGGAGGTGCAGAATTAGTGCTTTTTCTAGACTGTAGTGTTGACAGGATGATGTATGAGCTTAGCTAACATAATATCATACAGTGATAATTTTATAAACACCTTATTTTTTATTCACTTTTCAACAGAAACAATGGAAATTTGTGCCACAATAAGTAACTTTATGATTAGTACAGTCGTACTCATAGGAAGGTCCAAGAAACAGAAGTCTTGAGCTGAAATAACCTCATTGCAGAGTTGTGGTTGACATCCAAAGTCCAGTCATTTCACTAGGATAAGTATTATTATTTGTATGAGATGGGGAGATGCTACTGTTCAGATCTAAATATCAGATATGGAGAACATAGCAGAGGAAAAACAGTAGCATTTTCCCCTTCATCTGAACTACGACATTGCTACATGTTCTATTTGTTCTGGAATAGACTGACTCATCAAAACTCTTTCCATGGTTAAGCATGGGCTGTATCAGAAACTTGCTGTTAAGTTATTTTTGGATGGACTTTCAGTGTAAATTTCACTTCCATCATTTTCATTTCCTAAAACCTTTATAAAAACTCCGCTAATTTTTAAATCTATTTTAGTACTGAATTATGGTGTTTGCTAGATGAGTTCTAAAAGAACTGAGATGCACATTCTTACTTCCAAAAAATCATTTCTAGTTTTGCAGCTTGATTAGATGCTGATTGCTTCATAAAGTCCTTTCCTTGTAGAGGGAGAGTGAATGAATATCTGAACTTCACTTAAAAGAAAGTAGAAGCAAGCTTATTTCTACATTGTGCAAAAAAACCTGAATGTGAAAAAAAAAAAAAAAAGGAAATTAGGGAAACCCCTGCTTATGGTAATTTTTATTTTAAATACTTACTGTGCAAATGCTTGGAACATTTAAAATGGAAATCTAAGGAACGGAAAGCAGTGGGGAACGGACATGAAAAAAACAGCACTTAAATTTAAATTTTTATTAATATTTAGTGTGAGATGCATTAAAAGAACATCAGTCATTCTTTCTTTTTTGCAATCAGGTAGTGGTCTGCTTGTCTAGATCTTCACTTCAGTAAAGAACATTCAGACATAAAAAGATTGATGTGCTTGCAGATAGCAGGGCAATTTAGTCTCCAGTCTGGTCACTTTCTCGCTTTAGGAAGAAAGAGAAAAATGAAAGACAGAGGTTCAAAGAAGAGGAGAAAAATGGAAATACGGCCATGTTGTGTCAGATTTGAGTTCTCCAAAGTTTAGAATGTATGATTTCATTGTGTCCTTCCATGTGGTTTTATTTGACCTTCATAAGTGGAACTCCAAGCATAAGAGACTAAATACTTACTGAAGTTTTCAGTGATGAGTACTTGTACAATGCTAGTTTGGTTGTTTTTTTCCTGCAATACCAAAGAATAGGAATACCGACAAAGAAAAAAGGTTTTGCTAGCTACTGATAATGTGTAACAAGTAGTTAGTGTAAGAAGTGACGAAGAAAATGTTCTTTTGTTTGGCTGGTTTTTAGTTGTACATTTTATCACTTTGGTGGAAAGGGGAAAATGAAAGAAGAAAGAAAACCTTAATAGCTTGAAGCGGTCTTTAAATGCAGAGAAAAGCAAGTTACCTTCATTAGGTTAACATTTGCTTAGCAAGGGTTTGCATCTTCACTGGAAAAGAAAATGAAGGCATCTACAAGTCAGAAAGATTGAAAGCCATTTATTTCATTAAACACTGAGTTGTTTGTAGGACATAACTCTTCAGAGGCATCCTTGTCCTTTCTTGACTGGTGGGGCTGTTAGACCTGCAACAAAGTGTTTGTACCTAGTGTTTACCCATACACTCACCTTAGCAGTCTCTGACATAACTGTGCCCTCAGAAGTGATTCCTTTTTTCTTGCATGAGCTACTTACATCTTCTAGGATACTAAGTGGAGTGCTAGCTGTAGTAAAAGATTGTATTTCTACTTTAATGGGAAATACTTGCTATTTTACAGTTTGCAGCTCTCTTCTATAAACTGCAATCTCCCTTACTAATCTCCATTCTTCTGAGGACAGGAAGACAAAATAAGCTTTAGTGAACTAATCCTGCCTTTCCATCTTCCTTTACATGAAAGGTGATTGAGATGTAATCACTGATTTTTTTTACAATGGGTAAAACTGGTCATTTACATCTGGTTAGGTTTTGTTAGTATTATTCAGTGTATATCAAAACTAGATGTTATGATGTGTGTCTGTCTTCTAAATAACTGATATATGCAGAATTTTGTGAGATAACTATCTGTAAATAGGACAACACTTCTGTTTTCCCCTGATTCTTAGCATCTGAAGTAATCATACAAATTAAAGCATGCCTCAATGTAGTTGAAGGAAATTTGAGTTTCTAAGCAAAACCCTTTTGTGATGCAGACACGATTGGAGAGGTTGGGAATCATAAAATGTGGGTGCAGGGTGTTGTTTTCCTCTTGAGAAAGAAGGATTTGCAGTCTTACAGATAGCGACTTGCCCAGAATTCACTAGCCTGTCAGTACTTTGGAGTGTCATTCTAAAAGATGTCTGTAGTTCAGATGTGGTAACTAAGTACTTTGATGTCTCTGTTCATCTTTTGCAGATCATAATCCATTTTTCTCCTCAGATCACCTCAGACTGTGATGTTAATCAGCATAATTTATGTTCACTGTTTAGAAGAGTCTGGGTGATACCATAAATGTAATGGCATCTGCTTAAGTAATGTGTGATCTTTTTAATTTGCATTTGTTTCAAAGGCTTACTCACAAGATTGTTAAGGTTTTGGAGAAGGTACTGTCATTTCAACACTTTATCAGAATGAGATTAAGAGTATTGCTAATGTTTTGGCATTTGGTGGCTACATTCTGTGACAAATTATTAGGTTCTTTTGAGTTCAGTTGTGGTTTACTGCATAAAAACCCTTTTAGTTTATTTTTCCTGTTGATTTTTTTTTTTCTGTAATATTGAGATCAAATATATGACTAAAAACCTGGTGAAGCATGGTATTGTTTCTCTGCATTGTGGGAGATGGTTCAAATGGCAGCAAAATCAGACTTGTGAAGATTTTTTTCTAAAGATAACACATACAAATCGATGTGATTTTTTTTTTTTAATTAACTGATAATATTAATGAACACAGTCTAATTGGGGCCCATTTTTAGCTTTGGCAATACCTGTAGCCATAGCCACAGGTGCAAGAACTGGTGTAGATCTTGGGCCTTATGGCAACTGCCGCTGACAAGCAATTAGAGTTCATTATGACTGTGCTTATGCTATACTAATTAACATTCCTCTTGTGATGTTTTCCTTGTTGGACCATGTGACAGCCACAGGCCTGATGGCCTCTGTGAATAATCAGCTGAGGAATTGCTAGATGTGGTAGAACTTGTACAAAATGCACTATGATCCTATCTACTTGCACAAAGTATAAGCAGGACTGAACTTCACAGGAGTTCCTGTCAAAGAGCAGTAGTAAATGTATAAGTGGGCTAAAGGGAATAATATTGAACTTGTTCATGCCCATGATAATTTGCTGCCTATTTGTCTACAGAGACAAGTTAGGTGATCAGACTGCAAATCACTATACAGTGGGATATATGAGTTGTTTATAGCTTGGTGTGCTAAGCAAGCTCTCCAAGTTGCATGCTCTCCAGTCTTCTCTACAGACTAGAAGGTACGTGCTGTTAAATTAAATTCTTTGTCTCAGATACATAAAGAAGAAACTGACTTTCCTATTCTGGGATTTGTTGCTTCCAGTTTGGAATGGGGACCTTGTAAGTCATAAAACTGTCCCCATGAGCACTGGGGCTATGGTCAGACTGTGCCCCATCTCTTCTCTAACAAATTCTTGACAATGTAACACTTTCACATCATGTAAAGGTTTGGAAGAAGACAGTGTACAAGACAGGGGAGATGAAAATGACATCAATGAGATCAATTAGAGCAGGTAGATGGACGAAGTTTGAATAATTGATTCTCAAGTGTTTTGTTTTTATACACTTAATGAAGTAGAACTAGATCTTGGTAAACATTTTACAAGTTTAGTTCCCCCCCCCTCCCCCCCCCTCGGATTTTGGTGGAATGCAGTGTTTGTTGTGGCCTGAGATCAAAGGAGGGACAGGTGGCATGATTCAGTCATGATACAGTCAGATGATGGACAATTACCTCATTGTGCTGATGTCCAGGGGAAGAAGCTCTCAGATGTGAGGCTTTTCCTGAGCAGGGTAATGCATTGCCTGTTTATCATGACAGTTAGGCAGTTTTATGGCCAGTATCAAATGGAATACATTAAGTCTTGAAAACACATTTTCATTGAATGTCTGCAGAAGCAAAGGATATTGAATGGTTCTGACAGACAACAAAAGACCTATTATATTAGGATCTTACTAGGTTCATATATTGCTGTTCTTCATAACTCATGTTTGTGTTGGAGACAAATGTGTCAGGGTGGAAGTTACCTGTCTTTATTTTACTTTTTGTTCAGTTGCTAAGTACGAGGTCTCTGGCAAAGGACAGTATTATGAATAACGTATGAGAAACAACCTGAGTATGAGGATGTTTCTTTTAGAAACAACTGTAGTGGGAAGGGTTGTGGGTCATTCAGAGTGCAGTATCTGTCTTTGGCATATGAAACCTCAAGTGTTGTATGGCTTATGTAATTAAGGTGTGGAAGGAATTCTTTAATGCATTGCTATCCTGGCAATGTAATGGACAAAGCAGGTACTATCTGAAATGCAAGTGATGACTCTTTCTTCCTTTGCCACCTTCTCTCTGACTTCTCTCCTTAGATTGGAAGTAGAATGAGTTGAGAATATTCAAGCAGAACAGTTTTTCTTCAGGACATGCAGAAGCACTTTTATTTCAAGAAACTTTCACTGCAGCACAAGTGAGATTCGGGTCTAGATTTCTGCCATTTTGCCTGGGGGCTGTTGGGGAACCTGAATCCCAGTATCTATGGCCCTGATGTATCTCTGCTGCACTGCTGGCTTGCTTAGCAGCAAATCAGCAGCTTCTATGGCTAAAAAACCCCTAGCATCCTGGAACCCTCAAGGGCCTTATGACAGACACCATCGAGGTTCACAGTTTGTAGCAGAGAGCTTATACAA
Organism: Chloroceryle aenea; assembly: GCA_013399075.1. NCBI lineage: Eukaryota > Metazoa > Chordata > Aves > Coraciiformes > Cerylidae > Chloroceryle > Chloroceryle aenea. The sequence continues at coordinate 292,717 of VWZY01002331.1, forward strand.
ATTTCAAAGTCCAGGCTCAAACTGGGGCAGTCTGTGTTTCTGGAGGCTTGATTTGGTGGGTTGATGTTTGGAGGCAGAGGGCAGTGAGAGTGTGTTCCCGAGGTCTCTGGCAGCAGAACCAGCAGCATCTTCCTCCTGGAAATTTGAAATATTTTTATTTAGTATCAAAATACCTTAAAATACTAAAACTTCTACAGAAAGAAACATAAACTGTGCCTTCAATTTTATGTTTGTACTGTGCTAACTGTCTTACCAGATTTTGTGGTGTTCTCATGAGCGTTGAGGCACTTTGAGAAAAAACATTTATGCTTCGGGATAATCTTTCCTGATTATCTGTAATTTCTGGGGGAAATGAATCTGAGTAATGGCTGTTACCTATTAGTTGTTTCCCTACCCTGAAAGTGGCACTGACATCACCATCCAACTCCATTTTTTTCTGGGAAACTGATGCATTGCATGAAAAATTATCAACTTCAGATAGTTTGGGAATTAAACAGACCTACCTGCAGAGGAAATGAAAAAATACTGAGTATTTGAGGGAAATAAACACAAGTGACCACAGAGAGAAGATTTAAAACAATTAAATGGATGGGAATCTACAATGGTGCAAAGAATTCAAGGTATAGCCTATGCACAGGAGGCAGCAGAGGAGGGAGTAAGTATAGAGATAAAAGAGACTGCGGGGTAGAAAACAGAGAAAGGATAAGCAGAGAAAATAAGAGACCTAGGTAAAAAAGAAAGAGCAGTAGAGAACTAAATGGAGAATGGGAGTATGAAGAAGGGAAATGACAAGCATAGTACTAAGAAGCTGTCTTAGTATGTCCTTCTGTCTTTAATGAGTAGATAAACTCTCTTGTTTCTTCTGGTCTGCGACTGCAAGAGGGGATGTTTCTGCAGCCAAAGCATCATACAGAGGCAGGAAGTCTATGAGCTCTGGGAGGAGGGGGTCACCAGAGGTCTTGAGAGGCTACTGAGGACTTTGCTGCTGTGACAACTGTAGGAACTAATTTACAGTATGAAACTTTCATTTTTAGAGAATGATCCAGTGCAGTCCATCTGGTGATTGCACGGGGCTTGGGATCTTGCTGGAGTTCAACCATGTGTGTGTGCCAAGGACTGTCTTTTCAATTGGGAATATTCATTTTATATTGGCTAAAAGTGACAGTGATTGTAACATACTTCATAGGAAGGATATAGGGGAGCTTTCATGGAACAATAGAAGTAATTTCTTGTAGTTAAAATTTCATCATCATAGTAGAACTGAAAAGGAAGTCTCCTCACCAGGTTTCTTGAAGACCTGGTATGGTCACCACCTCGTTGCCACATCCAGCTCACATAGCAGACTGGTGCAAGATCTCAACATTTGGCAGCTGCAAACATTTTTTTTAAAACTCCTTCCTGTGTTATGAGGTAAACAATATTTTACTGGAGATTTGGGTGCATGGTGTCTGGAAAGCCTAAGTGTGTTTTAGTACTTTGTTTTATATCTATTATAATGGAGGAGCTTCAGAAATATCATTTTGGCTCTAAAAATATATTCATTTTTTTGAGAATAAGTGTGAATGGTAAAAGACATTCAGGTATGTTTTCAACTCTGGCATCTGTAAAGTATGGCATACAGGAAATGTTCAGCCAGTTGTGGTAACAGTTTTATATAGAAAATTGACTTTACCATTTCCGTTAGATACATATCAGTACATAAAAAAAAAAGAAAAAAGAGAGAGATAGTGATAGTTTGAAATAAATTTCTTCTAAATATCAAAAAACCAAATCTGAAAGATACCATACAGTGTGTGCAGAATGCAGGCGTCAAACAGGAATGTATGTATTTAACTTCTACCTGATAGACTCTTGCCCCAAATGAAGGAAACCTTATTTAAATTGAAATCCTATCTGGGTAGTAATATATAACCATCTCACCTTGAGTACATCATAGATTTTGCAGAAGTATATCTTACAGCTTTCTTGTGATGCAATTCAATATGGAAATAGTTTGTATCTTTAAACCATGTGGTTAAGGTAAAAAAAAATGTGCCTCGGTAGTTCCTGGCACAGAATTAATGAATGTATGAAAGGGTCAGCTATGTAAGGTAGATAACTGGGTGACTGCCAAGAAAACATTTACATAAATCTGCTTCAATCTGTTAGATAGTTCAGGTATAGCTGTATGAATTAAATGAGGATTTATAATACACTTTGGTCTTGCTTATGATACAGTGTTTGTCCTGGTGAATGATTGCTGAGGGAGGAAAAAGAACATGCCTGCTTTTATACCTTCACACTCCTTCCTTATCCAAGTTTAAGTATTGTTTCTTCAGTTAGACCTATGAATTGTGTACCTCATTAAGCAAAGGAACCAACAATGGACATATGCTGCCAGTGTCCACTTTCCTTCAGAGATTTAGGGTGATGAGAAGATAAAAGGTCTGCCTACCAGATGGAGCTTGTCAGATTAGCAATTGGAGCAGTGTAAAGAGCACTGTCATATTGTTTTTGCTTTTCCTTTCCTTTTTTTTTTTTT
>VWZY01002331.1:295299-339230 GCA_013399075.1 Chloroceryle aenea
TTTCTTTTTTTTTTTTTTTGAGACACAAAGCAATCCCTTTATAACACATGTGCATATTTTATGGGTTTTTTGTAGGAAGAAGGGGAGGAAAAAAGGCCTCAGCAGAAGGTTGCTGGTGGTTGTACCACTGACAGAGTAGCCGTTGCCTTCGGGCACTTTCCTCCTTTCTTTCTAATAAGGAACATTAGCAACCAGTGGCTCAGGAAAGAGAGAGTCAAATAAGTCTCTTGGGGACAAGTAGGCCACATGAAGTGAGAGCCATTAGACAAAGCAATGAGATTACTGCTCCAGAAAGGGTTTACTACATATATTACCACATAGATTTTATAGGGCTGCCAGCTCACTCAACTTACAAATGTCAAACATGATTTAAAAGGTTATTATACTATCAAGAGAGAAAGGATGATTTTCTATCATTGAAATTTCTATTTCATTCTGTTGTACGTAGTGCAAAGTCCAATATAGCCAAATAACCTGCTTTTATCTTTAATAAGTGTTTTACGGCCCTCCATTTGGAAAAAAACATTTTCACTTTATTTGTATTAGAAAATTTATCTCCTTTCATCACATAGCAGTGTGATAAATTGCATGTAAGTGAGGGATTGACGATTTGAAGGCTTGTCTTTTAGACTGACTGTATTTGTATACTATATGTTGAAAAGGCCACATATCCTTAATTACTGTGAAATTGGAGTGATATGTATTTTAAATGCAATATGTGCTTTTCCAAAACACTGTGAAGCACCAGGGCTCTCTAAATAGATTCAGAAACTTAGATCGTAGTCTCTAGTTAAGTAATTTATCTGAAAGGTTTTTTTGTAACTGATCTTTAAATCAAAACTGAGGGGAAAAAAAAGTTGGTGTTTTTCATTTGCTTTTTATGGTCTGTGGTGATGGTGTTGTTGGCAGTGGTTTTTGTGGGTTTGGTTTTAGTTTTATTTAATTTTATTTTATACCCCTAGGTGCTTTTTTCTAGCTTAACAGGGACTGCTTTTGGGGTGTGTGCTTAAGTTTTGAGCAGTTGCTTCAGTACTAGCTGCCCTGGTATCATATTTTCATTTCCAATCAGAAATAGAAACTTATTAAGTACTGGCTGTTTTGTATCTAGATACTTTATGACTTCCAGCAGAGTTGCTAAATTACACAATGCAGTGCATCCTTAGTTCAATTATTTACCCACCTAGAATCCATGCAATATGGAGCAAAAGATGATTTGTGTGATCTGCATATTTAAAAGGAAACTTTCTTTTCATTTTCTCCTTTCTCCTTCTGAGGCATTTTATTTCAGCTTCTCTAAAATAGTAATGATTGCTCCAGACTTGCTTTCTGCAGGTAGAAATCACCCCCCATTCCCACAGTGAATGGGAATTTGTATTTATTTGTATAATCTATAAAATCTAATATTGCTAACTTCTAATCTGTGGCTGACTCAAAGTACAGAAGTACATTGGAGCTTGTAAAGAAAGATGGCATTAGCTAGAGTTTGGGGTAGTAGGTATTAGACTTTGATATTCAGATAATAGAGATTTTTTTATTTATTTTTAGTCCTAAAGCATTAAATTCAATATGCTGACTTCACACAGGCTGATATGCATCAAGATTAAATAAAAACATTTGGAAAAAGCTCATTGCTGAACCCCTGCATGAAAAGGAATGCTGAATTGTTCCAAAATCAGTATGTCTGTTATCTTCATCTGTTAAAGGAAACTGAGAATCTTCATCTTGCAGTGGGCAAAGTGCCTGTTAGAAAGGAAGCAATCTTGAAATAAATAAGAAAAATCACCAAACTGCCCACAGAAGTAGCTTAATAAAGAGTAAAAATTTATCTTTCCCATCACTATTTTTCCACTAAAGTTATGAAAAATACATTTTAGAATTTTAAAATATTATTTTAGACTTCTGGAGAGAAGTATGTTTTCTTTATGAACAAAATGTTTTACATTATACAGAGTGTCAGTCAGCTGGAAAAATCCATGTATTTAATTCTTGTTAGAAGTTGATATGAACACAAAAAACAGCAAGATGAAAATAAATTGGGGCCGCAGGAATGAGCTAAGTGCTCTATTTTATCCTGCTCCATTGATGTTGAATTCAAGTGGCATAAACATAGAAACCTATTTAAAAGATTGCTTGCAAGATATAAATTGCCTGCTTCATTTTGCTTGGGTGCCAGCGACATAAATAGTTGAATAATAATGACATTTTTGTACCTGTATAACTCTTTTTTGTCTGATTATTTCAAAGCATGTTGTAAACATCATCACATGAACTTTGTCAGCTTGTAAATAAGATCTCAGCTTTACAAACTGTGATAGCATGACAAAGGAGAAAAGTGCCAATTGTGTTTTGTGACAGAGCTTGAGTTGTAACCCAGGAATCTTGATCATCAGCACTGTACTGAGCCACTTGAAATTATGCAGGTTATAACTGTCTTTAACGACATGGGGCCTCCGTGTGAATCCAGTGTAGGCATTATGTCTGAAGCATAAAGGGAAATACTTTTCAGAAAGATTGACTTCTAGTATTATATAGGTTTGCCAACTTATAAATGTATATGTTTCTCAAACTATGTTGTTAAGCATTACCTTGTTTCAAGGGAAAGCGCTGTATAAACAATTTAAGTGTCCTCAGAAGGCCAAAAGATCTGTTACGATTTTTTCTCTGGGAAGAGAACACAACAAAACTCACCTGGCTTTTACAACTATTTCATACAGATTTTAACTGAGAAAATTCTTAGGTTTTTTGCAGGGCATCCATGTTTAATGAGAACTTAATGTTTAATGAAGGAGAGAGCATCAGGCTTGTCTCAGTGGTGGTGATGCAGACTGCACAGATAGTCACTGTGCCCTCTTGGGATAACTTGTGTGCAATTCCACTGGAAGCAGAAATGACAAAATTAAGAACAATCTCATGTCATGATGGACCTTGTTACATTTTAAATAGTTTTACTGAACTGGTAGCTATCTGATAGTTTTCTTCTATGTATTTGATTTTTAGAGGAACGAATTTTCCAATGATGTGCTGATAATCCAAAGAAAGGGAAGTAGATCAGTAGTGAGACAGCAATCTGGCTCAAGCAATTGGATATGGGCAAAGATGCAACAGACAGAGAATTTACTACATTGTTTGCAAAATGTTTGTTTTCTGTATTCTGTAGTTTGTCCCTTCATATGAACAGCTCATCTGCGATCAGATTGTAACAGATTGTTGCATGATGCTGGAGTCCCAGTTAAAACCTTTGGGTACTGTTGCAACAGAATCAGTAACAAGGAATTTGTTTGTCAGGTTTCCCTTTGCTTTTAATTGGATCTGTCAACCCCTTTTAGCTGAAATAGACTTCAGAAATGGTGTAGATAGGGAAGTCTGTATGGCCAATAGCTTCAAGGCATAGAATCTTCTATGAAGACTGGTAACATTCATTACTTGTCATTTTTGCATAGCACAATTATGCAAATAAAACCAAACTTGGTTTTGTGTTCTGTTTGTAGCTATTTATTTATATAATGTTGCCAAAGAACAAGATTATCATGCTATCTCTCTATTCTGTGTACTTCTTTCCAGACATTTACACCTTAGTTTCTCCAAATTTGTTTGTCATCAGGAATTGCCTTTTGTTAGGGGGAAGGACACTGAGAGTCCAGTGGAAGAAACTGGCGATGTGACAAGTTACAGACGGGGAATGTCCTTCCTTGCAGGGCTGCTTTGAACTGTTACTTTTAAGATGGCAGTTGCTGCAATCAATGTCTACTCTCTTTGATATCCACTTTGATGCTTGCTTATATTTACTGAGCTCTGCTGACTCATGGGGATTTATTTTATTTTATTTTTTAAATTTAACATCGGTAATGTGTTATTTTATGGACATTTTCAGAAACCTTTGATCAGACCCTTATTCCACTAAAATAAATCACAGTATTCTCAACAGCTTGAGCTGAGCTTGGCATTTACTTTTCATTATGAATCACTACCATGCCAGCTTCTGTGGTGAGGATGGTTGCTGAGACTTCTTACCCAATGAGCTCTAATACCTCAACTTTTATTTAATGGTCAGTGCAGTAAACCAGTTCATTAAATTTTTTTTTTTAATAAGTTGCCTTTAAAAAGAGAACAATTATTGTGTCTCAAGAATCCTTATAAGCAGCAAGACAGATGAGGATAGGTTAGATTTTTTAAGAGTTTTAGATGCCTGATATCTTTGTGATTTAAATAGGATTAGGCATCTAAGCAGGAGCTGAGTGTGTCATGAGTTTTGTGTATATATCTATAGCTTCATACTATACAACTACATCACACCTCAGTGCATTTCTCCATCTCTAAAAAGACACATAGAATAGGATTAAGTTACCTAAACATTGGCATCTAATGGCATTGAGATGTCCCAGGACATTGTTCTACAGTTGCTGCTGTAGCAGCTCAAGTGTCTGATGCAGATCCTCTTTTTTTTCAGTGAGCCCTGCCCTCTAGAAATGCTTCAGATGACCAGGGAACTGAATCCCATCATCTGGTTAGGATGAAACTCTACATTTTGGACCCACATATTTAAATGTCTAACTGTAGATGGCAATCAGTGAGCTAGGTGTTTAAGCATCCCTTTTAGACAATGAAGACCTGGTCCACTCAGAAGGCTACAGGGTCTCTCCCATTGTTCTCCTGATGACACAGATTTTCCTGACTTCCTCTTCACTGCCCTGTAATTAGAGCCTAGGCATTTACCTCATGTGTTGCCACTTCCATATAGACACCTATATTCAGATGTCCATAAGGGGAAACAGAACTCCATTAATTACTTCATTGCAGTAACTTTGGTCAGAATGGAAATCACACGGTTGTACCAGGGAACCTCAACTGTTGTAGGAAGCCTTTTGTCATGAATGGTGATACAAGAAAAGGAAGAATAGAAGGATGACTTTCAGATCTCAAATGGAATTTGAAGAAGTATTAATTAGGAGTCAATGTCTTCTGAACTGAGATTATCGGGTAGAAAGGTAAATATGGAATATCTGTTGGCATTTTTGTATGTGGCTTTTAGTTCATCTTAGGTTTTAAAGATTATTTGGAGTTGTAAACATGATAAGGGACTGCAGAGTGTGTATTTTAACATTAGTGTGGAAGCCTGATGGTTTGGTTATAGACGTACAAGAAACAATTCATAATTGCCCATAGGAAATATTTGGTCTTTAGGGAGACTATTGATGGAAAGCTGTTTAATTCCAGAAAGTTACTGAAATGTTGGAGAGAGTTCAGCTAAGAATAGCACAAATTAAAGGACTAAAGGGTCCAATTTAGTAAGAATGACTGTGTTAAATATGTGAAGTTTGATCTGATAACTGTCTTTAACTACTAACATGATGCCAAAAAGGAAAGAGTAATTAGCCTGGAGGAACTGGAAATAAAATACACCTACTAGGATAAGAGAATAAATGGACAAGTCAAGTCATACACTTCCCATGTCCTAATTGCTTTAATGTTCTCCTACCCTACCTAAAGCTCATTTTTTCCACTTCTAGACTGTCAGAAAAGGTGACTGTCATTTTACAGTACATTACTGACTTTTTGTCAGTCATATGAAACACTTCACTCTTCCATTTTTGCTTTCTGTGCCTGTGTTTTGCATATCTAGCCTAGATCCTAATCTTGAACATGTGACCACTTGGACCTAGGTTCGTAAAGGCCTTTTAACAGAGAGAAATAAGTTCTGAAGTAACTTAGAAAATGATATCTTAAACTTTTATACTCCTTCCTTACTTAACTTACCTTCCACTTCCATAAACCGCAGTGCCTCATTTGTTGCTTTTTCCTTGTCCTTCCTCTGTACCTCTTTACACGCTGTAAAAAAAAAAAGGTAGCTTGTAAGGTTGGAAGAGGTTAGAGGGTAGCATACTTTCTGTTGCATATATGGCAGAATGACAGGGGCCACAGTTAAAAACTGTCAGCAGATCCACAGTAATTTGTTAAGTTGCTTCAATTCAGCTGTTAACCTCCACTCATCATTTCTCCCTAAATGCTTAACTCCAGCATGCAGAGCTTTACAAAGACGAAGAATTCAGAGGAACACAGGAGTGGTAGTGATGCATTAGGAGGCAGAGTGTGAAATATACCCAAATAAGAATGAACATGGTCTGTTTGCTTCATTTAGCGTTTTTAGTTGGTTTTTTTCACCACTCAAAAGATAAGATCCTAAGAACAAAGCAACAACCAAGATCTGGAACCAAGCAAATGCTAGAAGCAAAGTCTGAGTTTCACAGCTGCTAAACCCATCAGATTTCAGTTCCTTTACATAGCTCCCCATGTGGTCTCTCTTCTGCTCTAGATTTGCTGAGCACATGGAAGGGGCTTCACACCTTCTGGTGATCTTGGCTGACTTACTTTTGGAAAGTACCAGTAAGCTCTCATAATTACTTCATCTGCTGTCTGTAGTCAGTGCACTGATGTTATCACTTAATGTTTTCATAGCTGAAGAAATTCGGTTCCATGATGCAACCTAATGGTATTCATACATAGCCTAAATAAATTTTAATACATCAGTGCCTAAAACAGCAATTGTAAAAATATGCTCTAATTATAAATAATTAATAAGTGCATTTGAAAAAATGTCAAACTTATGAAATCATTTCTCTGAACTCTTTTGTCATGTCTATAATGGACCCAAGGAAACACTTTTATAAAGTACAGTATGTGCTTGAATTGGTAAAGAAAATGGAGGAAAAAAATCCAGCTTTTGGCACAGCCAAGTGATGGGTTCTGTTACAGGATTCTGTTCTTTCTATTATATGCCACAAAGGGGGTTTATACACGCCTTACTGGCAAGGACAAATAGCAGGGTGAAGAAAAGCTATAAAAAAACCCTCTGGCTTCCTTTTGCTGAAAAAAGTTAAAATTCATAGAAAGCTGAACTGTAGTACTTGACCGCCTAAACTACAGCTGGAAAACGGGCATAGTTTCTCACTGCATGTGCAGTTGGTGTGTATTACAAGGGCAAAATTAGGCAGTCTTACTGAGTCAGATTAAAATTCAGCTTTGGACAAAAATAAAATGGATGTCTTCTTAGATTATACAAACTTCTTTTGGATGCTGAACTTTCAAAATATTCCTTTAAACCATAGGCAGTAAGAGATAAAGTCAACCAAGCTTTAGCGTGTGAAATTTCGTTAACCAGTTCTAAATTGTGGTAGCTGGAGGGTGAAGAGAACAGTTATACAGCAAGATTGTAGGTCTGCACAGCACTGCAGGCTGCTCTCTGTGTACTCCTCCTAGCTTTTCTGCCCACTGGATGGGAACGCAGTAGTGAAATACTTCCCTGTTTATACTGATGAAGTGCTTGCCCATGTCTCAGCAGGTTACCAGAATAAAAGCAGCAGCATAGGCCAGTTCGATAGGAGAGCTCATCCAAATACTCCAGACAGAAATTTGGAAGTTATGATGTATGTGACGTCTCTGAGGTGTTGCTGACAGATGAGTTGTAAAGGAAGAAGTACAATTGGTTGTTAAGGTGCTAGGTGGTAGATTTAATGCAGCTTGAGCAGGATTAGAAACTGGAGCTTCTTTTGTAAATAAATCACTATGTTTTGCTTAGACACCTTATACTGTCTCATGGTTATTCCTTGAATAAGCAATTACTGCTAGGCAACCATAGTAGAAAGAACTGCAGATTTTCATTCCATACTACGAATCAAAGAATAATACTCTGATCTCAGTTGTATATAAAATAATGATTTCCCATTGATAGAAAGCATTGCAATCATTTCCTTTTTTGAACGTCAACTATTCTAGGTCAGCAAGACTTGTTACAGATATAGAATAAGTTGGGGTTTATGTGTGGTTTTCATAGATTTTTACAAAGGAGAGCAACAAGGCAGGATTAATTGACTCCCTCATCTTTGTGTCACTTTGTTTGGACAGGGTTGAGACCTAAAGGGATTATTGATGCTTTTGCAGAAGCATCTATAAATCATCATAGTTGAAGAATTACAAAGATCAGCACCCATGATTAGTTTATGCATGAATGGAAGCCTATGTTGAAACAGGCTTACTGTAAGTCAGCCAGTATGGAAACTATTTATTGAAAAGAAGGTATGTAAAATACTTCCCCTGAAGGAGGCATTTATTTGGGACTGATAGTTTGACCCTACATCAAACTCAAGGTAATATTTCTTCACAAGCAGCACATCCCATCCTTTGCCCATCAAACCAGAAGGAAAGAAAGAACATTTCTTCTATTTGAATGATAATTCAAACTGAAGAAGAAGAGTGAGTTGGAAAAGTGACTAATGTGGGATTGTAATGATTGAAGTCCACAACTGTGTACTACTGGACAAGAGCAGATCTTTGTTTTAGTCCACTGGGAAGTACTTTTCCATTTAAATAACCATCTGCAATTTCTGTTTATAGAGCTTCAGCGGAAGAATATGAGGTTTCCTTAAATAATACTGTGAAATTTACATGTGTAGCTGGCCAAAATGCTTTCTGAGGCTCAAAAGAGAAGAATGTAATGTTAAGGAAGTAATCACTATGTATGTTAAGCCAATTCTAAAGATAACAACAGTGATCTTTTCAAAATCGGAGAAGGACAGCCCAGTTGCCACATGTATTGTGTCTTTTCTTTGGACAAAGGCCTTTACTTTTAAGCAGTATCAGTATTCAGATTATTCTTTTTATAATTAAATATACCTTTTTGACTGAAATAATGGTGTAATTTTTTAATACTGATTGCTCATTAAATTATGTGAAGGAGCATGTTTAACAAATAAGTAATTTTAAATTTTGAGACATCTGCAAGTATAGGGTAGGTGTTGCTTCTGTTGAAATACTTTTAGGACGTGACATCACGGTAGCAATCTGAGGTGGCGAATGTTATTTGGGTACCAAAATGTACTGATGTACCAATTGGTAAATTGCAAAGGCCAGGCGTCATGTGTCGAATCATTACAGAACTGCAAACAAAAGTTCTTGTGAAGAAACTGCATGTGTTTTTACAGTAAAATGGTCACACAATAGGTTAAACTATTCATTGAGTTTATTCCCTGGCGTGCGTTCACTTAGTTGCCAAGGAATTTTTTGAGTGAGTTTAATGAACTTTTACTGAACAATATACAGGTCTGAAACTACTTGCATGCTTATTTTTACAAATTGAATTTTGGAGACCAACATTGTTTGAAGGTATATTAGAAGGGATGTAGACATTTTAATTTGTGTCTTTTGTCAGGAGTTAAGGCATGAGTTTGTCTCCCATTGCCTGTAGTCATTAGGGTTATGACATTTAAACTGTAAGCATTTGGGGATAGAAAACTGGAACAGATAGAAGGGAGAAGCTGCTCTGGGACTGTCTGTGCCATAACCTATGTTTGTTAGGATAAAAACTCAGTTTCTTCTTCAGGCATTAAAAATCACTTGAAAAAGTGTAAAGAAGAGAAATGGAGTGGTGCTTTAAATAGATCTGTTTTACAAAATACATCTCTTAATCTGAGCAAAGGAGAAATTACAGATTACTTAGGCTAAAAGTTGATTCAAAAAAAAAAAAATCAGTAAGAAATTCTTAAATGCAAACATATTGTATGTGAGATCATTTTCCAGATGACAAAATTTTCCAGGTCCTTAAAATTGCCCTAGTATCTATTTCTATTCTAAATGTAATAATAATTATTGTTTTCTGTGGTTAAAGATGTTTTAAAGTGTACACATGCACAAATATGTAAACACATATATATGAATACATATATATGATATTTATAAATCTAGTTGTTTGCTAGCTGTGGTATTTACTGTTCTGGTGGTTTCCAACTAACGTTGTGAGAAGCACTACATTACCAAAGCTACAATGTCAGTTTGCCAAGGCAACCTTTCATAGATGGATTCTCTCGGGGTTTTAGAGACCCTTGGAAGCACAGGAGGGGAGAGAGGTGCTGGTTGTTCCCATAGAACCAGCCTTCTGTCTCTCTCTGACCCTGTTTCTGTGGCTCGTACACACTGCTCCTGTTGAGTTTCTCACTTTCAGCTGTCAGAAGCTTGCTGAGTTACGGCATTTCTGCAGGGTTTCCTTGTGCACCTGAAGCACACTTCTTTATTGACCCTGAGTTTATGTTAATACTAGTCAGAATGACATTGCTGAGTCTGAGTTGCTGACTTGTAGAAAGACAGGAGCCACATGAAGCAGAGGAGGAGGAGAATGATTAAGGGGACAAGCAGCTGCCATATACTTTCATTAGATATTATATAGACATGTGGAACTATAAGCAGAGAAAGATAGACCTTTGAAAAGAATTTGGGTTGAGTCTTCTGCCAATATTGTAAATGCAAGTTTTCCTTTCTCTTTCTTTTGAATCTTTAATTTTCTGCTTACTGTCTGTTGACTTCAAACTGTGGTTCACCATGATAGTATCCTAATAACTTTTCATGTGCTGTTGATACAGACAGAGAAGTCCCAAGGCATCCATTTGTGTCCAGAGACTTGCTCTTAGTGGAATTCAGAACTTTGCTTGGTTGATGATGTTTTGTTTTCAGACAGTTGCAGCTTCCTTCTTGGGGCTTTGCTGGCTGTGAGTTGTGGTGGTTTTTGAAAGCATCTCTTTGGGATGAAGGCCTGAATGAAGTAAAAGAGATTTCTCGGGAGTCTGTTAGAATAATTTAGTCTCAGTGTTGTGGACAAGCACACTAGGAAAATAAGCCTGAGTTGCCATGCTTGAGATCTAAAATGTCACATTCACTTGAATTTACTTCCAACCTGGGAATCCAAGATAATGATGCCATCATCCCCGGATAAGGCAGTCAGTTCAGTTTTCTGTCACATTTAGTGGACTTTAGATCAGGTTTTGAGAGTTACAGATGTTCATGATTGCTGACAGTCATTCATTTCCTGAAAGACAAGAGAGAGGTCCCAAGCAAGATTCCTCTTCAAGATTTAGAGCTGAACCAAGTCTCCCTGTATTAAGATTCAAGCATGATGTTCTGTTTTGATTATGATGCTAATTTTCATAACCTTTTGATACTGATCCTAAAATAACATTTCTTTTTTTTTTTTTTGAGCAGAATCTCAAAGAGAGCAAACCAGCTACCTGATACTTGTTGGTTTTCCTCTTAAAAGCAGGGGGAAAAGAAATGCATGAGTTTATGCTCTGAAGTCAGCAATCCCAACATTTCTATTAAAAATGTCATCTTAAAATACTGACTAGATAAATTATTATTGAAAGCATAAGTGTCGATTTTCTGTTGCTATGTTCGGTTTATTTTTTTTCACTGTTACAGGATATAGCATAGAAAAATAACAAAATAAAATGTAAAATAAAAATAACCAACAAAACCATAAAACAACAACAAAAAGCAAACAAACACCCAAACAACTAATCAAACCTCAGTATCAAACCCTCTTAAGGGTTTTGTAGGTGCTCCAATGAGCTACTGCTGGGACCAATAGTGTTGGACCTTTGTCCTGATGTATTGAGAGTTTATTAAGAGCTTTGCCCATTTTATTTGGCTTTTTGATGTTAATATGTAGCTTGATTCAGGATTTCACCTTTATCCAGTGCTCATTAGTTGCAGTGGCCTTTCTAAACCAGGTCTTTTGGGAATGGCGGTGATTGTGACAGATGGTAGAGGAACAGGATTGCTCTGGGATGCTGCTTCTTGCTCTGTCTTTGTCTCTTGACTTCTTTCCTCTTATTTCAGTGCTGATGCTGGATTCCCATGCATTTGCCCCTGGAGAGACACAAATGGCAGTAGTTACTTATGCAGCACTTCACAGGGTACTTGTAAGAATAAACTCTCATGCTTCTCTTTGTCAAATAGAAATCAATTTTGGTTTTATTTTTTTTACAATTGAATTTCTCTTTATCCTTCTTGTAAGAGGTAATGTATTGAGAGTATTGAAGCCTAAAGACACGTCTGTGTACAAAAGCATGTTGCAGTTGAGCCAAAGCATTCTTCAGCTGCTTTTCTGGAGTTATTTGCAATTAGACACAGTCTGACAGAGAACAGTGGTATTTTAATTCTAGCCTCTAAAGAGCCAAGATTACTTACATCAATATTCTCAAAATTTGTATGATCAATATTTCTTCCGTATTTGTCCAGTTCAAATGGGAAAGGCATGTCACTGTCATCTGAGATGCAGAAAAATATTGTTTTGCCTTGAAGAAGCAAAGCTAAACTGAGAGAAATTTTCAGCTGGGGAGAAAGGAAGGAAATGATGAGAAAAATAATTGTCAAGATGGTGGTAGGAAGCAAGGAAGAAGCAGAAGAGACGTTGGGGTTTACTATGTAGGTTTCTCTTCTTTTTCCTTATTGATAAGGTAAAGCTTCAATTTTTTCAGTCAGGCATGATGTGTGAGATTTTTCAAGGCACTGTAAAGAGCACAAAATCCCAAGACTTAGCATGAGTGTCACACCCACAAATATTTCTGTAAATTCAAATACTTGTTGGTAAATATCAGGAATGTAATGTAGAAACACAACGTCACAAATGTTTGTACCATTTATAATTTATTACCTGAACACCTTTCTTTCTCTCTCTCACCAGCCTAGTATTAAAGACCAGATTTCTTTTTTTTTTTATTTAAAATAAAAAAAGTAATACAGAGAGCACTGTATTCTCTCCAGTCTTGTGAGGTGACAGGCATCTTCCTTCTCTTCTCCCTGTCTTTGCAAAGATTAATTACCTCTTCAAACCCATGTGCATTTTGCCTTCAAAGCATTCTCCCTTTGATCCCTCTCCTCCTTAGCTGCCCATCATCCCTGGACTTGTACAAGGGAAAGCTTAAACTGGATTTGCCTCTGTATTAGTGAAATTCGCTGTGTGAAAGGGTGCAGCTTGCATGTTCTTCATTGCTTACGGAGTATTATTGGATTAACTCTAATGGTGAGCTGCAGTGTATCATGGACAGGACCTTGGAAAAATGGGAGTAGTTTTGTAGTTTCAGGGTCAGCGCTCTGCCTGTCTTGGTGTTCTCTTTTTCTTAGTTGGGAAATAAAGGCCGGTTTTGTGGTCTCTTTCACTGTTAGGAGGCAGTCTCCTAAACCAAAACTATTTTGATCAGTGTGCAGTGCTACAGTTGATAATCATAAATTCAGTATAGTTAATGCTGCATGTAAAGAATGTGAAAGAAGGTAAATGAATTACAAGTACCAAATTCTAGGTATCAACTGAAAAATAGAGTATTCTCTATTTGTCATCATCTTGCTTTGTATAACCTTGGGACTTATCAAGTGTTACAGACTGCACGTAAAATAAGATCGTGATATATATTTTCATATACTTAACTGTAGAGAAAATCCCGCCTCCTGCTGCAGAAATAACCATTTTTCAGGCTATATAAAAAGAAACAACCATTATAATCCTAAGGGTCTTAAAGTCTTGCTTTATCAACTAAAAAGATTGGGAACTGAAATTTTACTGTAGTATGACTGAACTCAAATCTGCCTCCTTTTTTTCTGTGGTAGATTTTTCTGATTTGTTTTGTGTTGCAAGGTGTTTCAAAAGTTCTTTAAGTGGAATCAGACATGCGCTGCGTACGCCACCGCATACAATTTTAATTTCATGGAGGGCAGTGGTTTTTTTTGTTCTTTGCTAGGCCTTTTATGAACATGCTGCTAGATTGCCTGTCTAATAGCACCTGCTGTGCTAGGGATGTGGATACATATAATGGTATGTCTACCTTGGGATATTATGGGTATGGTGAGTGCGGGGACCAACAGGGAGGCCACTGTGTGTGTATACTTTCCAAATTCCTAGCTATGCCCCTGGCTAGACTGCACCATTAAAAGTAGCATGCAGTTCACACTGGAATATAGAAAGTGAAGATGAAAAAATAATGTATCTCTGCATGTTAATGACTGTCTATTCTCTGTGCTTCCTAGCAAACAGCAGAAAAAGAATAATCTCTAAGGGAGAGCTATAGAACCCAGTCTCTGACTGGCAACCATTCCTTGAACTTCGAAAGCAATGTTAGCTGTTCCAGCCTCTGTCTGTCACCTTAGGTTTCAGGCAATATGATGGTAGCTTTATGAATTTCACCTTACAGGGGACTAGTTATTAGGGCAGATGCAACCAGGGAGTTGACAACCTCCTATACACATTGACTGGACTGACATTTGCTTAGCGGTAACAAGCTGCCATAGTATGGTGCCATGGGGGCCCTTGGGTTTGATTTAAAAGTGCTGACACCAACTGCTTGTTATTTCATATTTTAGAGCTGTCAGGGAGGCAACTGATGTCAGCATAAAATTATTTGATAACTCCAAGTCATAAGTAAAGTATGAATCTATTGACAGCATTAAGTTAGAAATCAAACTGTTGAACCCCACAATAGGGAGAAAATTGACAACTGAATGGTGTGCACACACACATATCATGGATAGAATGCACAACCGTATCCTGTGCCTTCACTCTGAAATCCGTATGTATGTTTCTATCTTTTATTAGCCTAATGTAACTGCTGCTGTTTCTGCCAGCAGGTTTGCTAGGAAAACATTGTATTGCAGATTCTGTTGTGTTCCCACTGAACTTTCACTTGGCAAATTTGGTAATGTTAGCATTCCTTTATCATTTTTATAATCTTCACGTATGACCTTCTTGAAAACTTTGTGTTGAAAAGAGGCTTTTGAAGTAGGAAGATAACAATGGGCTTGTTAGGCTCACTGTTAATATGATGCATGCTGCATTCCAACCCCAAAAGCAGTATTGGTTGCTTTACCTGTGTCCCACTTAATTTTCTTAGATTTATTCTGGTGTAACTCCATTATTATACAGTGAATCAAACTTGTAAGCTTCATTTGGGGAAGTCTTGCATTTGGGGAAGAACAACAAGATGTTCCAGTATAGGTTGGGGGNGAGTATCAAAAGGATTTTTTTTTTTTTTTTTTTTAACTCTACAGTGTTTCTCTTTTTTTAGTTTGCTATCCCCTCACCCTAAGCCCATCACATGGATTTTGGGAGCTTCTGATTCTCTAATTCTGTCTCAGTATATACCAATTGAAAGCATTTAGTTGTGATTAAAGCAGATTGAATGAGATAATCCTTCTGAGTGAGCAGCTTCAAAAAGCTCAAACACAGCTCTTTGGGGACATGAACTAACTGAACACAAGCTAATTCCTGCGGCATCTCCCATGTGATGTGTTAGGCACCACTTATTTGTTTTGTTTACCAGATCTCATTAGAATTTTTTGTTTAAGACCTGAATTTCTAAGTAAGTTTTAGCAGTCATACAGCATGGAATCGTAGAGTTCAGGATTCTTTAAACTGTGCAATAAAATGAATATTTCTGTGTTAAAAATCAGAGTAAAGACGTTTCTAATGGAAGCAGTGATGCGTTGAGTGATGACCTGTAGAGGAAGGATAATAATATGCAAAGCACAGGAAATAGGATTGCTTCACTTTCAGAAATACAATGCTTTGGTTAGACATTATCATGCTCTCCAAGCCCCACTGCCTGGCCTCATGTTTAATACTTGGCACTTTTTCCAAGTAACATTAGAGTGGTAGCCAAGATTTTGAATCTGAGGCCTTGTGAGTGCAGCTGGAGTTAAGAATGTTGTAATGTTGACAGCTTTTTCCAGTAAAGTATCTTCATTTGAGATTATTGCAGTTTTTAGTCATTTATATTCAAATTCCTTTCCACAAATGTGTTATAACCGTTATTTAAGGGGACCTAAACCTTAAGCTCTATAGCTTCTGTAGATATTAAAATATCTATTTTTTTCATTTCACCTTGAAATTATTGGATGGGGCTTTTTTTGCCACATGTCTTCAGGATCCACAACCGATATGATTATGCTGCTCATGAGCTAGCCATGAGGCTACAGTAAAAAGTGATTTGATGTCATCTTCTGTTCACTGTGCAGGACAGTCTCGGAACTAAAATGTTCGGGAATATGAGATATTTTACTTAAATGAATGTGAACCAAATTTAGTCTTTGCTGAATGCCATGGTCAATGGAGTTCCATCTTAAAAAGTAATGAAGTAGTTGCTTCCTTCTGGTCTTCTCAAAATTTCTTATAAGAACATTATTACTCTTTATTTTTAGAGAGTTGTTTTCCCACCTTTTTTTTTAAATGACCCATGTGTACTGATTTCTCTGCTTTCTCTTTCATCTGAATGCAGTCTTGCCATGTAAACACTGGTAGAAACAAGGAAACTGGTATTCAGAAATCTTAGCTGGACGGTTTTATTTGGAGTCAAGTGCATAAAGTCAGTCTGTAATTTCAGGGAAAAACTTATGAAGACTGAAAGGGTGCCTCTACTTCAGCATTTTAATGTAGGAGTGTGCTGTTTTTCAAAAGTGAATCTTGCTATTATCCGCTGTCACTGTCCTTTGGCTCCTGCTGCAGAGGGATATTGGGGTATGGGAGCTATGGTCCTTTCAGAAGGAATTAAATCAACAAGTGTGTCTCAGAATAAACTCTAATGTGTTCTAGCAGCTTGTGGACATTCAAACTATGGGAGTAAACCAGATCTATTTTAAAATGTCTCTACCAAAGCCATGTACTTTGTGGATATTGGGTTCTTAGTGCTAAGCCTTTTAGTCTACAGATCGACTCCTGTTAGACTATAGTTCTTGCTAATGGGGACATGACATAGAATGAAGTGGCATGTAACAGTGAAAGGGGAAACAAGGTGACAGTATTAGCTTTTTGAACACATCCAGGTTTTGAGTTCTGAGTAAAACCACAACCATTGTGATAAATATCTTTTAAAAAAAATAAAAAAAATAAAAAAAATAAAAAAAGAGAGAGCGATTTTGCTATGGCAAAAATATTTGTGATTTAAATCTGAAACTTCATCTCTACCTAGTCTCTTATAAGGACTACTTTGCCATGCTAAATTTGGACTGGGGAGAAATTACAAGCTTGAGCTGGAAGCAATTGGAGAGATTTTTGGCACGTGCAGAGTGTTCATATGTTGTGTTAGCTCAGCTCAATCTTTAGCCTTACAGTAGAGAGGTGGTTGGCAAGACAGGGACAACTCGCACACACAGGAGATGGTAAATATCTTGGCCAAGTTCCACCTACCTGAGTCTTTTTACAAAAGGAATACTAATGAATAAGTGATGAAGCAAATGCTACTACAATTTTCTGTTGCTCACCAAAAAAGGAAAAACAACAAGGGATTAGCCTTAAAAGTTGCATAACTGAAATTCAACATACTTTGATGTGCCTGAGTAAAATCAATCTTGTACACTAATTGAAAGGGTTCCAGTCATGTATTATGTGTATTGTTCATCCGAAATATAACTTGCCAATTCATACCATCTCTGGTTGTAACTAAATATATTAGTGACAAGAGTTTGTGGGACTGGTGTACTGGACCTATTTTCCTGAGATCATACCCTCGAATACAGATGGCTTTAATCTTATGTCACTGGTGGAATATGAAATTCTGCCATACAGGGAAGGAGATGTTGAGACTTCACTGATACCAAACTCCTTTTGCAGCAGGAAAGGGAAGAAGCAGAACTGGGGACAGGCTTTTTTTTATTCCAATGGCATGGGAAGGTAGAAGCAGCAAAGCAGCTGTAGCCACATAGCAAACATGGCTTTTCAAAATTCAAACATAGGAAATGTTTGTTTTTCTGATAATTTTGTCTGAATTTGAATTTAGCTCTGACTCAGTGCAAATGTCTGTACTTGATGGTTTTGAAATAAATGTGGGAGGCAGGAAGAATAAGTAAGAGAAGGAAAAGGATCCTATAAAAGTGAGACGTACCTTTGCTGTAGTATTTATCATGTAACCTTGATAATAATTCCCTTTACATGCCTGAACTAGTTGTGAGGAAGGAATGAGGGAATAGTTTGTTTAAACCATTTACCTCTTTTCACTTAAAAAGCTGCACCAATTCCCTGTCTTCATTTTTGGTATATTGTAGGGCCATTACAGAATGGAATTACTTGTCAGTTGGAATTATCCAGGACCTTCCACATTTGACTGATGATGGTCACCATTTCAAAGAGGCATTAGGTTAACTCACATTGGAATTTGTGTTTCCACAACATTATTACGGGTTTTTTGTTATACGTCAGAGAAAGAGATGTATGGAGCAAGAGAGGAAATACTGGTGGGACTGAGGGGAACAGGCAGACAAAAGAGAAGGATAGCACTTTTCTGGATATGAAATGGTTATCCATATAACTTCATGTGTGACAGATTTTACCTTTGGGCTTTGAAAGGAGTCATACTTGTTTTAATACCAAAGGACTATTGTACTTATTTTTTTTCGGAGGTAATCAGTTACCAGACTGTCTAAAAATTGTCTATTCTTCGCCTAGCCATGCCAATTTCAGTGCCTGTTTGAATGGATACATGGTCCATACACACGGACCATTCATCTTCAACAAGGAAGAACACTTCCAAAGTCTAAGGGCAAATAAGTTTGCCTTACAAAAGTTTCTTTTTCTTCACAATACTTTATCTTTTCATGTAGTCTAGATACTCTAGAAAGGTAGAGAAACAAGAATACTGATTGTGTTATTTTCTTGAGAGACAGAATGATTCTCATTTGTCTCAGCTTGAGGATTGAGGTCATAAATCTTCTGTCAGGTTGTTTTTATCATTTTAAGACTACAGGAAGATGAGACAGAGATCAGAAATAACCAGTTCTCATGTAATTCATCCAGGAGAATTACACTGCTATCTCCCAAGTTGAGAGCCTTCCATGTTGTAGGAGAAATCTAGTACTGTTCTTAGTCCCATGGAATACATGAACAAAGTCAATTTGATTGGGAGGCAGGCAGAATAGTTTGGTTTATTTTGGTTTTAATAAATTTATATTGCCCTCTGATGAAATGCCATCCATTGAAGTAAACCGATTTTAAGCTTTCAGTGGATTTTTCCAGAATATGGTTGAACATAGAAGATGGGCTGCTGTTCTGAACCAGCATCTCTCTTCTTCCACTGGTTGTAACAGGGCTTCTGGAAGACAAGCATTTTGTTTAGGTGTCTGTAGTGAGGTGTGATTATACCACTGCCTTAGTTTTTTTAGTTGGCATTTTGTTTTGACAGATGCATTTGTGAAATGGAAAGGAAGGAACTTCTCTTTTCCATCACCACAATTTTTTTTCATGAGGTGTATGAAAAGAGGATTGCAGTCATGGGAGATAATTAGTTGAGTCTCTTGAATAGTGTTAGATAACTGCTCATCGAATTTTTACCAATAAGTCGACTGTAATATTACATGCATTTACCTGTAATATCTCCCCTTGTAAAAATGAACTTTTTTAAAAATAATTTTTATTGTGTCAAGTTTCTTGTCTGACGTATCTTGATAAAGGCTTTACATGCATTGTTTAGGGAAAGGTTCTGTTTGGGGCTTCATTAATAATAGACATCATCCATCTGTCAGAAATGAATTTTCATGATCTCATTGTCTTGAATGTTATGGCTAAAGCTCACGGTTGTCATATGTAGGAAGGAGAATTTGCCGTAGTAGATTAGACCATTGGTCCATGAAATCAGGAATCCTGCTTTCACCAGCAGCTTGTTCATTGCTATACATATAAAGGACACTATTCTGATTGCTTGCTATACAGAATTTTCTCTAATTTAAATAAAAAAGCAGCATGATAGGACACTCTCATTTCCCTCCAGGATATTAGGGCACATTCATGGAAATGTGATAGGGACAATACCACATGCATATCCTAAAGGAGGAAGGATAAATCTGCAGAAGAGGAGTAGTGAACAGTACAGACTCTGTCATGTTTTACTGGTGTTTTTCTTCATATTTCTTTGAAATCTTTTAATAGATGTGTTAAGTAGCTGAAGCCCTTGGGCACCTTTAACTTTCATGGCAACAGTTCAGCAGTAGAACAGCCTGTGCATTAGTGACCTTGGTAGGATTACATAAACCATATTTTCACCTGCATAAAATGTTCTTCAACAATTTTCCTTTTGCTTTAGGCATAAATAGTATTTTCTTCAATGTCACATTGGGATGCTAGATTTCAATATTTGTGATGCTGATCATGAGGAAACATCTCTGTTCTCTGTCCATAATAGGCATGCCGTGCTCTGTTTTTTGTATGATTGAAGGGCTGACACAGGATGCTTTGTACTGTTGTCTCCCTTCTCTCATTTTAGATTACTTCACTTAGAAGGTTTTGCAGAAGTCCTTTCATATCCTCATACCTTGGCTTCACTGAACTCAACAAAAGCGTTATCATTTGTTTTTACAGGTTAGGAAATCAGGAATTTTATCCCCTGAAGCAGGTTATTTCTGATTGTTAGATAGGTGTAGCCCATCTCCTGCCAGCAGTCTTGGTGTTATGCATATTGAGCCGTGATGAAAGAACCCAAAGTTCTGTCGGTGGCACCAACCTTGGAACCAGGTATTAATCTCTGAGATTCTCCAATTTCTTCCCTCATCATTTTGTGATTTTGTGTGCCTGGAAGGATGGACAAGAAATAGTAGTTGGGCTCCTAAGTTCCAGACTAGTCTCCCCATTGCCCTAAAATCATTCTTGATTCCCCTTAGACTTTGTGTGGCGACTTCCTCACTACCCACCTGAAAGATCAGTAATGGGTAGTAATCGGAGGGGCCTACCAGGTTCATATAGGAAATATACCTACATTCATATAGGAAGTGTTTTGAATTTAAAAACCCTTCAGGTAGAGACTCTAAAAGATACTTTGTGCTACCATGTGTAAATAAAATACATAACACAAGCAGTCAAATATAAAGGTCAGAAAAACCTGCCAGAGAAACAGTGAAATTGAGAAAACTATGTGATTTATGCATGTTCACATGTACGTGATTTAAACATTATTTTCAAATAATGGAATGCTGGGGGAGAAGGATGATCCATGGCTAAACTGTGAGCATGGGTAGTTCCTTTTGATATCTTGCCATCCCAGTAAAATGGTAGTAATCATAATTTTTTTTAGATCAGAGAAATATTTTGTTAATAAGGATTATGAAGTTGTCCAACACTAGGGTCATGGTGCCTGTGCGAAGTACTTTGATTACTAGATAATTCAAACAAATTAAATGGGACAGAATTAATTGGAAATGTTTTGTTGCTGTTGTTGGCTATCCCATTCCATTTATTTGTTTAATTTCAATAACATTATTAAAGACAGCCAGAACTCTGTGTTAATTTCTCCTTTTTCATGGATTTAGTTGGTTGGCAAAGTTATCCCAAACCTGCACTTCAGAACTTTTTAGAATAAGATTTTTGACAGAAAGAAAAGATACTGGTTTTTTAAACAATCAGTTAAAGACGGTCTTCCTTTTAACTCCCCGCACTGGACTCAAAAATAAGGTTTCTGAGATTAGGACATCAACTGATGTACATCATTAGGTTTACTTGCACTCACTGCAGAAAAGAGAATTTACAGTGGCTGATGCTCTTGCTACTGAAAGGTTTGCAAAGATCACCTTCCAAATGTCATAACTGTGTCTTGTGATCTATACTTAATCTGCCCTTTTGCATTTTTGGACAGGTTGTAGTGAACTAGTTAAATGCACATATTAAGTGGACTAGTTAAGCAGATGCTTTCGAAAACAACAATGAAAGACTTGATGTCTTTGGAATTATAGATATTATTTTCAACATTATAGTTCACAACATGCAATAACTTGGTGATTAGTGTCCAAAGACTTGAGAAAAATAAAAATAGCAAATGTCATATAAAGCTAATAAAAATTACAATGGAACCAGTGTTTCATCATTGAATGTCATATCTCAAATGAACAGAGTTGCCAATAGCAAGTACATCCTTCTTGTGGAACATCTGTGTGGGCATCTGAAGAACCAAAAAGAGATCTATTTGCTTTGGATCAGAGGCTGTATTGAGCCCTGAGACTTCACCAGCTTTTGTATATGGGCTTGTGTTAGAAAATAAAAGTGCAATGTAGTATTTCCATATGCAGAATTCTAGCTTGTTGTCCTGGTACAGCAAATTGGCTTGATACCGAAAACTACATTTACTCCTGAGTCACATGTCAATTTACTGGGTAACCTGAATTTCCTATTTACAGTTGGTTTTATTTGGTTTTGAAATAGATATATATTTTTAAAAGCCCAACAATGGAACTATTAGACACTTCTTTTAAAAAGAGAATTTTATAAAAAGGAATTGTAGAGTTCTTGTTTCCTTTCAAGAATTGTATTTGTTTTAATTCTTGACATTGTTTTTGGAGCCCTCTGTAGCTCTGTTGTTTCTGATGGATCTTATTGTAGTTTATTCTAGAGAAACACTGAACAAATTTTAGGTTACTGCTTAGAAGCTGTTCTTTGTCTCCCTAGTGTTTTATAGTTAGGTAATGATTTTGATTTTTTTTTTTCACTGCTTTGAACAGTGTAGAGGTTACTGGTTTTAACCATTAGACAGCATGCAATCTCTTGGAAAGAAAGGAGAAATGACCAAGTCAGGTACACTCTGAGACTGGGTCACTGTCGTTCATTGTCAAAAGTGAGCGTTGCAGGCCATCACACCAGTCCTTGCTGGCAGAAGTGACAGGTGAACGGCCCCAGGGGCTTCATCAGGAGCAGCCTGCCAATCATATTTCAAGTGTACTCACTCAGCACGGGAGTAACTAAAAAAATTATTAAATAAACATATTTTTTTATTGCTGTTCTCAACTGTGGCCAGTAATTAAATACACTTGTAATGTATGGAAATAGCTTTTTAGTTAGGAGATTGTGAAGTTACTGTACCTAGGTGGGCCAAATGTGTAAATAAGGTAGTAGGCAATTTCAGTTTGTGGTCCCTTGCCTTAGGGAGTGTCTTTTAATGACTTGATGTGATGCCTTTTACAGTTTATTGCTGATGACATTTTGAGGACACACACAGTTCATAGAGCAAAGAACAATAAAACTAGGGTATTTTCCTGAATGTGGTTTATATGCCCTCTGTTATAAGCCTGTTTCAGCAAACAGAAGCAAAGAGCTACTGTATATAATTGTCCCTGAAGGTAAGAAAAAAAAAACCTGCCTTTCTTAAGGAGAATAACGTTAGCTATGTGACAATAAACTGGTAGTAACCTAACAGGATAAAGTTCATTTGAATAAATAAAATCATTCGTTTATTATTGATAGTATTTATTTATTTTTTTAATTTTTATCCCTTTTTATAGCCCTTATTTTATTTTTTCTGATCTTTAATATAGCTGACTGTTTCTAAATTACCTATATATATTTTTATATACACATATATATATGTATGTTTACTTAGGTATTATAAAATTGCACTGCATCATATCTGCAGTGGACATAACTTGGAGCTTCAAGTAATCCTAGATGCACTCAATCCTCAGCTTAGTAAATGCTTAGAGAGTACAGACAAAGATCTTGAACTTGGCGTATTTGCTTATTTAAGGAATAAGAACCCCAGCTGTTTCGCAGGGATGCTCTGGTAGTCTCAGCAAATATGGAACTCATCAGGACATGGTTCTCAGTTGTGTCATTTTTATGTCTCAGTCTCTGAAAAGGAAAGATTTTTTTTATTATCTCTGTAAAGAAGAAATAGGAATACAGCTGAAATATATGCTCAGGTGTGTGAGTATATACAAATAGACATAATTTTCTATACATAAATCTTCACAGGATAATATATTTATATTAAATTATCTGTAGATACCGTTTTAACAGAAGTACAGCAAACATTCTGAGAGATTCTATGTAAATGAACTCTGTAATCACATCTGAGTCACACCACACCTGCTATGTTGTATGATATATTCAAAGACTGTTTGGATGCTCCTTTTCTTTTCAAACTCTTTTGTATTGTGTTACTTTACAAAGAACTTCAGAGTTGTTTTCCACTTGTACTTACATTACAGCAGGCTTACTAGGATCTATTCCAAAGAAATTTCTCTTTCTTTGTTACGGGTAGAATAAAAGGAGAATGAAACCTAAATTTTCCTCCTGGTCTTGATGTGATAAGGAATTTGTGGTGGTAATAGGCAACTACTGGAGGAGTAATTTCCAGCTTTGTCGGACAGTCACAGTAGTGACACTTAAATCACCAGAAGTGAGATTAATGTAGAATCTATTCAGTACAGTCATTGAATACTTAGCCAAAATCTATTCGTGTTAATAAAGGTTACAAAACAGATCTCAAAATTTACTCTGGTAGCCTTCGCAGTTACGAGGTA
The DNA here is from genome assembly GCA_013399075.1 of Chloroceryle aenea. Taxonomy (NCBI): domain Eukaryota; kingdom Metazoa; phylum Chordata; class Aves; order Coraciiformes; family Cerylidae; genus Chloroceryle; species Chloroceryle aenea. Next base: position 319,375 of record VWZY01002331.1, read on the forward strand.
TATGTTGTTATTAATCAGGCAGGTGTAAATAAAAACATGAATGTCTGTGCTGGAAAAAAAAATAAATTACCCGTCCCCCCCTCCATTAAATAATAAAGTGATTTATGAGGCAGGGGCGGGGAGGGGAAGTGTACTCCTACAATTAATAATGTTTTATTTTAGAATTTTTCTAAAATACCTTAGCCAAATCCAATGACTCACTGAATCAGCCCCAGTAAGCAGGAAGCTTACTTCTGGAATTATGTTCTCTGTAATGATTCCACAAATCCTGGTACTCTTCAACCCTTGTTTTTCCAGCAGAACAGGTGATGAATTAGGTACGATTAACAGGACAAACTGAGTATTGCATTGCAAATTTTGTCTAATTATCCCTACGGTAATTGTTGATAGTTAATATTTTGTCTTGTGTATTCTGCACATGTGGCAGCAGCCCCTTGGAAATGTTTATTGTCACGACAGGGTTTCAGTAGCTGGCATCTGCCACTGTGTTTTTGCTCTTCTTCAGGAGGTGCTCTTTGCTAGACAGTGCCCTGGTACTACTCAAAGGAAAATGGGAGCAGCCAGTGCAGATGAGTGTGCTCCTTTCTTTAACTGTAGTGCAGCTGTTAAAGCAGAAAAGCTTGCCAAGGCTATGGAGACCATCAGTGGATACACTCGCCACGTTTCCATTCTGAGAGTTCTTTTAATTTTGGAAACAGCTCTGTTGCAAAACAGCGCTCTGTGGCAGTGAGGTGGGGAGCTGGGGTTTCAGTTAGATACAGAATGTAAAAGCCAAAAAGGTATCAGAAATGCCTTACTGAGGAGCTATCTGTGAGGATTGTTAGCACAGCCCCCATATCATAATTGAATATGCCCAGGAAAGCCATAAAAGTGTAAGAAAAGAAGAAAGGAAAGAACTGAAACATTTTTATTGTTCTTTGTGTTGCACTGGGATGCAATATCATTTATCTGATTATTAATATATCTTTAAAGGAACCTGCCAGTGAATTTTGTCAGCATCTTCAAACTAACTAAGCAGCCAATAAAACTAGCAGCAGTCATAAACTCCATGTATTGCATCAGCTTCATTTCCAGGTATCTGAGCTCTGTAAGAGTATGATTTTTTTCACTGGAAAATAGGGTACTGGATCAAACCTCTTTTCACCAAGTGTTAATCAAAAGTGATAATTTAGTGTGGTTTCTTATAGTTTATTGGTCCACTTTTGTTAAAGATGGCAGCATGACAGGACATCAAAAAAACAATTACAGGTTTTGCTGGTTCTGTCCACAAACATACTTGCTTCCAGTCTCATAGCTTCACATTCTAGAGGATCCTAAAACTTTTGCATTTCCACTCTTTTCTACTTTTTTTTTACCTGTATGGTAATTTTTCTTTTAATTTTATTTTCTTTTCACCTAGGTTCCAATTCCTTCTCTTTGTGTAATTCCTCTTGTTACTCACAATCTTTTTAGTCCCAAACATTATTGAATCTGATTAGATCAAATAGAAGCAGTCAGCCTTTCCTGGTAGAGATCTCAAGTGCTAAGGCTGCCCCATCAATCGAGTAACTTGTATCAGAATGGTACTGCATGGAAAATACAGGGGTAAATGTTACTATTGACCTACACGGGAATTTCGATTGAGTGGAATAAACAAACTGGCTAATGATGGGCTAGCCAAATGACTGTTCCAAGAATTAAAGACTGAAGTTCATAATACACAGAAAGTGATGCATTTACTTTGACATCAATCTAGTGAATTAGGAACCTCAGTTGCTCCTTTCTTGAATGTATCCTGTACCTGGCATAGCACTTGAGGCACCACAGGTATCAATTCCCAGGGCAGTTGTATCACTGACGCACTTGATAATTTTGACCCCATCAAGAGCTTAGTTACTGTGTGTAATACAACATCAGCAATAAAGTGTAATGCACTCTTTGGTAAGCTGTCATTGTCTCTAAAGTTTTATAATTTACTTAACAAATAATATTCCTTCCACTTCAAAGTTAAGGAGGTGGGTGGAAAGGGGTAAGAGGAATAATTTATACCTGCACATAACTAAAACAAGGATTTTTTCCTCTCTTGTAGCACACCAAGATAAATTAGTCAAGTGTCTGCTTCCTTGTCAGCAAAGGCTGGCTGAGCCCTGGCCTTGGAGCATACATCCCAACAAATCAAATGGTTTGCATTATGCAATAAATCTGCAGGTATTTGCTGAGGTTTAATTCCACTGTCCTTGAAATGCTCCACTGAACTTTTAAGATTTTAATAACCTCTCATTATTAGGAATATTAATGTCTCAGCTTAGATTGTGGACTGTGGAGGGTTAATTTCCACCCAGGTCAAAGATCAAGGGTTCAGTCAGCTATCATGAGATATGAAAGAGAACATTAGAGACCTCTGAATGACTCCCTTTAAAGCAGATAAACCTGCAAAAATATTTAAGACAGTAATTTTATCTCAAAATATATAAAAAGCAATATAATTTCTGCCTGCAAAAAACGACAGCATCATTGGTTTCTCTGTGCATCTCTCCTTGCTACTTAATCCTCATTGAGTTATGATACAGGTTATCAGAGAAATGGATGTACAAATATAGTGTCCTTTGACAATGAATGCCCTCAATTGTACTTTAAACGTACACACAATAACCGGCAATCTGGCAGTTTCATATATCTACTAGTCCATAGGAAAGCATCCACAGTTTTCTGAATATCTGGGCCGTGATAGGCAGAATAATTTCCATAACAAACAGTTCCAGTGTCATGGATATGATTCAAGGGAAGCTGAAGCCTCACTGCTGACTTCAGCTGAGCTGTGTCTTTTTACACAAATCGAGGAACTAGCCTGTGACTGCCAAGGGAATCAAAAGTCCACAAAATATAGTGCCTTTTTAGCTTTTTGTGAATATTATGGGAAAAGAAAGGAGAAAATACTGCCACAGGTTTCTAGGGAAAATGTTCACTCTTCTTAGAGTGGCACAGGACTTCATACAGAAGAATAAGAATAATCAGAACTATCATTTAAACCATGGGAGACAGGAAACACTTAAATGGGAGACTTTTTGTGGCAGATAAGTGGGTTTATATTAAATTGTTGTGGGTTTTTTTTTTCATTATATAATGACAGTGTTTTCCCATTTGCATCATTATTAATACAAGTGATATAAGTAAAGTTGTCTTTTTCTGTTTATCAGACAAGTGGGAAGTTATGAAAGCATGGGGTTTTTTTAGCTCGTTTATGTACTTTTTTAAAAAAGGAAGTTTGTTAAAGCTACTTTTTGAGCATCAGCATGTGATCACAATAATTCTTCACTTTTTGTAAAGCACCTGAGTATATACATTGATGAATGGTAGCATGCATATTTTAGAATAGGGTAGAAATGTCCACAATCAATAGAACAAATAGAATATATCATTTCCCCATCTCTACTTCAGTACTATCCACGAATCGTGAGATTAGTGGAGGAAATTCTCTTTTCCTGACCCTTCTGGACAAGGTTGACCCCCTCAGTTTCAAGGTTGTATGCTTTTATTTTGTGCATTAATAGGCATGGAAGAGCAAAGTACATTTTACTTAATAATGTCTTCTGTTTTTATTGCCCATGTTAATAAAGACTGGGCTGAACACAAACAGTGAAGCAACATGAATACAAGGATTCTCCCTTGATTTTCCCAATTAAATGAAGCAGCCCGTATCTGTGTGACACATCTGAAGAGATTACAACATGTCTAAGCTTAGAGGCCTCTAAGAAGGCTGGGCTTTTGAAAGACAAGCTGCAAAGGAGCTAAAACACTATCATGTAAAAGGAATCTTTGAGAAGTGAAGTAACTTCTTACCACAGCTGCTGTTTTAAGGTCCGTATTTACATGCAGAATAAACTCAGTCTCTTAATCTTGCTTTCCAAAATTTGAGGACTTATGTTCCTTCAGTCTTGTGAATAAATTTTGACTTGTGCCAATGAATAATAAAGGTTTTTTTAATGAAGATTTTGCTATATTTTAAAATCACTTATTATAGGCAGAATGACTTAACAAAGCAGGTCTGTTCTCTTTCATATACAGGCTTGGCATGACTCTGGACAAGTTGATTGTTTGATAAATACTAAAGCTCATTCAAGATTTGAGATTCTAATGACAGGTCTATTGCATAAAATAGCTTTTTATCATATTTGACTATGAGAGGAAATCTGATTTGATGCATCTACAGAGCAGGCCATATCTTGGAAGAGATCAGAATCTAAGTACAGGAACTGGTGTAGTCACTATAGCTTTCTAGCAGCCTAGCAAATGATCTCAGAAAACCTTCTGAAGAGATACTATTTCCAAATCTGTGTTCTTTTCATGTTCAATGTGGAACTAAAATATTTCTGTAGGCATAGCAAAGGGGATGATTTAGAGATTCAGTTTGTTGCTTGAGATTATTGCACCATATCTAAGAGATAGCATTAAAGGAAAAGGTCTGCCAGTATAATTTGTTAGTTTGATTTTAGCTGAGTATACATGACCTAGTGTGGGCATCTTCTTAATGGCAATGTTCCCCTTTATTTCTTCTATTGAGAAACGGTTTCTTTTAGCTCATACTACTGTGGTTACACTTTATAGCAGAGAACAGCTTTCCTTTTTATAGATGCACATCATGAATAACAGCTTTATTTTGTGCCAGATGAGATGCCTTTATTTGTGAGCTTTCCATAAACATATCTGAATTGTTCAATTTCCTTCTCATTGCATAATTTCCATCTTGGCCTTCTGCCTGCTGATATTCACATAAAGAGTGCATTCAAGTCATTTACCAAAATGCTGTGAAACTCTTTGAATGTAGCCTGCTATCAAACATAACAGGATTGTTTGATTTTTATTTATGTGTAATGTAAGAACTATTCACAATTTTCGTTTAACAGCTACTCTAACCATCGTCTTGCTGTAATGAATGGTAACAAAACAAAACCAAAGAGCATTAGAAGTTACCTGCTTAAAATATATTCCATGTTGATGGCAGAATATAACATTGATTGTTATTTATAGGTTTGATTTAATGCTTTTTGTGTTTGAGGAAACAAGCAAGAGAGTTTACTGTTTTCTTTTGCTTCCTTTTCTTTCATATCCTTTCAATGTGGTGATGGATTCCTAACATGGATATCTGAACTGCTGTGAAAATGGCTTGGCTTTGATAAAACTTTAATAGGTAAGTGAATAATACCAAATCATTACAGTACTTTTGCTGCAGTGTATTTATTTAAAATTTAGAATGTAAAAGAATTAAGATTAATTTCCAAAACAGGATTGAAAACATTTTTGGTATTGAGTACAGCAAACAACAGATTGCATTGATAAAGGAGGAATACGCCTAATTCTTCTCATTCCCAGGGAAAATGTATCTCACTGTATTTTGTTCTCAGTGTTGGGATGAATTTAGCACCTGCTCAACTACTTGCGTTGTAGCATTTATTTAATCTTTATGGTTAAACCTGAAGAAAGAGTTATGATGGAAAAGGAATTGTCTTTGAGGGTGTATTCCATTTCATCCCAGGAATGGGATGAAAAAGTATAAGAAAAGACAATCTTTCTTCAGCCACTAAATTGCATTGTTTGTGGTGTTTATATATGCTGAGCTAGGAAGCTCTTGATGATGAAGATGATTGAGAAAGGGCAGCAAAGCAATGTACGTGAATGTGAAAAGCTCTTTTCTGAAATTACTCTCTCCAGTGGGTAAGTGTCCATTGGAATTACAGTATCTGTTAACGATTACTTTATAGTAGTAAATACGATAATATAGATCATAGCGAAATGGTCTTCCTGATGATGTAGACTCTTACTACGGTTACTCCATGTCCAGTAGACTTTCCTGCATATATAGTAGAATGTTGAGAATATCTATTTAAAAAAAAAAAAATGCTGTGATACAGTGGAAGATTTTAAGCTATGGTATTTAATATTATATGGCCTATCAATCTGGCAACAGTTTGGTTTGGGTTTCTTTTTTTTCTTTTCTTTTGTAAATATGGACTCTATATATTTGTGTAGTTTTATTTTGGCTCTTGTAGAGGGAGGGAAATAGTGCTGGAGCTGTCTGTACATTTTAGATACCCTTTAAATCTGAATTTGGATTGACATCCTTGCCCTCAAACCCAGACTGTGTCCTAAGCTTCTGCCTTGGCAAGAAGGATCAGGAGAGGACCCTGGCAGGCACTGACTGGAATGGTGACCTGCAAGAAGAGAATATGCATGCTTAGTTATAACTGAGTTTAACTGATTGTTAAAACTGTGTTTCTTTAACATTTCTTTGCTGTTAGTGCCACTTCTTAGCAGAGATGAAAGATTGAAATACAAATACAGGAGCAGTAACTCTGGAGGTTCCCTCATTTGTATGTTCTCCAAACATGGAGCATAGATGTGTCCCCATGATGGTAGCTAGAGCCACATGACTCTGGGCAACATTTCTGCAGCTGCATGCAGCCAGATGCAACATAATGCTATGTGATACAGATACGGTAATAATGTCTTGAGCACAGCAAGGAGAAATGTGGGAAAACTGATCAGTCCTGTTGTTGAGATTGTGGTCTCAAAAATATCAGTGTTTATTGCTGTTGCCAAGAGCAAAATTTGGCCCCATTGTTGCTAGGGTTTGTCAGTTAGCACACTTACTGAACAGTATTTGCTTTGCCTGTTTTCACTAGCCAGCACTGGGCAGAACAGTCCAATACTGTCGGTTTCCATTATTACAATAGATATTAACAAGAGATGTTAGGATGGAAATGATGTGCTTTAGAATACAGTGACAGGGAAAGCTGAGAAACTATGTAAAACCTGCTAGCTGTAAAGCAGATAGTTTATTCTGCTCTTTTAGTCCAGTCAGATGTACAACTTCTTTTTGTGCACACAGCAAAGAAAGAAGTCAAGTGTATTGTACTTCTCTGGGTACAGTACAATTACTCAACATTTTTTTACTTGAAAAACCTGACACTACTGTACTTCAGACTGGAGTGGCAAGGTTCACAAGGGAAGGAACAGCTGGCTTCTTTATTAGATTTTATGTTGTACATAAGGAGGCCATGTTTCCCATTGTCAGAGTGTAAAAGAAAATGAAAGCTCTGGGCATCATTAAAATCTTGGAAGTATAGTATGTGTCAGTTCCATTCCCGCAACACCTGGATCAAAAGCTTATTGTGTGGCCACTTAGCAAACAAAACCAGACTGTTTTCCACAGTTCATATTTTTTGCATTAAGCTTCCAGTAACTTTCTATTTAAACTATGTTCAGCAATATTGTCATGGGTTTTGTTATACTTTTGGAGGGTACTGAAAAAGAAAAGTAGGCAACTGTAGGAAATAACTCTTGTGCTTACTTCTGAGTATCTTTTCTTCATTTTCTTCATCTTTTCTTCTTCACAATGTGAGTTTATACTATCAAAAATTTTGATTAGAAAAATACATGCTTTTATCCAAAGAGCTAAAAGAGATGTCTCTGCGTTTTTTACTTTGCATTTATGCATTTTCACATCTTCTAGAAGGCAATGCACATGACAAATCTTGAGTTGCACAGTTCCAATCTCAGCATGAGGTTTGTTGAACTAAGTGGGTTAATAAAGAAAGAGAGATAATTGATCTGGTCTTGTTTTCAGTCTTAATAGTTTTGAAAGACTACAAATTACAGAGTAGAAAGGAGTTAGACCAACTCTTTAATGTTTTTTGTGTGAGATGATGACCCAGGTTGTTATGCCAAGATTGAAAACAGTTCTGTGGTAATGTGACTATTTCAGGAGAAATCAATTACTTCCATCAGTGTTCCAAATGCTCAGTGAGTCTATATTAAGTAAAGTAGTTTCCAAAATTGTCTAGAATTCCTGTCAACACAACAAATTAGCATGCAACTAGTGAAAGTGTTAGTAAGAATAAGAAAGTGTTGTTATCTTTCTACATCTTAGAATCATATTTAAGATCCAGGGTGCTTTTTTTGTGGAGAATGCAGGTGTGCAAAGATTGTTTAGGCAAAAAAAAAATAGGCTTATACTTTAGAAGTGTGCATAAAACAGTGAGTAATTTGTTCAAAAGGCAAGTTGCAGTGGAACAGACACTTGCAAAAAGAACAATTACTGGTTCATTATGGAGATCAGAGACATAGTTCTGAGAAAATAATAAATAGGAGAGAATGGGAAAAATTGTAGAATTCATAAATTAGGCAGGGTCTGAATAGATTATTTATGCTTCCAATGTCAGAAGAGGACGGTTTGCCTTGGAAAATTGGTTGGACAGTCAGAGACAGCAAGTCAGAAGTGATAATAAGACTGATCACATTTGGAGATAATTTGTGGAGCCAGCTGAAGCTTACTGAAGTAAGCTGGGAAAGTGTTTGAAATGTATGATGTTTATTAACATGATTTTTTTCAAGCAAACATTTTTAACTTCGGTATTGCTCCTAAATGTTTCCTTCCATTCAGTATACAATACAAATTAAAGGACTATTACTACAAATATATAGGATTGTTATTACTACTACTACTTCAGGTAAGAGCAGTCTGAGAATTTCTACCTCTCTTCTAATAGTGCATTCTAGCTCGTGTCATGGCCCAGCAGCTCAGTCCTATAAGGACTTTGTAGCTGGAGCAGCACTTGGTAGCTAATAGTATTCATATGCTGCTTTTTGATTCCTGGGTTATTAAACTTCAGATGAGATACCATTTCCTTCTGATTATTCCTTCTCTTGCCTGTGGCTTGAAGCTTTACTGGATGTTGTCTTACACACAGGAAATTCTGTAATTCACTACCTTTATTTATATATGTGTGTGTATATATATGTAGATAGATGTGTGTGCACTTACCTATGTTGTGTTGCAGGAAGACACTGAAACATTAGCATTGAGTACCAAGAGATCCCCTGTTGTTTTCACCTTATAGCTGAGTCCTCTTTCTCTTTCCCTTTCTGCATATATAATTTTATTTTGTCTTCCAAATAGCATTTTAGATAGGTTACTATCTAGCAGACTGAACGCTTGCTGCTTGGTAACTGTAGTCGTAATAAATAATTTAATGAGATGCCAAAATAGTTACGAGTAAGCACATTGAAACCTATTGGCTTCCTGCAGCAGTCTTAATGCTGTTTCTTTCCAGAGCCACACATGATTACTACTGTGAAAGTTTGGTGAGGAATGTATAATAATCCCTTAGAATGATAAGTGTCAGATTTCCAGAAGTCTGGGTGATATTGTACCTTGTAAAGACAGTTAAGAACATTTTCCTGTCCTCAGGTGAGAAGTCACGATACTGAGAATCTGTTTAATATGAGGAATTTAATCGGGATCAGCACTTTATATACATCAGTTTTACCTGGAAAGTTAGAGCAATAGTAGAAGCAGTAAATAATGGATTAGTCTTCATATTTTGATACAGGTGTGCATCTACATAAAGATACTTTCCAACCACTTCCCTCCAGTCATATCTTTATGCACATTCGTGTTCATCATAGGAAAGAGCTACTGAAAGTGCTGTAAAGTCTAAATTTCTAATTAAGGAAATATTGGTTTGCAGTAAGCTGAGATGGCATTTGTAGCATTCCAACTAATCTATAGCAATACATACTACTGAACCTCACGCTACTTCGAATAGGTGATGTGTCATGAAGGCACTTACTTGATTTCACCAGCCTGAGTGGAGCAGGTGCAGTCATGGAGTCACTGTGGAGTTAGTACTGTGATGTAAATTCACAGCCAAGTCTTCTAGGGTGTAATGATTTCCTTTAGAAAAGCACCTTACTAGAAATTAGGAGGTTTTATGAATTATTTTGATCAGTCTCTCTTATCATGGTTTTCCTCTGGCCCATTTCTCATTAATGGTCTCTTACAACTTATATCAGCATGTAGATCTCTGCAGACTCCCACTATATGCTATTATTTGTCGTGCATTTTATTGACATTTATATTTAAACATTAATGCTCTTCATTATGCTCTCAGGATCAGTAACAGCAGGCCATCAATGTAAAGCAGCTCAGTGTCATTAAAACTAAGCTACTAACTTATGTCAATCTAAAATAGACTTGAAGATACAGATGTTGTTGCTTTTGGTTTACTCTCTCTGTATTGTTTTGCATTCTGTTTTTCATTGGAATGGCGCATGTTTTTAAAAGCAAATGAATTAAACCTCAGAGACTCTTAAACATAAGCTGTTATAGCAAGCCTAAATATCTTGTTAAAATTACCATGTGGAAACCTGACTTTTCTGAAATACATTCTTCAAAATTAAATTATTTTCTTGATATCAGTGAGATGAAATTTAGGAAAATATTGGAGCGTCTATGTAATGAATTACTAAATGACAAGCAACATTAGGGCCTCTCAAAATGTATAATCAGAATCTTAATTTTAATATTTTCTATGTTCTGTTTAAAGAAAAAAGAAAAAGCAGGGAACAAAAGAAGGTCTGGAAAGTTTTGATGAACTCAGATAATGAATTTGAAAGAGAAATCAATTTGCACATCACTTTTTTTAAAAAACAAGTATTATATTGTGGTCAGAGTAGGGCGCAGATGGACTTAAAGGACAAAGGCTATTTCAAAAAAACAGAAAAAAGACCCCAAACAGTAAATAGTTTGTGCCTGCCTCCTAATCAAAGATGGAGATTTTTGAAACAAATCATCGGAAGTGCTCCCAAAGCATACAGTATGACCACTGCAGCATGCACTGCATACATACCATACTGGTAGTAACTTCTTTAGAAGATGACCTTTTCCCAAAAATATTTTTTTCGCCATATAAAATGGGCATGTAATTAGCAAAGGGCTATATTCCCTTGCCTTAGAAAACAGCACTAGACTGCCCATACTGTTTTTACAGACACTTTGGGGACACCTGAAGAATAAGCCTTGGGGACACCTGAAGAATAAGCCCTTGGATTTCTTTGGTGAAAGTGAGGTTGGTATGCAGGAGAACCGCTGGTTACATAAGGCATGCATAAGCATACCAAGAGAATAGAAAGCATAAAATAAACTCCTGATCACCATTGTTTTGGCTTTGGGATGTTATTCTATGATTAAATAGTAGGGGGAGAGGTGCTACTATTTTGAGATTTTGTTCTTTGTTACATTTCTAGGCATAATAGTGCTCAGTAATAGAGGCTGTGGCATGACAGAATAACATAGTTCTGCCTTCCATTTGTCTGCCATGTCATCTTGCAGCTAAATTGTTATTTTTCTTGCCCAACCCTGAACTGTTTAAAATCATGGGAAATACCGGCTTCTGAACTTCCTTATGAGGATCCAGGGGCCTAGTGGCCCTAGCACTATGAGGGACTTATATTCTTGAATAAAATAATATATTTTATAGTTATTATTTTTCTGTAACTAAACCTATTAGATTTCAGATTTTTTTTCATTCTTGTGTGTATTGAACACTTGCATTTACATCATCCTTTCATTTTACCTACATTTTTTTTTGTATTAAACATTTCTTGTCTTTTGCCATCTCTAGAACTTATTGAGAATGTAATCAGTCATTAAAATGCATGTTTTCATCTCACTGATTTTTTTAGAAGGGGGACTTGACATTTGTATTCAATTTGAGCACATCAAATTAAGTGCATATATATAGGCTCTTGGACTGTTGGAACCCTGTGGCATGAAGCTCTTTTAGCTCTTTCTCTGAATCTTTTTTGACAGAAAAGAGTGATGGACTGATACATATGGCAGTGTGTAAAGCAAACAGTTGCTGAATGGAAGCACCGTATTTTAAAATAGGTAATAAACTGGTATGGACTAATAATTAATAACTGAGACTTTGGCACCTTTCTTAGATGAGCAATAAAAAGACCATTCAACATGAAAAATTAAAGGTGTTATGGAGATGTTGAAAGTTATTTTCTGTTTCTTACTGAGGGATTATGAGAGAGATGAAGGATTCCAGTCTTTGAGAACCAGCGATAGTAATTTCTCTAGCTCTATGGGACATACTATGCTTAGGAATGAAACTGTCTAATAAAATCTGAGGCTGAAATATTACCTCTGGCTTCCAGAATCTTATTCCTTTTATCCTCTCAAAGGAATGCTTCATTCCAGTTAACCATTGGAGTTCCAGGGTTCACCAGAGCTTGACAGTTATTTGCAGTATATCATCTGTGTATTTCTCTGTGTGTGTGTATCTGCACGTTTAGGGTTTTTTGTTGGTTTTGTTTGTTTATTTGTTTGTTTTTCTTAGAGCAGGGATGGAAAGGGTGAAATGTTTCTTTTTTGTAAAGTTGAATTATAATCTGTATGAACAACTTGCAACACATGTATGTGTTATCTATCTATATATATATAAAAAACTATATACACACTGAAGGGTCATACAGATGTCAGACAGCAATACTCCAGTTGAGATTCTTCTTTGTGTACCCAAACTATTCCTAGTAGATACACATAAATTTTAACCTTCCATGTTGACAGAAAATCAGGAGTCCTGCAGGAGTGGCATCAAGAACATAGGACATTAAGGCTACAGTCTATTTACTAGACATACGTTCTTCTTGGCTTTGCCTGCTTTGTGTAAAATATCTTGCAAAGGACATAGTACAGTACTGAGCTATCTAAAATGTGAAAATAATTAATTTTGAGACAAATGTAAATACATTTATGCTTAGCTCATGCTATTTTGTGTCCTGCAGTCTTTTCCCATTACTTCCATATATTTTCTTTTTAATTTTCTAATTTTCTTTCTTTTCTGAAATGTGGTTAGAAATAACTTGCATGAGTTTTTAGTGTTGTGTATTTTTATTTAAAGTGAGGCCACTAGGACAATATTTTACAATTGGAGCACCTTCCTCTGTAAATATTTTAGAAGGTGTATGGGCAGTGGAATTACTGAAGTGTATTATTGTCACCTGTCAAGGATTACAAATACATCCGAATTACACTCCTTGGTTTTGGAGTTTCATCCAAATCTTATTAAACTCAACTAAAATGTATGCTTGTAGGTCTGTTTCCCTGAGGCCAGTTGCTTAAGGCAATCTTGACTAAAGACATTCTTGTGAGAGCTGCAGTATCACAATCTCGGCAGTTAAATGTTTCTGATTTCTTTGTTACTTCAGTTAAGGCGTTTTACTTAAACTGATTCTGAAGAAGTTAAGAATATAAACTGAAGCAGAAATACAGAGATGGAGAGAAAGGAGCCTCTAAAGCAAAGTATATAGACGTTAATCAGTTCCTGGTCTGGTTTAATCATTACTGTAAGGACAGCAGCCATAATTTGCTTTTCTTGGGGTAGTCAGTTACATTGCTGGAGGTGCTGCTTTAAAATAGTTGTATTCTTTGCTTGTGTTTGGATTCTTTTCTCCTTCAGATTCATTTGTCTCCATGCATAAGAAAAAGACAATGGCACCCTATAAGCATTTTGCAGTCACTTTTCACAGTGGAAAATGCTTGTTAACATCACAATGGCAGTAAAGAGTCAAGACCTCCTTAACTACTTATTTTTCAGCCATGCATAGTGTATGTGACCAGCCTTTGTTTCTGAGCCCACCCGCCTTAGGCTTTAGAGATGAGGAAGAAAAGGTACAACATTTAGTCAATAATAGGGAATGCAGAAGTGCGTTTTTTGTAAAGTAATTTAAAATTTCCAAATGGAAGAGAGCTACTTAGTGTTTTACTATCTCCTCTTACTATACTTTGCTTTAAGAGTCCTAACCTACATTTTTCTTTTCCTTCAGCTAGCTAAGTGGGTATTTTTTACCTCATGAAGAAAAAATCCCTTCTAAAAAGAAAAACTAGTATCATGTAGAAATTCCTAATTTACAGCAGTAAGCTGAGAAAGTAAGGGTAAGAAATGGTGGGGAAGAAGTTCTGGGCTTATTTTTTTTCAAAGATTAGAAGTAAGGCAGGGCATCTCACTAGCTTTTTTCCATAGTTCAACTGACAAATTTATTTCAAAAGGGGTGAAAGCTCTTAGATGTGTCATTTTGTTGGAGTAAGTACATAATTAAAGTGCAATGTGGAATAAACCTAGAATTTTTTCAGTGGACAGAAAATAATCCACAGATTTGACTTAATTATAAGAAGAAATAACTGAACACGGTAGACCTTCTTAATTAGACCTTTCTGATGCTCTTTTACTTTTTTTTTTTTTTACAAACATGAAAAAACTACTGGCTTATTTCTTTAGCCCTTCGTCTTGCACTTTTGTATTCTAGAAATTACTTCTCTTGCAACAGAAATGCTAATTGTGTGACATCAACATTACTGAACTTCGTCATTCACTTACGGAATTCCTGATTAGTGCTACAGTTTAATAGGTAATAAACAGTGATAGTTACTTTATTGACAGCCTTAAGAGCAAAATTACAGTAAAGTATAAAGGGTGTTTTGCAAATGAATTTTATCCTTACTGTTCAACTTCATCTCTCTATCTGAGAGATGTGTATTTTGATGAAGTAAGCGGCAGAAATTGTAGCTTTGAGCAGTGTCACTGCAGGGAAAAACTGATGGTTAGAGGGGAAGCTAAGATAACATGATTCACCTCTGGGCAGCTGAACTCCTTCAGGACACTAGCGAGGCCCCGTCTCCAGAAGGGGTCAGTGCATACCAGGTAGAGCCTCTGCAGTCAGATCTGGAAGCAGAGAGCTTCAGAACAGCCGAGTGTATTGCCATTTGCAGTATCTTCTGCCTGTACAATGATAATATTCTTATTCATTTCACAAGGAGGCAAAGTGTATATTTAATCAGGTCGAAGGCTTGGTTATGGCTTTCTGATGCATATGTATGGTCTTTATGCAGAGACAGCTTGGGGAGGCTCAGATGAAGATGAGCTGTGTATCTAAATTCTCTTTGCAGTCAATAAAGCCAATGGAGCCAAGAAAACATCTTAAATCAGACATCTCCTGGCTGGCTTACTGAATCTTTCTAGACCCTTTGACTGTATTGACTACATCTCAGCTGACTATCTTGGGGAGCTTAGACACAGATCTCACACACTGATCTCAGCTTCTAGCTGTGTATATTTTGTGCTGAAACTCATCAACTGACTTTAACGGCAGGATTCAGTTGCCTTAGCATAAGCTATTATTTATTAGTAGTACTATTTTAGAAGCCAGCACATTCAGCTGTTCACAACTTCTACCTACCCAGGAGTGGGTTTCCCTTTAATCATATCTGCCAGACCTATGCAATTGTCTTAGATATCCCCAAGCATCTAAAAAGGTACTAGGCACCCGTATTTTAGGGAATTGTATGCCAGCCTTATTCTTTTATTAGTAGCTGCAAAGAAGTAGTAGTAGCAAACTGAAAGCTAACTTGACATTTCTGGTTTTGTAAGTTATAAATATAATTCCATCTCAGTTCTATTACTGAAGTTACTGTGTCTTTTATACAAGACAGATCATGTAAGCTGTAGGTATATGAATTTCAATGATGACTAATGTATTGTTACTTAAATAGTCCATAGTCTTAAAGAAGAGCTATCACAGGAAATATTAATTCTTTTAATTAGAGGTGCTCGAAGACATGAATACATTTAATCTACCTCGTTGAGGAACAAGTAGCTGAGAAACTAGAGCAGCACTGACTGCCTAAATTGCCCTCCAGCATCCTTAATCAGCAATGAAAAGGCAATGATCATCATTTGTCCTAAACAAAGACTAATGCCATCCTAGAGTTAAATCATAAAATGTTATGATCAGGTCAATAGGAAAAACTGTAGCAGGTTTCTCTCTGCCAACTGGTGGCTGTCCCAAGTGATACGTTAAGCCTGATTTTGTCTTCATGTGGATAATTGATAATTCAAAGTAAAGCAATGCTGGTTCTGCCTTGGAATGGGCAATAGGCAGTGCACCACTATTACATGCAGCCCTGGCCTGTGCAGTCACACGGTTATGAACAACATGTAGCTGTAAAAAAGTACCAATCAGGCAAATGTTTTCAGAAGTATAGAAATAGTGAATTGTTCTATACATGCAGGGAGTTAACTCTACGGGAAGGTTGAAGCTTTAAGCTCACAGTAAATTTGAATGGGATGAGGCTACAGATGTATTTATTCACAGTGAATAGATATGTAAAAAGACATGGTAAGGTAATTTCTGTCATCTCTGTTGGAGCTAAGCAACAACAAGGAAGTATATGAGCACTGAATTCGTTACATGGAGGCCTGTTTTCCCCCTCTTCATAGGGTAATACAGATTCAGAAATGAGATTCTGGTAGCATTCAGGAAGAAACTACTGCCAACTGTTTGGGCTCCTGTGACAACTGGTTAGAAATAGGATTAAGATGTCTCAACAGTCTTCATAGATTTTAGTTACATTGAAATACATTAGTTATAAAGTACAAATGTATTGTTTATTTTAAGACATACTTGTACACCTCTAAATTTTCACCTTTTTTTTTTGAGCACTACATAAGGATTGATTTTCTGTTGTTGCCACTATTAGACAAGTTTTCTGAACTTGCACAGATTCTGCCATTTCTGTATACCTTTATGATGTTTTTTTAATGCTGTACAATGTATAAAGAACATTCTGTTCTCATTAAGATCTTTTCAAAAAATGCCTTTTCAGCTTCAGTATGGCTGTGTCAGAGGGGGAGAAAGATTTAAATAGTCATTCTGATGATGAATACTCATTTAACATGACAGAATCACAGAATATTCATGGTTGGAAAGGACCTTCTAGATCACCAAGTCCAACCATAACACACACAAAAAAATCACCTACCAAAAAACAAAGAAAGAAACAAAAACCAAACCCCCCCAAAAAAACATCAAAACAAACCATCAAAACCACCTAAATACCCTGATCAAGCATGACTTCAAAATCACAAAATAACCCCCTACATGCTTGCCACTAGAGCATGTCCTGAAGCACCAGGTCTACCTGTTTCTTAACTACCTTCAGGGATGGTGACTCAACCACCTCCATGGGAAGGCTCTCCAGTGCCTCACCACTCTTTCTGCAAGGAATTTCTTCCTAATATCCAATCTAAATCTCCCCTGCCACAGTTCAGACCATTTCCTCTGGTTCTATCAGTAGTTACTATGGAGAAGAGGCCAACCCCCCCCACTCTTCAACCTCCTTTCAGGTAGTTGTAGAGGGCAATGAGGTCCCTCCTCAGCCTCCTCTTCTCCAAATTAAACATACCCAGCTCCCTCAGCCTCTCCTCATACGACTTGATCTTTAAATGGATCATGAGCTTGGTAGCTCTCCTCTGGACACGTTCCAGCATCATAATGTCTTTCCTATAGCGAGGGACCCAGAACTGAACACGGTATTTGAGATGAGGCCTCACAAGTGCCGAGTATAACATGTTGCAGCTGATTCTGGTGGAGTGCTGTGTACAACTTAAATATCAACAGTGGGGTTTCAACAGAGCTCAGAGTTGCTGCAAATTTCAGTTCTTGGCAAGAATGTCAATTTTGTGTGTGCCAAGTGTCTGTTATTTAACCAAGCAGGAGATACTGAGTTACTGTAGCAGAAGCAAGATGTATGATTCATGTTTGCATATCCTTCTTCAAAACAGAAACAAAGAGATTTCACTTTTAACACATCATGCTTCTCACACTAGCCTTTTCCCATTCACATTGCCATAATTTGGCAAGAAAATTAGAAGTATTAAATAAGATGCGTAGCAGAAGATGCTGTCAGGTCCTAAACCAAACTAGGTAAGTCCAAAAACTGTAACATCATAGTATGCTTTAGAGTGATACTCTGTGTTGTTAAAATTCTGCCAATATCAAATACAGTTTATTTTGAATAAGAGGGTTTTTAAAATTTTGTTTACAAAGCAATAATGATATAAAATTAAAAGTTTTATGTTTTATTTTAGACACGCTTACATAGTGATGAGTTTGATATGCTTAGGGTTGGTTTTGGTTTGTTGTTTTTTTCCTTCTCTTATTACTTTTTAAAAGATTGCCTTTTCAAAAGATACATTAGGGCGCAATTTGGATTTGATGCTTTTCCTTTAACACTTTGTCTGAAGACTGCAGTCACTGTCAGAACAGATTGGACCAGTACCCTGTTTAACCCAGTTTTGTCAGTGTGCCACTGACCACCACTGACTGCAGCAATAAACAGGGCAGTATGTGCCCCAATCTGTGTCAGCTCACTGCAAGATGCTCAACAATTCACCTGGCTTCTGCTGCACGCCAGCTCTCCTTGCTCCCAACTGTTGGTCGAATGGTGTTAACAAGCTTCTTAGGACTTGATGAAGTTTTCTACAGAAATACAAGCCCGGTTTTCCTGATTCAGCTCTCCTAGCTGAGGATGGCTGTTGAGGCCACTCAGCATGTAATGAAGTGGGTATATGGATAATTAACTTGAGGATGGAGACTATTTTTCTGTAAGAAAACTCAGATGAAAATAAATTTTAGAGTATGTTTCATTTTTGGTTCCAGGTTAATTTTCAGAGTGGCAATTGACAAGTTATTCAACATAAGTATCTCTGGATAAAAGGACGGACTCTGACAGCATCACCTGTCCCGTGTGCTCTATTGCTTTTCTCCACTTGCAGAGTATGGATGCAGAAATAACTGATCCTTGCCTTGAACCTCTGGTACCTTTGTTTGATCAGAGAATCATGCAGTTGCCTGCACTGTCTTGATAGGTGCCAGTACTTGTCATACATGAATATAGGTCCTGGACAGGTCCTGTGGATGACACTGCTATGGAATGCAGAAGCATATTAAAAAGTAATGTGTACAGTCTCTTCATTTGCAGCTGTACAACTCCTTTAAATTCATGTCCTGAAAATATTTCAAGGATTATTAGTGGTTCAACAGTGTGAAAAGTGTCGTTGTGTTAGGTCTGTGTGATAGAATTGCCAGTGCTCCTGGATAATTGTAGAGATGATGACTTAATTCTAAGCTGTGACCAAATACAGCATTTATTTTACATTTAATTGAAATTTTGCAGTATATAATGGAGGATTTTATAGTTCACCTTAGCTTCTTGGTTAGCAGGAGGCTTTGGTTCCAAAAATGTTTGTTGCTGACCTTTGCATCTAGAAAATAGGACAGGAAACGTAATGAAAAACAGTCTGACACAGTTTTCATATTCTATTTCAGGTGGGTTTAAAGGGTGACAAACAGGGAGAGGGGAATTGATGTGGAGAGGTTAGTTTTTGTCAGCCATACTGCACTGTTCATGGGAGTCTGGTGTCCAGTCTGGGTAAAATGGGCAGCATTTTGCTTTCTGTATACAATTTCCAAATAAGGATGTCAAGAGTTAGCAAAAAGGTTCTTACTAACACTTCCATACCTAAAGATTTAGGCTAAAATAATCTGTTCCTTGATATTACTCTTCTAAGAAAAGTGAAGGAAAAAAAATGGTTAAACGCTTCCTGAAGGAATTGAAAGGCAGCATTGTGTATTTCAAAACTGGAACAGGCATATCCATAGGTAGAACAACTGCAGACATTAATTTTTCATGATGCTTCCCAATGATTTTTTGCCAATTTATTTTAAAATTGTGTTGACCTTTTTTGTTTCTCATATGCAAAAGTCAACTTTTATTTTTAAATTCTTTATATTGTTTGAAGTCAAATGGTATCTGTGCTTATCTTCTGAGATTGTGGAGAGTGATTACAAATGGATAAAGCTAAAAAAGCATTCCAGTTTTTTAAGTACATGGATGTCAATTGAGTGGGTCATGGTAGGGTGGAAGTGAATGGGAAAGTTTGCATTCTGGGAATGCCAAAGAAAATTATAGTAGGCTTTGTTCTCTAACTAAGATGTAATACATATGTTCTCTCTTTTATATTCCCCTTTTGAGAAATTTTCATACCAAGCTTGGATTTGTCCTTTTTTTCCCTTTTCCCTCTTTTCCCTCTTTTCCCTTTTTTTCCCTCTTTTCCCTTTTTCTCCCTTTTTCTCCCTTTTTCTCCCTTTTTCTCCCTTTTTCTCCCTTTTTCTCCCTTTTTCTCCCTTTT
>VWZY01002331.1:339265-349759 GCA_013399075.1 Chloroceryle aenea
CATCGATCCAGTATGTCCAGGTCCCCCTGCAGAGCCTTCCTGCCCTCGAGCAGATCAACACACAATGTCGTGTTGTCTGCAAACTTACTGAGGGTGCTCTCAATCCCTGCGTCCAGGTCATTGACAAAAATTCCAAACAAGACCGGCCCCAAAACTGAGCCCTGAGGGACACCACTGTTGACTGGCAGCCAGCTCGATTTCACCCCATTAATCACAACTCATTTCTCCACATTTTCCTTCTCATCCCAGCAAGGGGAGAAGTTGGGGTGGTGAGCAAGTGGGTACATGGTGCTCAGCTCGCAGCTGGGTGTAAACCACAAACAGACTGCCAAAGTTCTGATTTGAATCTGTTTCCTTCAATCTGTCATCACATTGAAGCTATAAGACAATTGTATTTTTCTTGAATATTTCATTCTAGGGAGGTAAAAAGCCAGTTATATATATGTAATAGTAATGGGATGTTTGGATTTGGGTTCTTTTAGAGGAGGAAGAGGTATCGTTTTGGTAATCAGAGCTGCAGAAGTACAGAGAAAACTAGGGGAAAGTGGTTTCAGTAATGCATAAAATTGAGGAACTGAAAAAATAAAAGAACACAAAGGAGACAAAAGTTGAAAGAAAAAAAGTGATAAAGAAAACCAGCAGATGGGGATTTAGGGGAAACCAAAGAAGTAACAGAAATAACCATGCTTTGTTTTCATGTACTGCTTGGCCTTAAAGCTGTGTTAGGCTAAAGTGTCCTTTTTATCAGAGCAGTGGGTGTTGAAGAGATTATTTCAGTGGTGAGTCTGTGCAAAGATGAATGTGCTTCTGTTTCCCTCTGCTGATTAGCACAGTCCCAAATGGCAAGTGTGATAAACCCCAGTCTTTTGATGCCCCTTTTTACCATTCAAGTCAAAGACTTTGAGATCACAGAGTAATTTTTTTTTTCCCTAACAAGACACTGGTGTTTTCTCCTGAATTCTTCATAAATCAGACTCTTAAAATACTTAAGATGGTGTCCTTACATTTCCTGTTTCCATGGAATCTATAGGAGGTTTAAAGTATTCCAGGATGCCCTGCCAGCCCTTAAAGCCATTATCAGATTTTCAGTCTCTTGTGTCTCACTTAGATCTTCTGAGGTATATTGCGTAGCTGTTTTCAGTTGAGCAACTCTGCATGAGGAGCTCTTAAATGATGCCTTCTAAACATCCTGTATTCCTTTGATTTCACACTGTGTCTATTTTTTGCATCTTACTGACATTTGTCGTTCCCTTGAGGCAAGTACTACAGCATATACAACACCCACAGCTAGATAATCACAAGCTTGGACCTGTGACTACTTAAAGCAGTCTTCTTAAAGAAAAAAAATGAAGAAAGTGTTCTTGTAGTTAGTGCACTGAGATAGCATCAGCATGAAGGCAGCTGTACAGCTACTTATATAAGGACTGTCTTTCTGAAATTTGCATTTCCTCATGTTTGGTTTTAGATAGCTTTTTTTTAAACCCACCTGTCCTAACCTTTTTTTAAACTCATCCTCAGTGCAGCATGAAGGCTAACCAGACTGCTGATCTGTGCACTAGGCAGCTCTGTTCTCGTGCATGCATGAAGGCAAAACATGGTCACATTTAGGGCAGGACTTTTGCCATTTTCTTCAGTGGAACCAGGCTTCAGACTTGAGGGCAGGCAAATCAGAAATCATGGCTGACTGGTTTAGTGTAAGAAAGCAGTAACAGCTCAGTAGGATAAATGGATAAACCTCTTGGCTAAGGAGAACATAGCAAACTTCAAATCTCTACTGTAATGCTGAATGATGATGCTTTTTCGTTGGGTTTTTTTTGTTTTGTTTTGTTTTTTTTACATGCCACCTTTGAATGTAATTACTGCGATTTAAGGGATTTAAGAATCCCTTTCTTCAGCATCTGTGTCAAGCATTCCGTCGTGAGCTGTAGGTTGAGTAACCAGTAAGTTGCTTGTTATGCAGCGCTAAAGCATGACATAGTTTTTGTGCACTCATGTAATTGTTCCAATTATTTAATTCAAAATGTTCATTTAAAATTTAGGAGGAGGACAAAACATAGTAAATAAAAGAATACAGGAGACTAAAGAATAAGAAACAGATGATTATAGTCTCTAACTTTAGGACTAGGCAGCAAAGATTTCACTCTGGAGAGTAAGCAAATAGCAGTTCGGGACAGTACTACTAGAGAAAAAGCTATGACAAAAGCAGTTTGTCATGAAATAGGGAACGGCTATGCTGAACAGCCTGTAATTATGAGCAAGTTTCCATGTCTGGCAGCAGTACCCTCTGAAAATACTGCTCCATCAGTTTTCTCTTGCCAGGCTATGGCATACCGCTCCCTCGGGTGTGCTGGCAGACGTGTTTGTGGACCCATGCTGTGAACCACGGTTCAACTCCACCAAGCAGTCATTCAACATATTTTTTAGGGAAGGACACAAGGGAAGATTTGGTAGATTAGGTCACCTGAGCTGGCAGTGAGGTTGCACGTGACAGTGTGGTCCCATAAACTACAGTGCTGGCACAACTGCAGTAGCAAAATGAGAGCAGGAAAGGGATGGAAGCAGCACTTGCTGTGCAAGCTCTCTGGCTGTTGAACTGCAGTGTAGATATTCGGTACTTTAGAGTCAGGATGGCCTTAAGTGGTCAGAACTGCATATTATAATGTATTTCCAAAATCTTTTTAAGTTCCAAGCACAGCTGATTGCCGTTGCTGTTCACTGCTTTTCAGTGTGAGGTCTGTTGGTATGAGCAAAAACAGCTTTACAAAGAGAAAAACAAAGGTTCCCACCTCTTCTATCTTCTGCTCCCACCCACTTGCTCCTTTGGCTATGCCAGGGCCTGCATTCAGGGCTGTGCCATGTGGGCAGCAGGGTCAGGGACATTGCAGTGTCACAGGGCTGGGCACCTACCAACCTGGCCTGGCTTTGGGGTGGGGCAGTGGGGGATACATTCCTTGGATAAATATTGATCTGAAATCTGCTTGCATCTGTATATGAAGGTGGTGTATTTTTTTTCCTGCTCAGCTTCCTTTCTAAGAGAATTTTTGGGACAATATAGTCAGGTCATCCCAATGTTCCCTGTATTGATTTCACTTGTTTCTAAGAAAGGTTAGTTTCTTGTTCATGTGAGCATCGTTGCTGATGCTTGACTGGGATAATGCTGTACTTGCTGTTAATACAAGGCATAAAGGCATTGAATATGACCCAGCATTCAGAAGAGCATGCATCAGTGTGGAGGTGTGTTTTTGGAAATCTGAGTAGCAATCACAGATTCTATGAGATAAGGGATTTTGCTGTTAAGTAATGGTCTCTGGAAAAGGACAAATAAACTGAAGGAAATGAGAGCAAAGCTGAAGAAAAATCAGGGCCAGGGCTTTGCAGGTAAATCCATAAACTTAAGTAAGAAACACAGAACAGATAAAGGATAACTATAATTAAACAGTCTTGAAACATCGTTAAATATTTATGTTCTCTTTGTTCTCATTATGATAGGCTTCACAGGTAGGTAGAGCCTTTTTAAACATGGAATGTTAAAGGAATAAGAAATGCTGTTCACTTAGCGTGGATGAAATCCAACCCTGTTGGAGTCAGTGGAAGTTCAGTTGTTTAATTC
Organism: Chloroceryle aenea; assembly: GCA_013399075.1. NCBI lineage: Eukaryota > Metazoa > Chordata > Aves > Coraciiformes > Cerylidae > Chloroceryle > Chloroceryle aenea. The sequence goes on from VWZY01002331.1 coordinate 342,876, forward strand.
AGTAGGGTCAGGTTTCTACTGTTTATAATGATCTACTGTATGTTTGGACACCCTTTCAGTACAGAAACTAGCTTCACTACTTAAATATATTTAATACCTGTGAAGATTAAATGTAATCATTCTACAGCTCTTCCTATGTGTTGAATGTCAATTTTATTGCCTAAATTCTATTATTTTCTGGTAGCCAGCTAGAAAAGACAGCAATAGGATAAACCAAAGCAACAACTGTTTCCAGCAAGGTTTTCCCTATGTTTTATATTTTATAAGGATGAAATAGAGCTATTTTTTAAAACTGCAGGAGGAAAGCTGGGTTTCTTTCAGCTTTGTAAAAGATACTTGTCTATGGATAATCTTTCTTACTGTGTTGAGCATAAATGCCAAATTCCATTTTGAGCTGGGATGTTATCACAGCTCTTCAGTGTATGTCCTTTTACAGACAGCCTTTTATGGTAAATTGTATATCAGAAAAAAACCTCTCTCCATATACCAAATGGAAACTGTAAAAATCTTCATAAAGGTGTAAAATTCCTGAAAAGTAACTCTGAAATGGAAGGAGGATTTAGCAGTTTTAGTTGGAATTGCATGTTGATTGATACTGCCATGTTTAGAAAGCTGCTGAAGAGTTAGCTATTGGCAGAATTATGCCTTGCAGGCTTTAAAGTCCGCTACCCAACGATCTCGTCTGCATTTGTCATTAACTTGGGCTTTCTCACTGCCAAATCCCTCAGTGACGCGTTTCATTTCCTTCATACTAATTTTCCAGTTTTCCTTTTTTTGTCAAGTGAGCAGTTTTACAGCATCTCAGATGTAATTTCTACACATACTCTGTGAACTGCCAACTTCAATTTCACTTGTCTGTCTCTTTGATAGAATTTTCCATACACCACAATTGTTTTTATAATTCCAGATGGGTAATTATGTACTAGATGGTAATATTTTGGGGAGGCAGGAGAAGTAGGTAGCATGCATAGTGAGGAGGGATTTGAAAAATGCTATTGGGATGGGCAGGGAAATGGAGAAAGGCAGAATCTTTTCAAAAGAAGTTGTAATGCCTTTAATTTAGCTTTAATTCAAATACATGATTCCCCGTATGTTGGGTTTTTAATGTGGTATAGCTAAAAATACACCAGTGATGTGTATGAGAGGAGGAAAAAAAGACCTAGCTTTTCCTAAGGGAAATAAAGAGTCTTAAGTCTTCCCATTTTCCTAGATTCTTGTCATCTATGCACTCCAAATTAAATTGGAATAATAAATAAAAAATCCAGTGTATAGCAGGGCAAAGGTTTCTTCTGAAGATCTGTCTTGTTAGCAAGTGTTATACTTCTCTGTGGAGATGCTTACTGATTCCTGCTGATTCATTATGGCAGGAGTGGCTCGTTAACTCATGGCAGAAAGACGAGTGACAAGTGTGACTTTCTGGTGAAGAAGAGCAGAAGGGCTAAGCCTGACCTCAATGCAGCAAGTATAGATTTCGTTTGGAGAATGTGGGACGCTGACAGGGGAAGTAGGTTTGAATTTTATCAAGCCAAAATGGTGTTTCTAAAAACTTTTCAAGTAGCTGCTCAAACATCCTGATCTAATGAGATACAGGCAGACAAACTAGCACAGGGAGAGGGCTTGAGCTCAAAACTTGGAACAGCGCTTCCTGCTCCATGAAAAGTTTGTCCTCCTTTTGGCAACTTGCTTTATGGGATTACTTGACTTCATATATGATGGTGATTTATATGGGCTAGATCTATGGCACCAGGCTTGACTGTATGGGAACTTTGTGAGAGAGCATAATTTGATCTTTCAGAGCAGACGTACAATTTGGTAAGGTAAATTGTGATAGCAGTTCCAGCTTCTGTAGTACATTGGTTTACTTACACAAAAATGCGTAGATATATACACACACACACAGTGTATACATATATATATGAAGCCCACACTCCTCACTTTTAGTCTGCTATTCCATCCGCATGTTTTATTACAGTTGCGTTCATGATGCACAATGAAAATGTATTCTGAAAGGGTACAAAGAAACCTCTCAGTGCTGGGTTTGTGTCTTGTTCACATGCTTGGAGATGGAAAATATTTTTTTCCTCAACAAAAGGGAAGTTTCTGGTTCTCCTGACAGCGTGAACATTGGTTTGCTTTCATGGACTCATCAAGGTACATTTCAACTAATGAGTTTACTGGCTTTTCAAGTAGCCACCTATATTCTAGCCTTCTGCTGTCTGTAACACACACTTTGAATGCTTCAATGGCTGAAATATTTTAAGTAACACTTATAAATCTCTGCAGTATAGGAGGTTTTTGTCTTGTCCTACTATACAAAGAAGTCCAAACTAAATGGCATAGCTGAAGTCCTTTTCATAAATAGATATTTAAAGATAATACTGGCAAAGTGTAAATGAAATAAAAATTAAATCAGGGTATCTGCACCTTCAAAGTTATAGCTGCATAGCTTGGTTGAGACAGCAAGTAGGGCACCTATTTATTTCAGCAACAAAAAATGAATGGCTTTCTTAAAGTTTCAACATAGCTTTCAGATATCATGGCTCTATGCTCTACTAATGTCTGAATAGGCAAGATTCTTACACTGCAAAGGCAATGACTATTACTACTCCTGTGCACAGGAGGAAAAGAAGGAATACGGTAGTTGCTTCAACAATTAATCTGATGGCTGATACTAGAAAAAGACCATTAGTCCAGCAAATTGTAATTTCCCTCTCTTATGCTTTCCTTGTTCTATTTAATGATAGAATAGGCTGTCAAGAGATAGGCTGTTGAGAGAATGTGATTTAGCTTTCAGTTACCCTGTATGTTGTAACAGCACCTCAGAAATAGTTAAGGTTTGCATTACAGTTCATGTAAAGTATTTAGCTACACGTAAAATACCTAGTTAGTAGTATGCTAAATGGTTTAATTTCTCTTTTTCCTATTACAGTATACTCTGAAAATTACTCTCTTTAGTGTTTCTTGTTTGAGAGCACCTTCTGTATATGTGCATTGCCAGTTACCATAATTCATATATTTTGTACCCATTTTTAATCACTTGAAAGTCTGAATTTGTCTTTTAATTATTAATAAGGTGAAATTCATTGATTTTCTCCAGTTGTTCAAACATGAGTCTGGCCTAATCCTGCCTCAGGCCTGAGGGCCACTAAGATGAGCAGCAAATCCTTGAGCTAAACATTAATTTCACGGGATTTAAAGGGGGGGGATCTCTCTTTTTTCTTCCTATGACCTTTTCTTTTAGCTTTTTCCATTTTCTCATATGCAAACATACATTTGAAAGCTATAATTTTGTGCTGATGAAAATAAGTGAAAACAGAGTAGTTTGGAAAAAACTGTTTAAAAGCAAGGTTATTGTTTACTTAAGTCTGCCCAATTTATGTGACTGCGCAGCTGATGAAAGTAGACCTGTGGTGCGGAAAGCTTTACTACTGAGACTAAGGATTCATATAGCTAATAAGTGAACCCACGAGTGTTCTAGCACATAAAAGTGCATAAGATAATGCAGGACTTGCGGGCTGTGTTAATGCACATGTGTATGTGAGGTTTATCCTATGATTAGTGTCAGATTTTTCCTTCTGTGTGAAGGACTCTTTTCACTCAAGCCGCTGGCTCAGCTGCAGATCAGTGGTTTGATGCAATTTTGTCACAGTTTATTTCTTTAATTGATCTGATCCTCCTTGTTCTTTGCATATGACCCTAATCACTAAAAACTGGCATCTATCCATCCTACAGAAGTCAAATAATTTGTTTTACTCCTTTAGTTTCTATCAGTTTAATTTTGCTGTACCTCAGACTACCTCATGTTGTATTACCGTAAGGTCTCTTCTGTGAGATCTGAATCCAAGCTAAGGGAGCTTAACCAAAGGTGGTTGGGGTGGGCGTGGGAGAATAAAACTCAGGAAACACAAAAGGTGTTTAAAAATCTCCATAATTTATTAATTTAAAAATCTGAAGGTGTCCTTGTTGCTTTTATTGAAATTGGTGCCAAACTTCTGAGCTTTGTTTTCAGAATTTTTAGCATCTAAACAGATCCTTTTCAACTGCTCAGAGTCCCTGATCTCGGGGATGTAATTCCCCAAACAATATGAGCATTTCGGAATGCATCCATAAATACAGTAAGTTCAAAGTGGCAAGTATCAGTACCTCAGTTGTGCACAGGACGATGATAGCCATCTTCTCTGAAGAGAAATGGTGTTTTTCACTGCTTCCACTAAAGGGAAGCCTCCTTTGGGACCTTGTTAGATGCTTTCATGTGAGGACCATTTGACCCACTTCTGACTAGTGAGCAGGCTTAGAAGGCAGTAGTTGTTGAGGCTATGCCTTTGGCTGGTCTCCTCCCCCTCTTTGCAGCAAGAGAAAACTCTCAGTGGAATATATTAGGGATAATAATGGGGTAAAAATGTCAGTTAAAGAAGGGTGACTGATGGAGGTCCAAGCCAAAAATAATAATAATAAACAAAAATCTTCAAAAGATGCCTCTATTTACCACAAATACAGCATTGGGATGTCCTTTTAAAAACAAATGGGGAAAAAAAAAAAAAGGAATGCTTGTAGAACTAGTATTTCTTTTTCATAACAAATAGTATTAGTTACTGAATATCACTTAATGTTGACTTTTATATTAAGCCCAAATTTTTCTTTAACACAATGAAATAAATTTAATGAAATTGAAACATACATTGTTTGGAAGAAAAGTGATTGTTTTCTGCCTGCCTCTTGTCATCAAAGAAAGAAGGAGGGATGCTTATGAAGAGTGTGTGTTTAATCATCTGAAAGAACAAGGTGGTATAAAAAGCAGTTTTATGGTAAGTGAACCCTCAACAAAGTAATTCAGAATATGTACCTGTAACAGATACTTTGTCTGATATCTAAAGAAAAAAAAACCCAACAATAACTTTCAACCGTAATGTCATTTCTCAGCCAAAACAAAACACCTGTATTTGGCAAAAGAATCTACTCATTGTATTTGATACATGATGGTATTTTTCCATCATGATGGGTGGATTCCTTTACCAAATACAGTAATTTTGGTATATTTCAGTAGGATAACTCCACTGCACGACATCCAGTTTGAAACAGGTAATACCTGTTTTCTTTTAAGGTAAAGAATGTCTACAAATCCTTTTTAGTTTTTTGCATGCTGCAACAGGCCTTCACAAAGGTACCAATGATTTCTGGAGTATGAGATGAATGTGTTCGTGTCCCTAGGAAAGATAGTTTTGATATATTATTTCCTCCCCAATCACCTCTAAATATTCAAGACTGGATGTGCATGTGGAAGAGATTAGAAATAAGTAACTTTTGAAAAAATAATTTATGTTAAGCCATGTATAATTATGTGAAATGTGAAATATTCTCCTTTCCTGACACTTGAGGATCCTCATAAGGGATCTGTCTGACTCTTTACAGAACAAAGTAATAACTGTATTAAGAGCGAAGTCAGAGAAACCAATTAAATTAGTGTTGCAAGTAGAAAATGAGTGAGAGAGCACCCTTTATAAAAGAGAAAAAATCTGCTATTGCTTTGTACTTGAAAGTCTACTTAAACATCATATCATTCCATTGTTTATCAAGGTTTTATTTGTATCCTTAAAAGAGGTAGCCAACAGATGAATGTCTGTAAGAAAAATTCTTCCCCAGCATCTTTTGAACGCTTCTCAGTACCTTTCAAATAGCCTATGACTGAAAAACCAGGCCAAGGGGATAAAACCAGAATGCAGAGGCAATGTTAGGCCTGAGGAATCCAACAGGATGTAAGATGAAGACATCTGTAGCTGAATAAAGATGCTGCCTTTAGGAGATTATCCTGAAAATTATTGCAGCTGCCACCAGAGAGCAGAAGTGCCAGATGCTGCCGTAGCCCCCAGGGAACTGGCTGTGTGTGATGAGTTGTCGGGGACAGGAGCATTGGAGGAACAGGCATCCTTCTCCAGATCTTACAATAAGAAATCAGACTGTGACAGCTCTACCCTTAGCCTTTGTCACCAGTACAGGGAAAATTCACTATAGGCCTCTTGCCATCAATTATATTATTTTGGCGTTTTGAGATGTGACTTGTGGGAAAGGTCTATAATGGTACTTGTATGGTTGGTAAAAACTCTTTGCTTAGAGTTTAGACTGAAAATGTGTGTTGCTTCATAAAGTGTTACGGTTTTAAATTTGTTAATTGTTTATTTCATACTGTTGAGAAGGAAGCATCAGCATTTTGGTGTATCATGGTTGGGAAATAATTTTTTTGTTTGTTTCATTAATTAAGCATAGCACTTTTCAGGTTATATACAGGAAGCAAGTATTCTTGCCTAACTTAAATACCCAGAGTGTTCAAAATTATTGGTCCTTAAACCTGAATTTTCACTGCAGTAACTGCAAATTGTTCTTCACCGTAAGAATGGTACTAGCGGAAGCCTAAGCATCTTATTTTTAACTCAGTTATTTGATTAATATAAGGAATCTTTCTCACAAAGTGACAAAGTGTCCTGTTCCTTTACATATATATTTGGTTTTCCCTTCTGCATTTTTGTAGTTACATGCATTTCCTCATTGTTATGTAGTTATGTTCTCATGTGAATGGTTCCTAAAATGATTAAATTTTCCTTAAATGTTTTGACACCACAGCACCTTTCTTCAGCTGTACATACCTGGCGAGCTTAGAACCAACAAGTATGACTTAGTGCTTCTAGATTTATACCAGCAATTCATTGTTGTGCAATTGAAAGGATTTTTATGATGTCATTTAGAAATTCCAAAGAATGCCAAAATGAGTATGGTCTGTGTGCCTGTAGTATAATTATAATGTCATTTTTATTAAAGGGGAAGTTTAAATATACATAAAAAGTTCTGTTAATTTTTTTTGTTTGGTTGGTTTTTTTGTTGTGGTTTTTGTG
>VWZY01002331.1:354864-380241 GCA_013399075.1 Chloroceryle aenea
CTTGCTTGCTGATGAAACGTTGACATTTGCAAACATTTTTTAATGTGTTAAAAGGATGCAGGATTATAATTAAGATCAATAATTAGTCTAGTAATAAATATTCAAAGAGCAGACCACCATAAAGGCCTGATTAGGCTATGCATAAATATATATGGTAAAACTACAGCCCTTCTGCCCCTTTTATACAAAACAGGATACCTGCATTCAGATAAACAGAATGCTTTGCATTTTTTAACACATGAACAAACAAATCAAATCACATAGGAAAAATGCAGTATTTTATAGAGATGTATGTGGAACTTTTAACATATAGATTGAAAACACCTTGAGGTTGTCATTTGGGAAAAGCAAAATCTTCCACTGTGTTCATTTACAATAAAAAAGTAGGACTTTTTTTCCCCATTCACTGCATGTCTTGCAATAATAATTTTTTTAAAGACTCAGACATCTTTATGGTTTGATCATAAAGTCAATTACAATAGGAAACCCTATGTGAATAGATTAAACTTTTTTTTTTTCCCTTGTTGTTTTTTTTTTTTTTTCCTTGTCTCTGACCAGGAAACACAAATGTGTCCCAAGTCCAGAAAGCCCTTCAGAGAAGTTACAGTTATTATAATGTATATATAAAAGCCTATTATTTAAAAAAATAAAAAAAAACTAAAACCAACCATTTGCAGCCTTTTTCTCAACATTAGCCTTCTGCAAAGCAAAGGGGTTTGTCAAAGAGCTTTGACAAACTTACGTATTTGGTTTTGTCTTTAAATTTTGTCTTTCCAAAACCTTAGTCAAGTAAGCAGCTACAAATCTTTTGCTCAGAGCATAAAATGACACCGTAAGTGAAGTAAAGCAGTAATCTGGAATAGGCACCAATCACCAGTGAAACTACACTGTCCTGCCCTGAATGGCAGTTTTTCATCCATGCAAAGAAAGTGAGATCCCAGGGAAAGTTCTCAGTTCTTCAGCAATCTCCAATGAGTAACAAGTGGTCTGTGAGCCTTTTCAAACAGGCAGTGTGCATTTCTTTGTCATTGCAAGACTTAAATGAAGCAGCAAATAAAATAGTACATTAAGGAATTAGGAAAACTCTCTGGGATGTCTCTTAAGAAGTTAGGCCAACCCTGGGTGTTAGTTAAGGATGCAAATACCATAAAATGCAGTGTAAAAAAAAGGCCCTGATGCAAATAGTTCCACAGAAACTTGAATTTTTTATTTTATGTCCTTCCGTCCTTAAGGTTACAGTAAAACTCTTAAGAGTGACAATTTATTTCATAAATTTGTCACTTGCAGTACAGATAAAATCTCAGGTCTTGAACTTTAAAACTGAGTTAAGACCTCAGTGGATGCATTTGATTTAAAATTCTAGGGTTTTCACATAAATATTTCCTAATCCTTTATGCTGCACTATAATATGTTGCCAAGTTTTGTTTGGTTTTTTTTAATCAGTTTATATGTTACATTAAATCAAGTTTACCTTCCTAAGGAAATATTTTCCTAATTTTTGAAATGTGTTTCAGGTCAGAGGAGCTTTGAAAACTTATATTTTGGTTTGCTGTTATTAATAAAAGACAGAACAAGAGAAAATATGCATTTTTAATTGATTTCTCTGCCAGTGGACAGTATAGTAGCACATGGCAGAGAACATTTTCCTTTGGTTTGACTACTATGTTTTATACAGATTCTGTAATCATTTTGTGCTTAGATTTATAAAAAATCTAACGAACAGGTAATCTTCAAGTCCAGCCAAGAGTAGATGAAAACTGATAAAACATAAAAAGAAAGCAGAGTCTGAATAATGAAGAATGTATGGGACAAGAAACAAGACAACCTTGTGATCTATTTTTAAAATATATATTATATTCTGTCTGTTTTATTGCTGCTCCCCCTCTGCTCCCAGTGTGCTTGTGCTCTGAGCAGGGACACATGCAGGAGGGGATTACCTCTCACAATGGAGGAGCACAATGGTGTCTGCTAGAAGAAAGTGAAGATCCTTTTTTATATTTCTCTCTCTACTCATGTTACCAAAGACTGTGGTGTGTTTTTTTTTCCTTCTTCATGATTGATGTTGTTATAACCAAAGTTAAATGTTGATCCTTTGACAATCGGCTAATAGAGTGCCTCTAAAACTGTTAGACTTCGTGTGTGGAACACATGTGAAAATTATATAGTATCTAGTTAGCATTGCTAATCAACATGTAATGCATATCCTTCAGCTAATCTTTTTGGGCAATTAAAGCAAAGTCAAAAGAGAGATTATCATGTGTAAACAATGACGGCTTAGATATCTTGCCTACTGGCCTAAGGTCTCGCCACAGATCCTGCAGAGTTTACCTTCTGTATCAGTAGTTAATTAAGGTGAAACATGAGGTAATTAGGGCTAATCCCAGTGCTATCCTGCTGGCCTATTGCCTCTCAGGCCATGCCCTGAACCACAGCATTTTAACAGCTTGTGAAATGTCGCTGTTTTCACAGCAGATTTTAAAAATTGATACCCTTGTTTATTACAAAGACTGTTCCTAAGCCTTTAAGGAAGCTACAGTGAATATGGTCCAAGTGGAAAGACGGAGGGAATAGCTTCATTCATTTTTCTATGTGTTTAAAAGCTGCACTGTTGCTACAACTTTATGCTAGGACATTCCTTGTAATTGACAAGGGATTAGGGGGATTGATTTTGTACTCTACACTTGCTTCCAATTGCCCGTATGAAGCTTCTTTTATTATTTTTTTTAATGCTTTACATTTGTCAACGCAGGAGAGGGATGCAAACTCCTAGAAGATGAGTTCATGCACAGATGTGCCAATGTGATATAAATTAAAAGATATATGGTACTATGTTGAAGAGCTGCCTCAGAACAACATTGCAGTGTTTTTCCTCAGGACCAGTTTAGTCTTCATGAAGCAGTAGAGAGGCACTAATGAGTTATGTATTATCTCAGTCCTTCAGGATGAATATACCATTTGCATGAGGAATACTTGAGATGCTAGAGGAGATTTTATTGTTGAAAGAATGAGTTTAACTGCTCATTAGAAATGTCTTACTATACTGAAAGGCTCACCCTGTTAATACAAAGTAAGTATTCATCCCAGGAGGCATTTTATTAGGCTTTTATATTTTTAGTCTAGCTGTATGATCTTGAGTTGTGCATGAGGTAAAATGACTTCATTTTCTAATTAGCTGCAAATAATATGAATACACTGTCAACCAAAGACCCTTGTACTTACGGAGTGTAGTAACCAGTGTTTCTGAATTGTATCTTATACTGGGGATGAAAATAGGTCCCTGTACTTCTGTACAGGAGTTTTCAATGGGCTTTGTTCCATGCAACTCCTAAATTAAAAGGAAGAAGAAAAAGTGTGGGAAGAGGTAGTCAAAATTTATGGAAGTGTATTTTTGCTCTCAGTTGACATGTATTTGTCTACTCTCATTCTAAAATTGATATAGTTGTAGGTGACTACTCTTTTACTCATTCATCCTTGCTTTTCCAGGAGTTGTGTTTTGCACAACTGTGTTGTACAGTTTCAAGCAGTGTCTGATAGTGCCTGTAATGAGTCAAAGAGCTGCCCCCCTTTGACTCTGTATTAGCAACTTGGTTGGTTGGTTCTTTAATACTGCCTTCCTCAGTTTTCACAAACTGAGACTGTTGGTCATCAATTCCGTATCACTTCCCTGACTACTGGAGGTTTTTGTAAGTGCCATACAATGGATGGATAAATTTCTTTAATTTCTTGTCATCCATTTTTTTTTCTAGTAGTCATTTTTATCATTCTGACTGTCATAATCCTGACAGAAGAATAGATATTAAAATCACAGGCATAAGAATAAAAGGTTCTCTCTTAGATTTATTGTTTTGTATATGTTTAATATGCTTTTTAATTGATTTTGGCTTCTAAAACAGGAGGAGGATATTTTCCTCTGCATAAATGCAAAGAGGATTTGCAGCATGACATTTAGAAGTATATTGTATGAGGTTTGCTATTGATCCCTCTGGTGGGGATGAGTGCTCAAAGGGAATAAATGGGCTGCTTTTATGAGGCTCCCTGTCATCATGGATTTAGCTGTTTCATTTGCAGATTCCTGTAAATGTTTGCCTGATTTATGGACAGTAATTTTCGTTGGAGAAGGAATCGACGTATCGTCAGCAAGTGGCTGTGCGTCGTTAATACTTTCAAGTGGCATCTGAAAATGTTCATGCACTTGCATTGATCCAGACTACTTCCCGCTTTACGGCTCCAAATGTTTAAGTGTTTTGTTAATATTACATACATGAGGCTGGGGACACATTTCATTAGTGGGGTGTGGGAAAGTGTTAGAAGAATAAATCATTGTGTCAAGCAAAGTTTAAGCAAAAAAAGAAACAGACTTAACTTCAGTGCGGTACAAGTTCTACTTGTAGTCTGAAATTAATTCTGTAATATTTTACTGACACAGGCAGTTTCTGGAGGTCCTTCCCTGGTTGAATATAAAACAGTGGCCCAAGTTATAAAGACTCAGTAAAACTTTTCTGGATTTAAGCATTTTCAACTTGAACTTTGGTCCTCTTCAAAGCCATTTGATTATATTCTACTTCTTTAAATTTGCAATGTTTTATTCTTTGCATCCTGTTATTATTTGCAGTTAATCAGCTGAAACATCCCATAAATAAGGTTAATGCTTGGTTACATGACTACAGTAGTTGGGTTTTTTTGTAATAATCCATGAAAAAAAAGATCTGAGTTAAAGCCAATATTTGAAAATTTGAAGCCTGAAAATGTCTGTTTTCACTGAGTCCTCTGTGCATGTGATATCTACATGTGAAAACACTGGTTTTGAGTCTTTAAACTTACAGTGTTCTTCAGGGAGGCATTCATATCAGCATGATGGCATGTATGTATTTTTTTATTCTACTGGTGATATCCATTATTTATAGTTGCTGGTAATGCCACAGTAGTTGTTGGGCAAGTGATTGTTTTATTTATTTATTGTGTATGTTCAATGCTAGTAAGCTAGTAGTCATACCAGAAATATGGTCATTAGCTCACAGGGAATGGTATACTTTATATTTTTTTCGGTACTGCCTAGGCTCGATCTGTTTGGTGTAGCTATTCATTCTCAAAAGATCTGAACTCCAGGGCAAATATACTTTAAACTGTGTGTTTAAAGGTGCCAGATACTTAGCTTGCTGGCACAGAGCTGTAATCCTGTTTCCCATTGTGTATAATCTCTTGTGTCTCTGATACTCTGTGGAGTACTTAATACTAAACATTGGAATATCAGGTACAAAAGAGCTTTATAGAAGCCTGTGTAAAAATATGAATGGTTACTACAGTAACATAACTAATAGCAAAAAAAGACATCTATGTCTGTGGGAAACTTGATATTGGCCTCACAGTGTGCATATATATTGAAATAGGAAGTTCTTTCTGTGCTTCCAGAATAAAAGACAGTGTCTAAATTCACATTCCTTCTTGTCATTATCATTGAATATGCATGGAGTACAACAGAAATTAATAGCCATGAGAACAAATGTTAGAGAAAGATCCATCAGGTGAATCACAGTTTTTTCCTAAGTAGAGTTACTCCTAAGCTTGGTTGTAGTATTTGTGCTAAATATTCATAATATCAAAAGTAAGATAAGGAGAAAGCAGGTTACTCAGTCTTTCTCTTCCAAGTTAGCTGCTTAAATCCAGTTCAGCTTCCAGGTTGTTACAAAATGAAGCATACATGAGTAGGATCTATTTTGTTACTGGAACACAGGTATGCACAAACTTTTTCTGAAAATGCTGATGTAGATCCCACTTTTGTGATGATCCCAGGAGGTGCCATAGTACAAATAAGAAGAGACAGAGAGACTGTGTTTCAGAGCCTACTTACAATTCTTGAAGGGGCCATGTTATCTGAGTGACTTGTAGGTGTTAATAATATTTCCATGGATGGGTTTTCATGAAGAGATAGCATGCTTGCTTGTTGCAGCTAAACCAGCTTTCCTTTCTGCTCTTTATTGCCATTTTATTTAGTCTCAGAAATAAATGTTTCACATAGAAATTACACCTGGGAACTAAGTGGTAGTAAAGAAGTATTTTTATTACAGATACAAATATATATCTTGTTCATTCTTCTGTTCAAGTATCCCTCTTATATAGCCAATGCTCCTGTGGAGATATCACAGAATCACAGAATCACAGAATCCTAGGGGTTGGAAGGGACCTCGAAAGATCATCTAGTCCAACCCCCCTGCTAGAGCAGGGCCACCTAGAGTACGTCACATAGGAACATGTCCAGGCGGGTTTTGAATGTCTCCAGTGAAGGAGACTCCACGACCCCCCTGGGCAGCCTGTTCCAGGGCTCTGTCACCCTTACAGTAAAAAAATTTTTCCGAACATTCAACTTGAACCTTCTGTGCTCCAATTTACACCCATTCCCCCTTGTCCTATCACTGGTCACTACTGGGAAAAGATATCACTTAATTAGTCAAAAATTTTGCTGCATCTTGCCTTTATTATTCCACGCAGTGACTGCTCCACCTCTTTTTCATCACCAGCCTTCAGCAAAACAAACCCCCTAGAAAGAAGAGCTGCAGGAAGTGAAGGAGAAGATCATTCATTATTAGCAATTGTTATACAGAGAATATATGATCTGTTTCAGGCCAGCCAGCTGCCTTGTACATCAGGACCTCTGTTGAAGGGTATTATAACCTGTCTTTAAAAAGAAAAAAAAAAGCAAGGGTGTTAAATTTTTAAAATATAAGTAACAACTGATAACTGTGCAGGTGAAATCCTGACCAGTCTGTGTATTTCTTTAACAAAGTATTCCTTCCATTTGAATTATAAAAGTGCTGTAAGAGAATATATTTATTTCTAAATGGCGAGTCTCCAAACACTTTTCAATAAGTTGTTTTTTTTGAAAAATATTTGGCATTTTAATATTTTAAAAATTCCTATTTTAGTAATAGGAATCCTGAAGCACCAGTAAATAAATATTTCCAGTGCCCAATCAGCAGCTGAGCTGGCAGAAACAAGCTAACGTCCACAACTAAATCACAGTCCACTCACTTCCTCTTGTAATTTACAAAGAAAAGATAAAATGTATTACTAACATTTTGTACTTTACCAGGTACTGGAAGATCTCAAACCTCTTTGATATTGTTAATGAAAAAATGTCTCTTAGTGCTCCTGAAAAAATTCCCATTCCAGTATATGAATCTGGGTGGACTGTGAAAATGTTTTTCCAGATGCAGCCAGTTATAGTATTACTTTCATGTCTATTAGTAAACTAAATGAAGTAACAGTAATATCTGAAGCAGCATAGCTTCATGTTTCTTTTTAATGTCTTTTACAATCTTCATTATCTGAAGATACATCTTTTAACTTTTAGGGCCATATATATGTGTATATATATATACTATGACAGAACTTTTATTGCCTGATGAAAATATAAAAAAGGAGCATAACTAAGTTATGCTGAGTTATTGCTGATATCAGAATCTTACTCTATTCTCTCTTATTCAGATTTTGACTGTGCCATCACTTGTACTTTCTGCTAATGTATGGAATGAATCACTTGCTACAAAACCTTAAAAATAGAAGACCAAAAAAAAAGTAGTTTTATTATATTTATTTCTGCTTTTCGATCATTCAGTGAAGATGAATTAACTTATTGAAGTGGATGTATCAGTGGTGCTTTAAAAAATAATTGGCATGAATGACTTTGAATATGTCAGAATCACAAATTTGAGAGGAACAGTAAATGAATTCATGAATGTAGTGTTTTTTAATTCTAGGTTGCTTAGAAAACTTTAGATTTCAGTAAGCCTGTTCTTTTTTATTAAAATAATAAAGGATGTCTTAAAGAATTTGAATTCAAAGTTGAGCTAGTGTAAAGAGTAGATGGCAGAAATTTGTGAACCATTCAAAAAATGTAGCAATAGAAACTTTTCCAGTTTCCAGTGCTTGGGAACATTCCTTGGGCCTGGTTAATATAGTAGCAAAGGCAGAAGTTGTCAGTGTCACTGTACTGGAGAAGGATTGCTTTGGGATTTATGTTGGAGAAGAATAGCTTTGGGGATTATGCAGCTGAAACAACCCCAGAGGGTTCTTTAACACTGGATCAAAGTTCAACTCTGACTTCTGTATGTAAATCCAAGGAAAATGCAGTAGAGGTGAAATGATAAGGTCGTACTGCTAATGTATGTACATAAAAGTATGTCCTTTTTTACTAAGTAGCTCATCTTTATGGCAGCAATTAATGATGATTCATATTTTAATAATTTTGGAGTATCTGTTTGGGGTCACCTCTGGTCCTGAGTAATGTCTTCCAAATATCAGGAATTTCTTTTAGGTAAAAAGTTGTATTTGGAAGCATGGCATAGGTCTAAGCAAAGTTTTTAGAAGCTTCATTTGATGTTTAAGCCTGGAAGTAATACCAAGGTATGTGGATTTTAACTGATGTATTAACCTAGAACTGCTGAGATTACTTTCTGGAGAGAGGACCTTGGACTATTCTAAATCTTTAGCTTGGGCTTCTGTTATTCTTGTAATTTTCTGTCCATGCCAATTTCAGCACCTCCTTCAGGCTGATTGATGAAACCCCATTGCTGGCCGTCATGAAATATGTCACATGTAGCATCCTCCCAGCAGGAGGAAATGTTGCTTGTTGACGGTTGGCTGCATAGGAGGGAAAGCAGCTACCCAAGGCTGAAACTGTGGATGTTTCCTGCAGATAAAAGCTGGATGGTGAGTACTGGCAGAAAGAAGAATAGACAAAAAAAGCACAGCAGGTTTTTGGATCCATAAAACATTTGCTCCCCAACTGTCACACTTACAGTCTCTGCATCTGGTGTTCTGTTGACTCATTTCACCTGAATCAACCAGCCAGCTGTACCTTTGCAAGTTTTCAGTTTTAACATGTAACATGGATTTTTTTTTTTCCTAAATATATCTGTACTGCACCAAATTAATAATTTTAATAGGCAGAAAATTATTTTGCTCTCTTTATTTAACAAATCTAAACACTTGAATTGCATATAGTTTCTGTTTGTTGGTGATCGGCATTTACATTTGGGCAGACAGCAGAGCTTTTTAGAACCTTTAACTCCTATTGATAGCTTTTTAAATAGAAAACAAAATAGTTTCTTAAACCATTATTTTTTGCTGTTTACACCTTATATTTCTCAAGAATTATTATTATGCATGGTTGCACTAGCTAGTCTCATAACACTGGAATAGCCGCGCAGTCTTATTCTAGTCTTTCAGACTAAAACATCAAGGACAAAAATCTGAACTGAAAGGTTTAAGGAGGGAACATTTATTGGCTTGTTCTTTAGATTTTTTTATTATTATTTTATTTCTTTTTAGATTTGCTTTTAATAGGACAGGCTTGAATCTTTGCAGTGTTTGGTAATATCAGAGGTCAATCCTGTGGGAATAAACATAATAAAAGAAGGACTGGTGAAGAAAAAATTTCATGCATACATGTGCTCAGTTATCCATGTCCTTTACTGAACCAAGGACAATGACTGTGCTCATCCCTGTTGAGGACACAGAAGCAGCAGAATTTGCCCTCAATCTGTAGGTCATATTGGATTATTGTGCTGTGCATTTTATTGCCTGTGGTTGGCCAAAACTGCCTTGTGATTATTTAGGTAGCTCTGTACCACAACTACACCCTGGATTAAATCGCATTTAATATAGCAGAAGGAGCATGCTAGTTGCTCAGACAGGTATTGCTGTGCACACTAACCACCAAACGCTGACATGAGGGAAAGAGCTGTGTGGAGCTGTCCTTGTTTTAGACCAGATTTCTCCTGGAGCATCCTTCTTCATGCAGAGCCACCTCATGGGCATGGTTTGGTCCTTACCAAGTGAATAGGGTGAGAGGTAAAGGTAGAGAAGGATTCAGTCAGTACACACATAAAAGAACAGCAAGCACTGATGTGGACTTGGCTTTGTATTTTGGCAAATATCATAGAATCAGAATTGTTTTGGTTGGAGAAGACCTTTAAGAACATCGACTCCAACAAAATACGTGATGCATTTGACTGCATTGGAGTTAATAAGGCTTCAAAGAAAAGCTGTGCTGTGGAAGTGCATATATGTAATGCATGAAATGGAATATGCAGTTAAGATTTTCTTGGCTAGAAGCTTTGTAGCTTATGTTACAGCTGCAGCTTATGGATGTTGACAAGTGAAGCTGGCACAGAGAGAGGAGGAGAAAAGATGGGATTATACATGAATATACAGGAAATAAACATGCTTACCTTCACACGGTCATACTTCTTGCGTTTAAAGTGAAATGGAAGAATTACTGTACTGTGCTCCCTGCCATTCTTTAAATCTAGTACTTCACACATACGTGCGGGTACATGCTTCTACATACATTATCATTTTTACAGGACAGAATTAAAAATAAACCACTTTCAGAGGTGTCCAGTTCAGTCTTTCAGGTTCTCTGGCTGCATGAAAACTAGTGTGCAAGTAGCATTATATGAAACCAAGAGTATTTCACACATGGCATGTTAGAATCTTACTTCATGTGTATTATTTGCAAATCTAAATTAAAGTAAAAATCAAAACATAAAATTGTCTTCACAGTTTGTGACAAAGTTATTAGAAGGAAAGGAAAATGTGTTTCAGAATATTGTGCAAAGAGATAAGAGTGCTTCTGGACAGATAAACAAAATTCTAAGAATTCAGTTTATTTCTTGAGGTTCAAGTACATATTTTTCATACACAGATGCATACAGTTTTAGTCTTAGCTCTAAGTTTTGTGGGTTTTGTTGTTGATTTTTTCTTTTTCTCAAAAAAAATGTTTAATCAAAAGTTTAGAGATAAAAATCAATGGGGTCATTTCCACTGATGCATGGAACTTTCAAAGCATAACACTGAATGATAAAAAGCAGGTTGTCTGTATTTGATCTATTGTTGCACTGCGTGGACTGTCTGTATCCAAAAAGAGAAGGAAGAGTAACTCTGAGAAATGTGACATTTTTTGCTAATGCTGTGAAAAATAAGGATTTATAAAACCAATATATTATATCACAAGGTAGAGATTTTTTAATTAACCACTTTTAAAGACATAGCAATATATTGAAATGCATAAATGTAATCTCAAATTTGTAAGTTTCCAAGTGGAAAAGTCTTGGCAGGATACTTAAAATTTTCAGATTGTTAGCACAATGTTCTCAACTAAAATGTGCTTTCACTGGTTCTGTTGATCTTTTTCATACTATCCCTAAGTATCAATTTGCTTTTATGATCTACCCCTGGAGCAAAGTTCAAGATTCAATTGAAATTACAGCATGTTTATATGCTTTTGTTCCCCACAAAATCTTACAGAAAAGAATAGTCCCAAACCAAACTCCTACAGCTCCTTACGGAGTAGTGGCGCTTGGGTATTCTTCCACCCCAAGGGGTAAGGGCTCCAAGGGCCTTGATGAAAGATCATTGAGATGTCTGAGCAAGAGCCGTTCTTGATAAAGAAGCATAGATGGATTTGGACAAGTTGCTGTAAATTTCAAGTTACTGGTGTAACTGAGATGCTGAGTGGTATCCTGATTCCTTGGACAGATCACCTGCCTCTCGGGGACAGTGCAGTTGGGCTGTTGCTGTTATGGGAGCTCACTTCTGCAAATGTCCATCCGACCCTATCGCAGGTTCTGAGGCCCCGTGGAGGGACAGTGATTTGCAGCTCTGCCGCTCCTGAGGCTGCCGGCCCTCACCATCTGGGTGAGAGCAGCATATGCTGTTCAGAGCAGCGTGGGGCACAGCAGGACCTGCAGCCACGCTGCTGCTGACTGCTCACCTTCAAACATCTGTTACTTCCTACCCAGGAACAGGATATCCTTGTTCCACTGCGTACAGCCTTGCCACACAGCTCATTTCTCTCAAAGCTTGTAGGAATACTCATGAAGATGTCACTCACTCTTAGTTTGTGTAATTGAATCTAAACGGAAAATCAGTGCACAACTATCTCTCCTATTTATTCTCTTTATCTGAGAGAAAGAGGCAACCTTTTTTTTTGGTATCTTTTCCCTTCAATTTGTAATGTTTTATTAAAAGAAAAAAATAAAAATAAATACAAAAATAACAACAAAAAACCAAACAAACAAAAGAAAACACAAAAAAAAAAAAAAAAAAAAAANCCCACATCAAACCAAACCAAACATACATCAAAAAAAATCCCACAAACAGAAGAACCAGACATAACAAAACCAACCAACTAAACTGCAGTCACTGTTCTACATAAGACTTTTTTTTTTTCTTCCCTTATTTTAATCCTCTTTATTCAGGTTGTCTTCAGACTGAAGCAGGCACTTCTTTTTAATAACATGAAGCTTATGTTTTTCTTCCTTCCTCAACAGTTGTTAAAGAGTTATGCTTTTCAATGTGAGTGGAGAGTCTGATGTAATTACATGACCCATGGATTAGCATTTTACTATAGTTCCTATGCCTCTTATGCAGCCCTTCCTAGACTTGAGTAAACATTACTGTCGACACCTGAATTAATGTGATACTTAAAGATGAGTTCATAATGATAGGTGGTAGGAAAGGACAAAGACAATCTGTTTAAGGCATCTCTTGTGTTAGCAGTATTCTCACAGTAAACTAGAATATAAATGTTTGCTCTGAAATTTCAGTAGTGAGTGATTGTGGGGCACATTTCTTCTGTGGACTGAACATGTTGTGTTTGAGTGGGTCTGTTCCTGTGGAACAGCTAAGCCTGGCCTCTCTCCATAAAGTATCTCAATCCAAGCTCCTCAAACCAATAGTTTTTAGAGAGCAAGGTCACGGGCTTATGAAAAGGAACCTGGGGAAGAACACTAAAGGGATAACATAGTCATGGGTAAGGAAATTAAAGGTTTCAAGTGATGTTTAAAGAATGCTCCCAGGTAGGCATAGAAGCAGGACACCAGGGTAGCGGTCAGCAAAATAGCTTGACTAAGAAGGGAAAAGGGAAAAAAGGACACAAGACAGGGAGAGAGGAGGAAGCAGAGGATAATGCCAGTACCCAAACAGAAGTCTGTCTCATTGAACTCAGCAGAGGTTTTTACCTGAATAAAAGTTCTGTAACAATACCGTTCATTAACGCACAACAGAGCTAAGTGTTTTGGAAACAGTGCTCATAACTGAGAGCTGTCGTGCATGATAAGTGGCAAAGGGATTGTGTTTGTGCTGATTCTCTGAATTTTCAATGAGGAACTTGATCTGAAAAAGTAGTAGCCTGGAAAGAAATGTAGATTTGTGTTGCTTTTCTGCTGTTCTTTAAAAAACACACAAATACTACTTCTAACTAAGCAGCTTCTCTGTTCATAATATAGTGATGCTGATAAATTTTAGCAGATCTGCTTTGATGCAAATGACTAGTAGTAGATTATCTTAATTTTATTTTGGCCAAGTTAAAATTAGCATGTTGCAATTAAAATTCTGCACTCGATGGTATCAAACACATCTGATAATTGCTGAGTGGTGATGTCTTCAGAAACTTATTATATGGTCTTAATCATGTATGAGAACATAAAATTGTTACTCAGAAATGTTATTTTAAACTAAATTGAAGGAGAGAAGGGTCTTAGCTGTATTCATTGGTGACATTCATGTTTGATGATCTAATTTTATTATGTGTTTCATTTTAATCACTCTGTCTTTTCATTATCAATACAAAGTGAAAACTTTCTATGTAACCATTGGGGGCATGATTTTCATGGAGTCTATTGTCCCCTGAATTTCTTTAAAATAGCCACCTACACACAGTTGAAGAGAGTATGAAATCTTCTGTTTAAAATAAAAAAAGTCTGCATAATATTTTAGCAGCTTGCTAACAGGCCTGCAGAGAGGTACTAATTACACCCCAATTTACAATACATCAGTTTAGCACTATTGATCTGTTAAAAAAATGAAAGTAAACTGAGCAAAAGCCAGTCTTGTTGCTGAAGGAATGATGTATTGATTCCACCAGTCAGTGCTTTGTCTACAGATCAATGTAGATGTGCAGTATAGACCGGAAGAATGAGACAGGGTCACCAAAGGTCAGTAAGAGAACAGGGTGTCCCAGATTATTTGAGACAATGAAATGAACATATCATAAAGTAGACTTGATTGGTATTTGTAAAAGAATCCACTAGTAACAGGTTTTATCATGTAAGATAGGAATAATATATTCTGGTTTAGCCACTATCCATTTAACAGAATTAAGGAGGATTTGGTGCATACTAACTTTTGCTGACTGTGAGGAGTCTTAAAAGACTGAAATAATAAACTCCTTACACCTCTATGTATTTGTAAAAAGTGAAAGCTACGCTTCTGAGAGATGTTAGTTTTTGTCCAACATAATAGAACATTCTAAAATCAAACTATTCAGAAATTCTTATCCCTTGAAAACTTCAGCCCCTTATTTTAATGATTATAATTGCTGGTTTTACAGTGCTTAGAGATCCCAGTTCTATTGCATTTCAGCTTTCCACACTGAAAAACTAAGTAGGTATGTTCTGGTTTAATTCAACAACATCACTGAAGTGTACTTGTACCACAGTGTGTTACGCATTCACATATTTCTTGTGGCCTTGATGTCCTCTTGAGATGAAGGGCTTTATATTTTAAATAAGGAAGAACACTACTATAATATGATTAATCCCTTACAGCTTTCATGCCTTCTAATTCCTTCCTCATTCTACTTTAGAAATTTAACTTTTACAATGAGGGAGCCGTCTGCTCCGCACAAGTATTATAATTTAGGGTTTAATCCCCAAAATTAATGTTTAATCCGCACTGCTGCCTTGTTTTTAAGAGCTGTCAAATAGGTGTCATTCAAGAAAAATTGCTCCCAGAGCTTTCTAATCCACACTTTTAGACCAATGCTATGGTTTCCTTAGGTTTTACCATATTTTGTAGCTAAGTGTCTAACACTGGGTAATGAAATGTTGAGGGTGCATGTTCTTCTAAAATAATCCCAGAGGAACAATTCACCACACTGCCTCTTTAGCTGCCCCTCTAAGGAATCAGATTTAGCACAATTTAGAGTTATAGATGCATAGTCACTGCATCTCTTCAAAGTGTATAAGCTGGTTTGATTCAGAGTGGCTTTGCAGCAAGGGAAACAATATCTGCACCTTTTATCTCAATCCCCTTTTTTTGTCTTGTGGGACAAGATACTTTTTATGGAAGATGTGCTACAGCAGCATTCAGTACAAATGCTTGTAAGAATAAAATCAGTTATAAGATGAATTATTCACAATAGAATACCTTGGAGACTTCAGGTCTTTCAGACAATCAGATGTGATCTGTTGAGACAATGTAAAGGGAATGTTTAAGTTTTAACAGAACACATTTTCTGGGACAGTGCTAGATACCAACACTGACAATGTCTCTGAATTAAAAATTGCTTAATATAATGCACGTATTCATGGCAAAAATTCCTGTTCCTAGAATGCATCCTACTTCTGCCTCAAAGAAATAGATACAGAAACAATAGGTGAGTTCTTCAACAAGCTGTTAGTGTTGTTTTGTGTTTTTCAGCCTAGTCATAATAGGAAAACCAGTTATCATTCTTTCAAAATCCTGAAGAAGTTTTCAAAAAAGGATGTAGAGACGTTGAAATAACTTCTTTGACTATTGGTCCATTCTGAAGTTCCCTGCCTATGCAAAGTCAGGCATAGTGCCTATTCTTTGTTTTACTGGTGTACTCTCTGCCTTTGGAATAAACAGTGAATTTCACTTTTTTTGGTACGATTAATCCTTTGTCATGTGTATGCATGGTTTTCATCACAATTTGTCGAAGCATGTAAGGTAATCCAGAAATATCCATTAATTTGTCTCTTTTATGAATATTACCTTATTAACCATGTTGGAAATAACCCAAATAATGCATTCATTAGAGGTACACACTGTCCGAAACAATCATTTCAAAATCTGTCTCAGCAGGCTTTTGGATTTAGACACACTGAGTTAAATGATTAATGAAACTTTGGTGCATTAAGTGTTTGCTATTTAAAGTTACTGGGAAGTTTTCATCAATGTTAAGAAGATTTTGATTTAAAACATAGCAGTCAAAATTTCTGTGTTTTCATTTATAATTTCCTCTTTCATTTTGTTGCAGTCATGAACAATATTAACTATATTCCATTTTGCAAGGTTCTGACCCTCCTAAAAATCACTTGTCTTTCTTAGGAATTGATGGTTTTACTCATTTCACTTTGTCTCACTGATCCTTGTCTCACAGGCCATCTCCTTGAGAGCTGTGAGAAGTTGCTTTTGAAAACGGAGACAAAGAAGTTGTTCAGGACCTTGGCCTTCTCCTCATCTGTTTTACTAACTCACCATTGCATCACTCATGTGCAGTCTCATGTTTTAGTTTGACCAGCAGGTCTTGACTCAGCCATGCTGGTCTCTCCTTCCCTACCTGATTTCCTACAGCTGGGAACCGAGTTCTTGTGCTCTATGAAAAGTATCCTTAAAGATCGGCCAGCTCTGCTCCACTCCCTTGTCCCTAAGGACTGTTTCCCAGGGAGTCTTACTGACTAACTCCTTGAAGCGCTGCAGGTTTGCTTTCTTAAAATTTAGGGTCCTGACTTTGCTTTTCATCTCCCTCATTCACTTTAGAACAGTGAACTGCACTAATGCATGATCACTACAGCTCAGGCTGCCTCCTATCTTGATGTCCCTGATGAGTTCTCTAGCATTTGTGACCATCAGGTCTAATATTGCATCCCCTCAGGTAGGGGTGTCTATTTCCTGCCTTAGGAAGTTGTTGTCTAGGCACTCCAGGAGTCTCCTGGATTGCCTGCAGCTTGCCTTGCAATTTCACAGGAAGATGTAGTAACTTTTCATGTTTTAATCCACTGAGATCAAGAGCAAGTTGTCTAAATAGCACAAAAATGAGTGCATTTTTTAATATTGTTCTTGTTGGAAAACTCAAGAAATCTGATCTCTCCTGTATAAAATAACATACATTTATTTAAAATAATAGTTGTATCTCTTCCTGTGAAGTAAAAGCAATTATTAAAGTTGCAACTTTAAGATTCACATCAAATTTTTAAGACTGTAAGAATAAAAAAAGAACATGGGCTTGACTTTACTCTGAAGGTGCACTTGAGGTGCTAACAGATAGATGTTGAATGTATGTGGGCACACATGCTGAAATACAGCTTTGAGGCTCATGCTGCACTAATGTTGTGGTAGGTCTTGGACTTCCATTCCACAGTGAAGGTTTCTGAGAATCCAAGTTCAAAATACCAGATTTCCCTAAGCAGTTACCTACATATGTAAAGTGTGAGTGGGTTAAAGCCAACTCTTTCTGGCTTCAGGAAACAGAACATCTTTCCACATAATTTCATAGTCTTTGCTGGGAGGAATTTTTTTTTGATAAACGATGTATTTACCTTGATACTCTTCAGAATTACAAAATGTGTCCCTTTGTACTTAAAATGAGGTAATGTCTAACTGAAGTCAATGTCCTCTGTGTATGCAGTGTCTTTTCATGGCAGGCCACTGTTTTGATCCTGATTTCTTAGAGAAATGAGGCTTATGTGATCAGTGTTTGTGACTACGTGTGTATCTGCCTACTAACCTTTTTACTCTCTGATCCTTATCATTTCAGTTACATTTGACAAACAGGTAGAAAAAATTTCATAGTATTGTTTACTTTTTGAGAGCAGATGCCCAGATTGAGAAGATATACTCTAAATAGGTAGAAAAGGACCCCAGTCAATGTGTTGAAATCTGTATAATTAATTGTTCTTTTTAAAGGATGGAAATTAGACAGTGTGGTAAGAATTAATGCAAAACAATGTCTACTGAAACTGTGGGAAACTGTGCCCTCAAGTTATCCTGGTGAAATGTATCCTGATGAAATATATCAACTAATGTGATACATGTTTAAAAAAAAAAAAAAAAACAAAAAAAACCAACCACAAAACCAACCAATATTCTCATGGCATTACTCTGTCTATTTTCATTACTCCCTCAGAAAATACTCTGAAGTGTTTGGGTAGATTAAGACATTTAGGAATGTGGCCTGTACATCCATTATGTGTAAATGAAGAAGAATGCCTCACACTATTTACAGCTGGTAGAGAACTATTTACTTTAATAACGACAAATTAATCTATCTTGTAAATCATTAACAAGGAATTAAATTTATTTCTAGAGTTTCAGCAGGATGGGGCTGTTCTTATCCCTGTAACTGCCTAGGAACTTTATCTACCTCCCAAAGCAGCTGACTCTATTAGATGGTAATATGTGATAAAGGGCTTTGATATGTCACAGGTGTCTTGGGAAAGGAGACTGATACACAAATTGTCCTTTTCACCTGCTGCTGAGATCCTCTAGAAATGTTGTTGCCTGCTCTCTCAGATGCAAGTCTGTTGGCCCAAATAAGTTCGTGCAGCTTCAGTGGGAGCAGTACAAAGGATTTAAACATTTATTTAAACATGTTGTGAGTATGGATTTTCTCAGTTACTTCTAGACTCCTGTTCTCTAAGTTCCTGGCTTACATGATTTCATGGATCAAGAAACTAAGCCTTCTTTTGCAGAAAGTTATCTTTCAAAATAGCTACTATTATAAGTTTATTATTGAGTTGAAAAATGAATGTGATGTAAATTTTTTTAGAGTTAGATATATGTCTCTATTTAGTTAAAGTATTTAAAACCAGCAGTAGGTATAAGTTAATCTTTTTCAAATCTTTTTCAAAGCTAAGCTTAGTTCTGCATGGAGAATTACTATATGCAGTGACATGTATTAAAATGTTTGTTTTGTTATACTTTTTAATTAGGTTGCCCTTCCTATGAGAGACTCCCAGTACAGTATTAAGAAAATGTTATCAATCTCGGCATAATTTCTAACTTCTGCCACAGTCTTGGGATTCAAAATCCTTAGAAAGCAAATTAAATTAGGAACACCTCTCCCAGAGAAGATGCATAACCTTTCCAAAGAGCGAGACAAACACGCAACAGTGTTCTCTGCTTTATCTTATCAGGGCAGTTGAATCCAGCCCAGGTCTAAGGAGTCAAACCTCTACTGTGCCTAACAACCACCTCAGAACAATTTCTCTGGAGAAAATAAATGGGTTTCTTGTCAAGGCCATTGTAACAGAAGAGCTGGGGGCATTGATACTGAAGGGGTCATTTTTTTCCTGTTGTACACTAATTTGAGGGTGACATGTTGTAAATGTTGCAGTTTCATAAGTTGCATGAGACATCACTTTGTCTTTTCCCTTCCAGATATTTTCTAAATGTGTCATCATCAGTCATGTATAAAGCATATAATCTTTTATCATCACTATGCACATTCTGACACTGTGGTGATTTAGTCTTAATACCAACCCTATTACTCTGTAAATGAAAATCCCATATAGTATTAGACACAGTATCTTGTTTTCCTGCCTAATAATTTTCACTGTTTCTCTTCATCATCTAGTGTCACTTGCTTCTATGTACTAAGGCTTATTCGTATGCCGTTTCAAAGAATAATTCAGGATGTTAATTTAATCAAAACTAATGTTATGTCAGTGAAAGTATTACAGGGGAAAAAAAAAAAGAAGGTAGGCCAGTTTTCCCACAGAGTTGTGATTGGTAATTACTCTCTAGAGAAGTGATTGAGAACCAGTGGTAGAATTGGACAGCCTTTACAGAGCCAGATCCTCAGGGTATTACACACGCAAAGTAACTATTGAAATATTAGCCCCTGAGGCTGAAGTCTTATGTGTGTGTGTAGCTTTATGCACTGTGAGTATTCCTATTGACTTCAGTGGGATTACTGACAATAAGTATAGTTAAACGTGTGCATAAATCTTTGGGGCATAGAGGTCTTTAGAGTTTTTCATTTATGAGTAAGTACTTCAAGGTTTATTTTGTAGAAGCTCAGGAGAAGCTCATTTATCCTCATTGTTTAAGGCTTCTGGACTAAGTGGGAGCACAGTGATATGTGTTCCCAGTTTCAACAGATTTTATAGATAGTTAAGAGAATATTTATTTTGCAGATGTAGCTGTAAAAACTAATGTGACTTTAGCCTTCATATGAAATATAGGTAGTTCCTGATGGCTTAACTGTCATTTTGAGAGAGAAGAAAATACTGTCTTGTAATTACTGAATTTGTTTTTAAAAATGTAGAGATACACCCAAGTACATATTCACACAGAGGCACATATACAATATTTATCTTTTCCTTGGGGAGGTAGGAGGTTTTTTTAATGTATTGATTTTTACCTTTTCCCACATTTACAAAATGGACTAAGTAAATACAAGTAAAATGTCACTAATTATTCTGTGCTCTTGTAAAAGTTTGGATGAAACAAGGTCATTGCACAGCAATTGCAGGCAGAAGAGTGTTTTGAGACTGCAAGTGTCAATTACCTTAAAAGTAGTTTTGCCTAAATACTAAAGGTGACTTTTAACTGAAAAACTATAAAGTACTTTGCTTCAATACTAAAGATAGCTTTTAATTGAAAAGTGTAAGTGAACCTACAAAGCAAGGTTAATGCTTAGTGGTATAATTTTATATATGCACTTTGGCAGTCACGATGGCTTTGATTCAACCTTGACTTCCTACAAGATCATGAAAAGGCATAGAATAATTTGTTTAAAAAAAAAAAGAGGAGTACAAATATGAGTTGCATAACAAATTCTGAAGATGAAATGGTAGTGTTCAAAGGAAATGTAGCATTTTATGCCAGTGCCATAATTCTCAGACAATATTAAAACGAAAGGAGTATGGCCTGCAATTTGACCTTCCTCCTCCTCCCCACTGCAGCTCCATAATGATGTTTATAGCTAGGTTACAAAGGTTTTAAGAAAACACAGTGTCCTGCACTCTTCTACAGGATACTGAATTGCTAATCACTGTAAATCATAGTGCCTACTTCTTGCCATGGGAAACTAGTAATCAGTCAGAACTTTAATGCTTACATTCAGAGGAGGCTCACACAACTTGCTTTTGGGTTATCTTACATACCAAACTACTTAAGATGATTGCCCACACCCAGTGTTGCTCCTCTTCATTTCTGCATGCAGCCTCTTAAATACTGGAAAGATTTAGTGAGTGCAAATAAGACTCAATGCACCCAGCAAAAGATACTGCTGCAATTAATGACTTGCTGAAGGCCATAGGTTGGGCATCTTCCTTTCATTCATGAGCGGAAGTAACTGGGTACTACTGCTTTATTCTTGCTTGATATTATATTTGCATAGTAGATATAGATAATAGATAAAATCTGCATGATCAGGACATTTTTTGAATAATTAAAAAAAAAGAGGGTGTCATCTGGAGAATATGACATCTACGTAGGTTACAGAATTACTGGGTATAACTTAATCTGGTCTATAACTCAGTAATCCTAAAGTATTGATTTCTTTGAAGGTGTGTCTTGATTTCTCAAGTTGGTGAGATGAACTTAGTATTAAAATGGATCTAAAGGATCTTTGCTTGAACAAAAAGATATCATGGCCTTTCTTTCTGAAGACCAAAAAGAGATCACTGAATTATTTGCTAATTGTGAGAAAAATTTATATTGATTTTTTTTGTTTATCTGTGTCTGGCAGTAGGCCACTACCTATTTCTCAGTAGCATTTAGTGCTGAGGAATCTCTTGGGAAGACAGAAAAAAAAGTAGGAATTAAAGCCAAAAAAGTAAAAATGTTATGTGGTGACACACAATTGGCAGACTGAATGTTTTGATGGCTTATATCATCATGGATCATCAGGAAGGAAGTAATATATACTAGCTCACAGTAATAGCCTAAACTGAAGACAAGTTTATCTCTTACATGTACTCCATGTGCTTATATAATTTATTGTGATTTTCTTTCTTATATCTAAGGAAAATTTAGGCTTATGACCTAGGAATTTAACCAATATTCTCATTTCTTTGGTAAAAATTCAAATGACAGCCTTTTAAGATTGTGTGATGTACAGAAAGTATAATGTTCTGTAACAGTGGATTGTTACTTACTAATGCATTTAATAATTTGTCCCTAAAATGCCATATCAGTTTCAACTTTTCAGAAGTTCTAACTGTTTGGTTATGGTAATGACTTAACATCTGTAGCTAAGCTTTTCTTAGTGTTGTTTTGCATGGATATTCATATATACATATATGTATATGTGCATATGAGCTTTAGTTGTGGTTTTTGTCTGTTATAGATCAGAAAATGAAGTATTTCTGTTGCCAAATGGCACTTGCTGTCCAGTATTGTGGTGGTTGTAAAGCTGTGTCAGATTCACTCTTGTAATGGGAGTTACTGCACCAATGAAGCATTTTCAGAAAATAATACATGAGCAGCAGTGCATTTAGTAAACAACAGTGACTAGATAATTTTGAGAAAATTTAGGAGGATATAAATATGTGAAAGAATGGCGACAGATCCTGCTGGATGACTGCTGCGGAGTTTTTATACAGGGAAAAAAACTATTCCCATTTGTCCCCAAATAGGCATTAAAACCAATGTACCTCTTCTTTGACATCTGTTAGAACAGAATGAGTCCATTTGAAACCCCCCAAACACTTGCATAGTGACAAAGTGTAGTAAATGAAGCAAAATGGTTTGGGGAAATGAGGATGTGTAAACAAGCCTGTCAGATGTCATTTACTTTCTTGGATCACTTTGGTATTTTTTTCAGGACTGTCTGTATTAAGTCTTTGTGCACAAAGCTGTATTTATTGCACTGAAAGTAGATTTTCCACCTTGAAGGACAAGGCTGTTTAAATCATGTCTGCTTTGGAGCTGGTCCTCTCAGTTGTGTTTGATTTTCAGTAGGTAGTGTACCCATTTAACAAAAATAAGTATGTGAGGTTCTTTACTGTTGTCACTAGTGACCAGGCTATTAGTGGGGGCCTCTTTATGTATGCTGTAAAGATAATAGTTGTTCTCTGTTAGCACACACCAGTTTGCTGCATGTATGTCAGGAGCTGATCGCAAATATTTTTGCTCTGAATGCTTGGTAATGATGTTTATATCACATTTAGTTCATGCACCATTTGACTGCAGTGTAGCCTTTTGTTATGTGTCTTTAACTTTACCTCTGACTTAAGAAAAGAATTGCACCAAAATTTATGAACATTTTTCTTTTATAATTACTTCCCCTCTTATAGATGAATAAATTTAAATTAGAGTACATTAGGGGAGGAAATAGACATCACTCTTCCCCAAAATTATACCTAATAGTTTATGGTTTTAACGAATGTGTCTTCATATTGGCAATGTCACATATATTTACACAACAGTATTTTTAGCAGGCTTTGAACTATCCTGAGAGCACACCATTTTTTAAATGCATAGACAGTTCTGGTAAGCTCTCAGTATGATTTTTCGTTTCTCCTGGAGAGACGATGCTTTTTTAACAACAGAGGATGCAGGAAGCAGCATCCAAATCCAGTTCTGTCTGATAACAATTTTCCTCTACATTATCTACTTAAAACAACTGCTACTTTTGTTTCCTGTAGAGTCATTCATTACTAATGAACTGTATGTGTGCATCCAAAGTTAATATCCTTTATTAAAAAACAAAACAAAACACCACAAAAAACCAAACCACAAAACCCTAAGTATAGAAACACTGTCTTATACTTAAAATGTATATTTCTGCTCAGATAAATTTTCTCCAGTCATGTAATTTATTTTTACTAATAAACAAACAAAACAAAACAAAAAACACAAACAAACCAAACACCCACAGCAGAGTTGGTAGAATGGGAAGGTGAGCTCAGGCTCTGAGGATCGATCTACCACTCACATGCTGAGCAACCATCAACAAGTGATTTAATTTTTCTGAGACTCTACTTTTCATACAGAGAAAAGCAATACATGAACTCAGAGATGTGAAATGGTTTAAATAATCTTAAATTTAATCAATCTTAATTAAGGGTAAATCTAACAATCCAATATAAGAAGTCTCATTGTATGAGTGACTTCCTTTGCACAAACCTATACCAATTTCCACAGGAGTTGTGAGAACAGACTACAGCTAAGATTGTCTTTTGAGGTTTCAGGATGAAATATAAAGATATAATATCCTGTTCATATTAAATATAGAATAGAGTTGGTAACTGTGGAGTTAAAAATACTTAAAAATATGATTCTTGGTTTTTCTTGATATTTTAAAAGCACAATAACTTTGCCAAAAGGACATTTGATTCCAAACATAGGACTGGAAGCAAATGCAACACTTACGAGTGTTGGTATCAATAACAGAAGATGGTAACAGATTATGTCTGTAGGCTTTTACTAATATCTATTTTAGAGAGACAGGTATGATAAGGAATATGCATATGTTATAATTATTAAAACACATACAATAAGAAAAATAAAGTATTGACTAGGAAGTTGGTCTATGTAGGCTTAGGGTATGGTCTGCAAACGAATTTATGAAAGATACTTTTACCTTCCAGTTAGGAACTGACCTTTCTACAATTCCAATTTGGAGTAGGGAAAATGGGTATTTAGTCATCTGGCAAAGATACATGGAAAATTATCAAACGTGTGTTGGCTATTTTTAAATTTCTCTTTAATGGTAGGTCTGTATCTTTTACTAAAATTGTGGTGTAATCATGTATATCACAGCTAAGTGTGAAGCCTCATAAAACCACCTTCCTAGTACCTTTTTGAACACTAACAGCCTTGTGATTTTTTTATTGTGTTAAATTTCAAATACTTGTATGCTGTCATTGCAAGTGCTTAATACAGCATCCATTTGCTTGTCTTGCAACACTTCAATTTATTTATATAAGGTTATTGCTGTGAGATAAATAGTGACTATTTGTAGTCCACTGAGTAGCTAGACTTCTCATCAAGAAAAGTAAGACTGCTGGTAATCTAGCCATCTCTTTTAGTATTAAAAGGATGCAGTCAGTTTTCTTGAGACAGTTGCAATGGTAAGTTGAATTTAAGATGCTTTATTTTACTTTATCTGATGACCAGCAGGAGTAGGGAGGTGATCATGCCCGTGTACTAGGCACTTGGGAGACTGTACCTTGAGTACTGTGTCCAGTTTTGGGCACCACAGTATAAGGAGGACTTTAGGGTGCTGGAGCGGGTGCAGAGAAGGGCAGTGAAGCTGGTAAGGGGTATGGAAAACATGCCTTATGAGGAGAGGCTGAGGGAACTGGGGTTGTTTAGTCTGGAGAAGACTGAGAGGAGACCTTATGGCTCTCTACAACTACCTAAAAGGAGGTTGTAGCGAGGCTGGTGTTGGTCTCTTCTCCCAAATTACTAATGATAGGATGAGAGGAAATGGCCTCAAGTTGAGTCATGGAAGGTTTAGTTTGGATATTAGAAAGAAATTCTTCACTGAGTGAAGAATTGGAACAATGGGCAATGGAACAGACTGCCCAGGGAAGTGGTGGAGTCATCATCCCAGGAGGCATTAAAACAACGAGTGGATATACCACTTGAGGCTGTGGTCTAGTGGTTAGGGAGATG
>VWZY01002335.1:0-25874 GCA_013399075.1 Chloroceryle aenea
AGGTCCCTCTGGGGCGCGGTGGGCTCGGGTAGCGGCCATGCCGCCTCGTCACCGCTCCGCCTTTGCTCCCAGATAAGAAGAAGTCCAAGAAGCGCCATTATGATGACGACGAAGACGATGAAGACGAAGCTCCCGGCAAGGAGTCGCAGGAGGCGGTGCCGTCCGCGGCGGGAAAGCAGGTGGAGGACAGCGGCACCAAAGTGGACGAGTACGGGGCAAAGGACTACCGGCTGCAGATGCCCCTGAAGGCCGACCACTCCTCGCGTCCCCTCTGGGTGGTACGTGGGGCCGCAGGGTCTCCCTGCACCTGCCTTGGGCCTTCGCTTCCTCGGGGGTCGGCGAAGGCTCCCGGGCTACCCCGCAGTGCTGGCCTATCCCGTTAGCTGCGGTTTGTCGTAAAATGTACTGCAGACCCGGGCAGGTGATCTGGCTTCCGTCCCTTATCGGTAGGGTTGTGAGGGAAACCCCCAGGGATGTGGGATTTACCCTCCCTAAAGAAGCTGGAACTATGAGGTAGTCAGCTCTCTGGAGTCATAGAATCGTTTTGGCTGCAAAAAAGACCTTTAAGATTATCACATCCAACTGTTAAGTAGGGACACCAGAACAAGGGTTGTGAGTTCAGGGAAGAGAGAGAGCCCTGGATTTGGCCTTGGCAGCTCCCTTGGAGCGAGATGTGTGCTCTGGTGGGGCAGGTGAGTGCTGCTCCTGCAGCACCTGTGCTGGGACAGACTGTGAGCAGCATGAGGCTGCTCAAGGTAATGCTGCCAGGCCCTGCCTGGGAGTTCCTTGGAAAACCCAAGTGGACTGCTCCCATCCCAGAAGCCTCCTTGCATGTCCACTCTCTGTCAGCATCCTTTGCTGTGGGGGTGCTACTGACCAGACACGGTCAGTAGAGCACCTTAAGATGGATGTTTATTGGAGGAAGGCTTGGGGAAGTGAATGCTTTGGATAATGACATCAGTGAGGTCTGTTGCTGCAGTCACATAGCAACAGGGTTTGTACGTTCAAATGAAACAGTCTTAAGACACATTTTTATTATCTGTAACTGGTACCACTTGTTTTCCCTGACATGAAGGGGACATCAATATACCTGTCCAAGTATTGGACAGTAGTACAAACATATGGAGGTTGTCCTGCTAGCATCCGCAGAGCAGCTGTTACTGAATGCTGTGACACAAGTGCCATCTTTCCTTCTCATGCTGTGTAAGATGAGCGAGGAGTTTTGATTTGTTTCAGGGGAACAGGGCTGGCAACTTGCTGCTGCCCAAGCTGTTGCCTTAGTGTTGAAAAAATGCCCCAACATGTCAGTCTGGAAAAGCTTCATCAGTCTGGGTGTGGTTTATTTTTAGTGCCCTAGAAGGGACACAGACAAGTGAAGGTCCAGACCCTACCTGAAAACAAAAGTTTTAAGTTCCTTTCTCTCCCTTTTTCTTTCTCTGAGTTTTTTGGTAGGACACTTTTTTTGAAACCCTGTGATG
The DNA here is from genome assembly GCA_013399075.1 of Chloroceryle aenea. Classification (NCBI taxonomy): domain Eukaryota; kingdom Metazoa; phylum Chordata; class Aves; order Coraciiformes; family Cerylidae; genus Chloroceryle; species Chloroceryle aenea. Next base: position 1,479 of record VWZY01002335.1, read on the forward strand.
CTTTTCTACCTAAATAGTGAACTGTCTCTGGGACTGCTTTGTAGGAAATTACTTATTTTTCTCCACTCACACCGTTACACATTCAGAACTTGTTATTGTTTCTATAGGCTCCCGATGGCCATATTTTTCTGGAAGCCTTTTCTCCAGTTTACAAATACGCGCAGGATTTTTTGGTTGCCATTGCTGAGCCTGTGTGCAGACCAACCCACATCCACGAGTACAAGCTGACCGCATACTCACTGTACGCGGCTGTTAGTGTTGGCTTACAAACAAGTGACATCACAGAGTATTTACAAAAGCTGAGCAAGACTGGTGTCCCAGATGGAATAATTCAGTTTATCAAGGTAAGACTAATTCATTGGTGTTGGAAATATATCTGCTGTTACAAGTGAAATCCCTTCCTGCTGCCTCGGCTTAATTTTTTTCTTTATTTCGTAATCTTGCATCACTGTTTCAAGAGAACAGAGGCTTTAGCCTTTTTGTTGTTGTTGTTGTTTGTCCTTTTCTATAATATATTGCTGCACAGATGTGGAATTTCACAATATATCCCATGCAGGGTTTATACTACTTAAAAAAAAACCAAACCAAACAGCAAACTATACCAAAGTGTCCATGTGCACTCCTTCAGCCAGCAGGAATTGTATGTGGGGAGTTTCCTCAGATTAGCTCTGGAAGAAGACTATGAATGTGGGAATGACTGAAATGGCCAATCTCTGTGAAGCAGAGCCTACCTTGTCCTGACAGTATCTTCTTGCAGTCTTAGAAGCAGTTTGGAACTGGGTCTAAACGCTGGGTGTCTGATTCATCTCCTGCATGAGATGATGAGCGGCAAGAACACCTCTGCAAACGTGTTCCATAGGCATGGCAATGCTGCAAGGAAATGTTTTGTGATACCGTGCTTCTCTGTGAAGACCTAAGATTCATGGCAGCGTTTGGTCCCAAATGCAGAATCACTCTTTTGTATCCTCCTAATGACTTCTCTTGTTCATTTGTAGCTTTGTACTGTTAGCTACGGGAAGGTGAAGCTGGTACTGAAACATAACAGGTAAGTGGCTTCTTCCTTAACTGGTCTGGCAGAGAAAGTCCTCCAGATGCAGAGCTGTGTGGAAGTGAGTGTTTTCCATAGCTCCCAGGTGAGTGTTGTGCCTGTCAGTACAAAATCACTTTTTCAGTTATTGAAAGTGTTTATAATATATTAGTGAATTCAGTGAGGCTGTCTTGAGTGACTACTGGTTCTCGTTAGATTATGAAACCAGGTTAAAAATTTGATTTTCTAGCTTTTTTTCTTTATTGCTTGGACTTGCGATCTAGACATATGAAAACATTCTCTGAAAACCTCTTGTTCCTTCTCAATTTATGTGAGCCTGGTTAGACGAGTTTGTCTAGAGCTGACCTTCAGCCTTGTGTATTCTGACTTGTAATCCATTATTTAGGAAGGATGAGCAAATCTGTTGGCAGAGGTCTGTCCTTGTGGCCGAGTTGAATCGGAGTTTTTTTAAACCTAGAAGAGAGCTTTGGAAGGGACCTAGGGAGGCCAGCTAGTTTAGAGCTGACCAGTTTTGTCTAAATCTGTGATTCAGCAGTAGGAAAGAAGACAGCAGAAACCTGAAGCCTGTCTCTGTACCTTGGCTGAGTTTTCTTTCTCCCTTTATTTGTTTTGCAAAGTTCTCTGTTGTGCGGCAGCTGTGGATAAGCCCAGGGACTATAGTGCTCTGCTTCTGCTGCTGCTTTTTTGAACTTGCTGCTTTGGATAGAAGTAACGCTGGTGTTACAGTCGGGTGGTTGTCCTCTTCCTTGGTGTTTCTTGGAAAAAGATTTCTCCTGTGCCACTTCCGACTAAGTCTCTCTTGGCTGATATTTTAACTGTGATCTCCAACCAGTGTCATTATTGATGAGTCTTTAGTGAGAGAAACAAATTCAGGATGCATCAGTTGACATTTTTAGATGATTTGTGTTTTCAGTGTTTTGGATTTTTGTCTTTTGGTCTTTTTTGGTCCTGTGGGCACATTCAGTGTTTTCACAGACACACCTCAGTTTGACCTCAAAAAAATTGGCTTGTGTCACAAATAAGACATGTTTGTGAGATCTCTCTCTAGGTAGTTCTGCTGGAGTTTTCCTACTTGTGGTGTCTTACAGAGCATTTGAGCAAGATGGATAACTGCAGAGTACGTGATGCTTTTGATAAGAGACATCATTCAAAAATCTTGATTGTCATAATTGTTTTTTTTTTAAAATTACCACCCTTAAGATTGGATACTTGAGAGTGTATCTGATATAGCTATGTATTTAAGCATCTATGCAACTTCTCCTTTATGTTATTCAGCTGATTAGCTCATAAGAGTCTTTTTCTTTAATTTTAGGTATTTTGTAGAAAGTACCCACCCTGATGTCATTCAGCAGCTTCTGCAAGACCATGTAATTAGAGACTGTCGCCTGAGAAATGCTGAGGGTGAGGAAACGGAGCTGATTACGGAGACATTCACGAGTAAATCAGCGGTACGTTTGGGTGGGTTTGAAAATTATCCAATTAACAGTAGATAAACTGCTGAGTAGTTTGCAGTGGTTATTATTTGCTGTATAAGCAGTTGCTTTCAGTTCTGTCAGCTCATGGCAGAGGTGGGGGAAGGGGGGTGACTCTAATGAAACCCCTGGTGAATATTCCTGTCCATCTATTTCAGATTTCCAAATCTAGTGAGGGTAGCTTTGGTCCTTCAACATCCCAGGGAACAGATGCTCAGAATAAGCCAGATGTCCCAGCTGATTTATTCGAGTTTTATGAACAGATGGACAAAGATGAGGAGGAGGAAGAGGAAACACAGACAGTGTCTTTTGAAGTCAAGCAGGTATGAGTAATTCTGCTTTTGTAGCTTTGGGGAATGTGCCCAGAACTTGCAAATAAGCACGAGAACTTAAAGTACCGTGGCTTTTTGTTTGATCGGGGAGATGACTGGAAGTCATTAACATTTCTTTCCTTTCACCTTCCAAAATCTTAGTCTCTTCCCTTTCCATGCAGAGAGTGGCAGACTGGGTATCGTTGCTTCCTGCAAGGCACAGTTCTCACAGGCCAGGGGAAGGTTCCAGAGGCTTAAGAGGGGCTCCCGTCCTCTGTGGCTTAGTGTTGCTTTGTGCAAGACAAGCAGGAATTCATTGCAGGGCAAACCTGTTGTTTTCAGAGCTTGCATGGGGTTTTTTTTGCATTTTGGTTTTGGTTTATGATTCATGCTTGAAGAAGGAGCTCTTTGTGGTTCTGATTTCATAGCTTGAGAAGTGTAGCTGGAGGTGGAGCACAGTCCTGACTATTGACCTTCAGAGAGCTTTTGGAGAAGTTGTTTTAGGACTCAGTGGTTCTAATGGTGCATTACTGGGGAAAATAGAAAGTTTTAGAATAGATAACTTAGTAGCTATTACGTTTATTTTTTTAAAACACAAGCCAAACCAGCAACCTCTTGGTAAATGAATCAACCTGTCATTGTGGTGTAAGAACAGGGTTAACAGAGTATTGAGATTTTCCAGGTTTAACAGATGCGCAGCTTTGGTAGGGCCTTATGTTAACACACAGAACACTTTTGTCTTTTATTGAGCCCTTTGTTGCAGGGCTTCAGGATGTGGTTTAGTCACTGCTGGAGAAACAGCACATCTGAGATTAATGTGTCATGTTCTTCTATCTGTCTAAATAGCCCTCTCGAGTATCAACTGTTACTTAGACTGTTTGAGGGGTGCTGGTGTGATCATAAATAAAGGGTTTGGAATAAACTTTAACTCTTTCAGACTTAATAAGCATAAAAATTAAATGTGACTTCACATGGTACTATAGTCCGGTTGTTTGTGAAAAACAAAAAGGAATAATTAATTCAGACGTGGAGAATTTAACAATCTGAAGCTTTGTTTCCTCTTCAGGAGATGATTGAAGAACTTCAGAAGCGTTGTATCCATTTGGAGTACCCCTTGCTGGCAGAATATGATTTCAGAAATGATTCTGTGAATCCTGATATTAATATAGATCTGAAACCAACAGCCGTCCTCAGGCCCTACCAAGAGAAAAGCCTAAGGAAGATGTTTGGAAATGGACGAGCCAGATCTGGTGTTATTGTCTTGCCCTGTGGTAAGTTGACATTCGGGGCTTTTGTTCTTTATCTGCCTGTAGTAAAGTAATTTCCAAATATGACAGCAGCTTAGCTTTCAAACGGGGACTGTTATGGATACCAGTATGCAGAGCCCTGCTGTTTCTAACAAGGGGGTGGCAAGGCTGTGGTGATGGAGAGCCCAGTCGCTAGAGATGTCAGGCATCTGCTTGTTACAGTGCTGACAGTATCCCTGGAGTGACCGAAGAACTGCTTTGTGGCAGCTTCAGGTGACCGTTCACGCTTTCACTGTTCCCCCTGAGTCAGCTCTGCTGATCTTCCACTGAAATGTAAAAGCTGTTAGCATTGGAATCGTTTGATCCTTAACTGGGAATAGGGAAACTGGGGTGAACTGGGAATACAGATATGACAAAAGGAATCAAAGAGCTTGTGTGCACAAGTTCTGGGCAGAGGACCTTGAGAAAGAAATAAGGAATGTACAGATTGGGACAACCTATGGGAAGCAACAAAGAAGGGCAAGAATGGGAGACTGAATCCTGGTGCCTTTGATACTGGGGTTGAGGAGGCACATGAGATGCGGCGAGGGCTTGAGAGAGTGTGTAAGGGATGCTGAAGGAAGTGTGAAGAAGGAATAGAAAGATTTAAGGACTTGCCACGCTGGGGCATGAATGTGGCTGACAAGGGCAGTTGGATAGGTTGCCTCTAGGGCAAGCTTTTTGTAGCCACCTGCAGTTTAACACACTTTTGAAATTAAGAAAGTATGAAAGTGTTCCTAATTGTCAAAGCCATTGTTTGCAGTATTTTCTCTCTCTCTCTCTCTCTCTCTCTCTCTCTCTCTCTCTCTCCCTTGTAGTCCCTGGTATCTGAGAGCTGACTAACGAATCTCGCCCTTCTTCCCCTGCAGGCGCTGGCAAGTCTCTCGTTGGAGTGACAGCTGCCTGTACGGTCCGCAAGCGGTGCCTGGTCCTTGGCAATTCTGCAGTGTCTGTGGAGCAGTGGAAAGCCCAGTTCAAGATGTGGTCCACCATCGACGACAGTCAGATCTGTCGCTTCACTTCTGATGCCAAAGACAAGCCCATTGGCTGTTCTATTGCTATCAGCACGTACTCCATGTTGGGACACACAACAAAAAGGTCTTGGGAAGCAGAAAGAGTCATGGAGTGGCTTAAAAGTCAGGAATGGGGTCTTATGATACTTGACGAAGTACATACTATTCCTGGTAAGGCAGTGGTGTGCAAACCTTCTGTGTTACATGCACTGTTAATGTTACTCTGCTCTTTTAGTAGTGGTATTTTTTCTCCATCATATGATTAATACAGTGCCTGTGGCTTAGGATTCAGATACAAGTAAACTGCCTTATTCTGCTGCCTTTTTTTTTTTTTTTTTCCCCCTGATGACTACAGCGTTTAGCTGACCCTTAGTTTTTCTGAAACCCTGCAAATTAGACACCGTTTTCTATAATGGCAGTGTAAAATACAAGTGCCTTGTCCTTCTGTGTAGCTCGATAAAGTGCTCTTAAGATATCTGAGTTACATTTGTATTAATTTTGCTGTAGACAAATGTGAGTAGGAGTTCATCTGCTTCTTTTCCTTTGAGGTGCAGTAGCACTGTAGGATAGCTTTTTAATATCTATTTCTACTCAATAAAATATGTTTGACCATAGTGATTACTGTTGAGAAATAGCTGTTGTATCTGAAATTACTACATAATTGAGATCTATTCAATTGGAAAGCAATAATGTAGTAGTAAAGTGTCTGTGGAATAAATCTGGCTAAAAACACCAGTCAGGATTCTATTAGCTGCTCTACTTGTTCTCAATTTAATATGAATATGATTTGGTGTCTACAGAAATGATAGATTACAAAAGTAGACCTTGATGGTTAACTGCCATTTTATCAAAGCAGCATGTTGCTGCCACCATTGTTTCACTTTGGGCTTTCTTGGTTTCGTAAAAACTAAGATACAGAATTTCCTCTGTGATCTCTAACGATACTAAAGATGAATGATTCTGCCATATACTAAAAGTTGTGATGAATGTGGCAATCAGCCAAGAGTCCTCATGTCATAGTTCTTTCTGAGAAATACTATATGCTCTAAAATAAGCCCTGTAAACTTTGAAGATTCCCTTTCTCTTGGGAAATGGGAAATGATAAAGATGCCAGAAGGTTTACTGGGATTTTCAGAGTACAGTGATGTAAACTAAAGCTGCAATCAGCGTGAGTTTTGCTGTAACACAGATTTGTTGGAGTTGTCTGTGAAATGGGGTAAAATTTCCCAATGCTGCACTCGCTGTGTTAAGGAGCTGATGAAAGTGTTATTTTAAGTTGAAGTATTTGTCTTCTAAATCCATTCAGGAAAGTAAACAGAAAATTTATCTTGCATTTCTTAGCAAAAATGTTCAGACGTGTGCTCACTATTGTACAAGCTCATTGTAAACTGGGGCTGACTGCTACCCTGGTCAGAGAAGATGATAAAATTGTTGACCTGAACTTCCTGATCGGACCAAAGCTCTATGAAGCCAACTGGATGGAGCTGCAGAACAGTGGCTACATTGCTAAAGTCCAGTGTGCTGAGGTGATGCTCTGCTTTTTGGTACTACTGGTGTTTGTTTAGTATGCGTATAATTTTTTTTCCCTCTAAGGAAGATGTATAGAATTTTAAGTAAAAAAATTTAAGGGAAAAACAGGTGCCCTTAGGACTTTTCATTTACTTTGTAGCTTAGGCAAGGCTATCGCTGGTCAATATGAACATGTGATAAATTTTGTAGCCACGTGATCTTCAGAGTGACTTCAGCACTCCACAGTTGATCAGCTGGCTCTGAGTCAGCATTTGGAAATGTGAACTGGTTGCAGTGTCGTAGACCTGCTTTAATGCAGTTGATGTTCATGTTGTCTGACTTGACTTTGTATTTTAAACATCTCTCTGTGGTAATTTTGTTGTGATGAACACAACTTCAGGTGGTACGCTGGAATCTACTTTTTAGAGGCTTCAGCTGGTAGACACAAAGTCTGTAGCTGACAAAAAAGGATAGGAGAAAGCTTAAAAACCATAAGCAAACACTGGCTTATTTCAAGCTTTAGTGCATGAGAACATGGGACTGGATCTTACTACTGCTTTCCAGTTTAATGGTGTGACCTCTGTTCTTTCCAGCGCAGGGATGAGAGAAAAATGTTATCAGAGAAAAGTGGAAACCTTTAACACAGGCACATTAGAACAATAAAGTCACATTTCTGGGTCAGACTAAAGGTCTAACTTAATATATTGCCTCTGCTATTTGTTAAGAAAGAGGGGGAAGCATACAAAATCAGGGCAAACGTCCGTTACTTCTCCAAGCCCTCAGTCATGTATGAGCTATATGTGGTTTCTATGTAACCATCAGTGGATTTATTTTTCATGAACTTGTTGGGGCTCCCACTGAACGGAAGTAAAGTTTTAGCAGCCACAACATGGTATGGTAGAGTTTCATAACTTAACTGTCTCTTGGATTTTTCCAAGGTGTTTTTTTTTCTGCTGTCTATTTTGTAGTGCTTTGGTTTAGTTTGGTTTTATGTTGTGTTTCTGTTGGCAGTGGTGGTTGCTTTTTTAAGCCTGTCTTAATGGTTGCATGCCCTTCTTCCTAGTGCTGGTACTAGAATAAAGGATGCAGATGCAGGTTAGCTGTTCTTTTCAGCTTTGTGCAAACTAGACATTGTAGAAAAAAAAACAAACAAATCCACAGTTATTTCGAAATAGTAGAGTGCAAATGAAGAGCATCTAGAAGATAACTAGGTTGAAGGGAGAGCAACCAGTCTGAAAATTTACATTTAACTGTTTGGTCAGTTGGGTTAATTCTGGCTAGGGATCATGATTCTTCTCAGTCCCTGAACTGCCCTTCAGACATTGAGAAGTGAAGCATGGGCTGCTCTGGTCTGTATTGTGTGAAAATTCTGCCATTTTATATTCTTTAGGCCAGTGTTTTGAAAGAACATTCAATGGGACTACCAAAAGCAAAGAATCAACATAAGCCATGTTGATGGCTGATAAATAACAAGTCTGACACAGGCACAGCTGCACTGCACGTTTGTTCGGATTTTCTTGACATGGTGTCAAGATGCAGCATCTTCAGTCAACGTGCCTTACTCCCCATAGCCAGGAAAGTGTCCGGTTTGCTCTTTACCTGCTGCTCTGGCCGAGTGGCAAGAGAGCAGTGCAGCTATCTGGCAAGGCAGGTCATGGTCATTGCAGGTGCTACTCTTTGACTGCCATACAGTTAACAAAGTGAAAAGAAGTCTAAAAAAAGAGAACAAGCCTCCTCTTTAACTGTATTTTCAGGGTTTTGTAATTTAGAAATAATCCCTTTCTCAGCTGCCATATTGCTTTTGGCTTGGAATGCGCATCTTGCAAAATGTGAAACTGAAAAGATCATTGTGGTGAGCAGTAGATTTTACCCACTCCAAATCCAGAAGAGTGCAAATACAAATCAAAATATATTCAGTTTGCCATGTAGTCAGAGGCATTGACCAATAGATGAGCTCTTTTACAGTCAGATGTTCAGTATTCATATCTTGTTTTCCCTTTGGAGTATTCTCTTCTGATGCGAGACCTTTCCTGTAGCCAGTGCACAGTAACAAAGGTGCCTGTTCAGCGCAGACCTTTAGTATTGATGTAATCAAGTGATGAAAAACTCTCTATCTAGCATTTAACTCAGTGGAAAAATGTTTTGAAACAAAAAAACTGCTATTAATAGTGCAGAACAATTCAGGATGTTGAAATAATCTCCTGTAAATTGTCATAGAAATTCCTTAGCTGAAATGGTTATGAGAGAGGCTTTTCTTTGGAGATTTCTGTTAGTTTGTATTGTGTGGTGGATATGGGGGAATAACCCACATGCAGCAGAATGAATGTCTCCTAAATTACATGCATAATAGATAGTGTCCTTACGCTATGGAGAGTGGCACTGCATTGGCATAAACTTGTAAACTTCCCGATTTCTTCTATTTTCATGATATAGTAGAAAAAAATATTTCAGTGAGCCTGGACATGTTCAGTACTAGGAGATGTATTTATGTAATAAAATAATTCCCTGAAGGAACCTAATGTAAACTGCTAATCAGTCGTAGTGTTTTGAAAGTTATAGACTCAGTAGCTGTCAAAGGTCATTCCCTTGCGTGTATATGAAAAGAAGATTGGTAAATTTGTTCTGTGAGGAAGACTGAATGTGGCTCTTAGCTTTCAGAATATGGATGAAAATTAATTTGTATGGAAAAAGCTTTGACTGCTGTGACAGGGCAATTATGCAGACAGTGTGTTCAAAAGTAATAGCATACAATAATATCATTAATTAAGAAACAAAGGAATTATCTTCCAGTCCTGTTCCAATCCCACTGCCAATTTCTGTTGCAGATCTTGCTGCCAAACCATTCTGGAAGACCAGAATACTAATGAGGTTAAACAGAGTTTGGCAGTGCTGGAGACCATGCCAACCTGTAGCTTTCATTTTAGTACAGGAGGTGCTGGGTTAAAATCTGTAGCCTGTGCTGTAGAGAGAGTTACAATGTATTATCATCCTCACAATATCTTGTGATTTCCCATGAGAGTAAAGTAAGTAAATTATGGAGGGTCACTTTGTCTGTGTGTTTTTTAATTCTAGGTTTGGTGCCCGATGTCACCTGAATTTTACAGAGAATACGTAGCTATCAAAACAAAGAAACGGATACTGCTGTACACCATGAACCCAAATAAATTCAGAGCCTGTCAGTTCCTGATCAAGTTCCATGAGCGTCGGAATGATAAAATTATTGTATTTGCAGACAATGTCTTTGCACTGAAGGAGTATGCAATCAGACTTGGGAAGTAAGTGTTCACAACCAGTAGTGGCATTCTTCTTTTCCTCATTCCTGGCAATCTGCCCTGTAGTCCTGCAGCTTTCAGTAGTCTTTAGGTATTTCTTAAAATACTTTGGTTTAACTCCAATCGTCCTATATAAAAAGGAGCTCAGGAGGGTATTTTTTGGGATGGATTTTATTGGCACTGCACCATTATTTTGGTGTAGAGCTGTTTCAAGAGGATCTCTGTTTATCATCTGCCTCAGAGGAGTTTTCATCCAAAACTTCAGTGAAAGACTGTTGGTGTTTCTCCATCCATTTCCTTATTATTAAAAGGCGGTGGAAAAATGAAGGGCTTTTAAAAATATACTAGAACTACTTCTTTAATGTATGTCTCTCTGAGGCAAAGGGTTTCAAAATTCATGAGCAGTTTTGACTGTAGTTCCAGAGCCATGTCATGCTGGCGTGCTGTGACATCAGACAGTCAGCAGAGCTAATGGTGCTGGATGAATTCCAACACCCGTGGTCTCTTTCACTGTTTTTTTTCAATCTGTCTGGACAGAGATTAGTTGTAATGATGTCTCTGGAATGTATCTAGCAGTGTTCAGTGCACCACAGAAAAACCTCTAGCAAAGGCAATGCTGGGAGGAGGTGCTTGCAAGTAGCACAGCAGTGTTACATGGATAGCTACTGTAGAAGCATAGCAGGAAAAGCAGTTGAAGAAATACTAGGTGCTTGCTTTACATGTTTTTGAGTGAACTCTGTGTTCCTCACATCATGTATGAAGCCCTAGGTTGAACAGCTGTCAGGGTTAGAAAGGAGGATTGCAGTCTGGATAAAAAGGTGAGGGAGTCTTTATTTTAACCAGAGAATTTTCTGTTGTAGTTTTCTGTGATCACAGTGAAAGGACAGGAGCTGTTGGTTTGGGTGGGACAGGGATTACATACGTAAAGAGGAGAGAGCAGCCCAGTGGGTACACTGGTAGTTGCCAGGGCTGTCTGCCTGGCCCGTGCTGGCCCATCAGGAGGACAGTTCCCACTGCACTTCTCATGACCTGATTCAAGCATGCGGGGTGGTTTGGCTCTTAGAGGGAGCCAGAGAGATGACCATCTCTGGCTGTCTCAGATGGCTCCTCCCTTACTAACCTTTCCCTTGGTATTGTCAGCAAAAAACCTTGCACGTGACAGGAATTAATTTTGAGTATAATTTCTGGGGCCACAGGATTCAAAGCTGTTTAGCCAGCTTTTACTGTCATGACTCTGTCAGCCAGAGTAGTACAGCTCTTGTACTGCCTGTTTAAATGGCTGTTTCCAAAGGACTAGGCCTCTGGGGTTTTGATGGTTACATCAGTTAATGGGAAAGGGATCTATCTTTGCAAATCCCTCAAATGTCGTCTTGCAGTGAGGAAAAGGAGTCATTAAAAAAAAAAAATCAAACAAAACACAAACAAACAAACAAAAAAAACACAAAAACAAACTGCAAAACCAAGCCAGTCTAGCATTGGATGTTCTAAGTTCAGGAAGGTGCTCAGATATGGTTAATGAACCACTGTCAAGTAGGTTCTGGGGGACTAAAATGGAGGTTTGATAGCCAGCTCTAGGTTATTCTGTTCTTAATAAAAATATGAACTCTTTCTTGGAGATGTGAAGAAACAGCAGGCTCGCAAATGCTTTAGTTTCAGTTTAAATCTTCCATTTAAGTTTTGTTGGGGATTAAAATCATCATAATTTAAATATTAAATGAAACTTTGAATAGGGATTAAAATAATACTGAATGCCACTAATTGAGTAATAATGGTATTGTTTCAGAGTTGACTCATTTGCCATTTTGATTTTTTAGGTACATTTTTCTAAAAATCTGGTTAAACACAGTAAATAGAATTAGATTTAGAGGTGATTGGATTTGTTTGGTAAATGAAAAGCTAGAATAAAGTTTGTAGTAATTAAGCAGTAGAATCCACTGCACAGGAATTAGTTGATAAGAATAGAAAACCTTAGTGCTGTGCAGTGCACGTTTATGTTTAGTTACCACCTATGTATGTACAATATTAAAAGTTAAATGAAACATCTGAGGTTAGTTCCTTGGGTTAGAAATATGTATGAATTTAGGAACAAAATAGAAATTGTGGGACTTGATTCCTGTTATTTGGAGATGCTTGTTAACAAGCAGTTGGAAAAGTAATGCAACAGATGAAACAGCAGTGGCCACGCACTCCTGCGTGACCCTTTTTTTCCTGTGGGCTTTGCCATTCTAGCTTCTTAAAAAAAAATCTGCTTAGGCAGGAAGAAGAGCCACACTTGGGAGAGAATCTTGGAAAATGCCTAGTAGCCCAAGTTACTCATGCAGTCTGTGGGTTACTGAGAGTTTGTGTGAGCCTTCTAAATTGAGATATTAAATGTTTCAGGTGATTGATCATCAAACATTAGACACCTTAGGTGAAATGCCACTGTGAGCTGCTTGTGGCCTTGGAATGTTTGGGACCTTGTTCTCATTTCCTTCAGTCGGGAAGGTACTAGGAAGGGCGTGAGATTTGCTTCAGCCATCAGCCACCTTGTGACATTCAGCATGCCATTGATAGAGAAGCCTGTGTTTTCAAGTTGTTAAATAGGAAGCAAAGGTTGCAGCTGTCAATGTGCTAACTCAGTAGATTTGAGGAAAAAAAAATCTTATTTTAACAGCTGCATTCAGTCTTTCATGTAGGCTTAACAAATGTGTTCAGTCTGTTGATCTACAGCTTCATTGGTGCACATAACTGCAAAACATTTATAACTGTCAGAATTTATTTCTGGCTGACTGGGTTGCTGCTGAGGGTTCCACAAACAATGGGGTAGCTGCCTTAAAGAGCCAAACAACTAAAAGTAAACTGTAAGCTGTACTAAAATCAGTTTTGTTTTTCTATCAATTCACATGCGTCCTGTGCTCCCTGCCATGGTATCTTAGTACTTCATAAGAAATAATTAAGAAACCTTGAACTAATTTGCCTATGTTCTGGTCTTTTCAGGCCCTATATATACGGCCCTACTGCACAGGGAGAACGAATGCAAATTCTACAAAACTTCAAGCACAATCCAAAAATCAACACTATTTTCATTTCCAAGGTGAGAAAATTCAGTGTGTCCTTGTACCTGTCTTCAGAGTGAACTTAAGAGTTGTCAGCTGCACAACAGCCATGTATATCTTTGTACCACAGTTCACAAAGCTGTACTTTGTATTAAGCCTTTGTTGACGTTGTATGGAAGTAAGCTACTGCTCTGAGGCTGTTTCTCTTTTATAGGTGGGTGACACATCCTTCGATCTGCCGGAAGCCAATGTTCTGATTCAGATTTCGTCCCATGGTGGGTCTCGAAGACAGGAGGCTCAAAGACTGGGACGAGTGTTGAGAGCCAAAAAAGGTAATTGAGGTGATTGTTGAGCTCTGGGCCTTGGATCAAATGATCATAGAACAGTAAAGAAATGGGATGTTCATGATACTTTTTAATATTTTCCGTGGATTATGTTTTAATCAAGGAGAATATGTGTCTGTATACCAGTGAATGAACATTAAGTATTTTCTGGGTCAGTAAAGCTTTGTGTGGGGAAAACTTACAAGATAGAAAAAAAGTTGAAAGAAAATGAACTTGTTTTTTGATGGTTCTTTCACTTTTTCATTCCTTGATAGTTTCCTCAACATAGTTTTTGAAGTTTTTACTCTAAAAAGCGAGTCTCCAGAAAGCACATTTTTTGATACTGCAGATCACTTTCTTATAAAATGGGATTTGTTTTCTAAGTAGTTGTGTTTTTGCAAAACATAGACAAGGAATTTTTGTTTAGAAGAATGATTGATAGAACACTTTCTGCTTGCAGTTAAGATCTGAATATGCTTCGTTTATGTGCAGTTGGTGCTTGTTACAGCTGAGGCTTTGGTTGAACATCCGTACAAAACCAATGTTAATGAATTAAGAAAGTCTTGGTGAAACCTTGGATTTTAAAAGAGAAACCAGTGCTGCTTAGGTAATAGATCTTAAGGACTAGTAAGTTAAAAAAAAAAAAGCAATTATAGGCAGCATGGTATACCCTGGGCTTTAAATAGCCTTATGAATTTTTAGCTAATATCGTCTCACCCTTTTTAGTGCAAAGCCACTGCAAACTCCACTTTACATTGATACTCTTCATTTGTCTTTTTCTGTTGACCTTTTTTGATCGGTATTGCAATCCTTCTTTACATAACAAGACTTAAAAACAACTTCGTCTTTATAACCCGCCTAGTGTAATGAAGAAGCAGGTTTTTTTAATGGTAATTGTGTTAATCTACATTTCCATTTCCATTTTTCCCATTTCATCCATTCATGAGTTACCAAGTACAAGAGTAAGAATTTTCATGCTGTGTACCTTGTCAGTCAGTTTATGTAAGGTCTGGGTGCAGCTGAGCTTTGGGGACTGTTTTTGGTGGAGAGGTCGCTTGTTTAAACACCTGGTTTTGGTATTCAGCCCTTTCTTTTCTTGGTTGCAGTGTTCAATCAAAACGTAACTAATCACTCCATGTCTTTGTTTCCTAGGCATGGTTGCAGAGGAATACAATGCCTTTTTTTATTCTCTTGTATCTCAAGACACTCAGGAAATGGCGTATTCAACAAAGCGACAACGGTTTCTTGTAGATCAAGGTTATAGCTTCAAGGTAACTTGTCCCTTCTATTTATTATACTTGTGGCCTAAGAAGATAAATTTTATGGGTTTTTATTTTAGTGTTAGGTCAAATAATTGAGAATTCCAGTCATGAAATGTATTAATGAAGGTTTTGCTTGCAAGCAAGAGCTGTTCCGATGCTGTTGTATCATCTCCTTTACTGCAAGGGTAGGTACAGGTAGCTCAGTGCAGCTTCTAGAAAGGTAAGTATTCCAACTGCAAACCAAGCACCCTGTGGGAGTGGAGCAGAGAAGGATGGGCACGGCTGGTTTACGATCGTGCTTTTCAACTGTCCCCAACTGTGAGGCCTCTTATTATGTTTATCATACTGGTTGTGCCTAAAGCATTGCTGATAGGTGTTCACATTGTAGTGGCCAGCAGCAATTCAGAAAACTTCCAAAACATTCCAGGTCACAAATAATTTCCAAAGAACTCCAGTCTCAGACTGGTGTTTCACTGTGGGGAGAAGATATTTTTCCTTGTGGCTAAAGGGAATATACAGTGGACAGGATTCATCCATCCTACAGTCATATATCTGATTTGGGAATCCTAAAGTTAGGTGTCTGGAATGTCTAGCAACCCATTGCTGAAGAAATAGCTTTCAGGTATCTCAGTCCACACATTAATCTTGTGCACCATTTCCACAGTGCTGTCCAAAGCCTGCAGTGGTACAGAAAATCGGTCAGACTGCAGACACATCGATACAGTGGATCTGCATTGGCAGAGCATCACTGTTCTGGCTAATGAAGGTCTTCAGACTGCTTATTTAGGCCTCACCAACAGTTTTTATAATTTTCCCTGTGTGATGTATGTCATCAAAGTCATTTGGTTAAATGCTAATTGATTAAGAAATGACAGAATTTACTGCAGGAAAAGACTTACTCGAGAGTAGAAATCTTCCTACCAACAACTAAAACATACTTCTCCAGATATTTTCAGTGTTGGCAATGGACAGAGCCATGACATCAAAGTCAGAAGCTTCCCCTTAAATCCCTTTCACAAAGGACTTGGTACTCAAAACCAGGTCACCCCTTGAACTTCAGTTCATTATGTAACTCTGTATGTTGTCGTCTTCCAAACAAAATCTCATTCCACCAAAGCTCCTCTATTTATAGATTTCACAGTGATCTCACTTATTTTTCCTTGAATCCATGGGCTGCCCCATATGCTCACCTACAGGGTTGCTAAAGGCAGAGTGTCATGATAGCTCTTGCTGAATTACTCCTTTCCAAAACTGGAGTTTACTGCTCTGATTAGAAACCTTCCCAATAAGGAACACTGCTGAGAAGAAGAATAAAAGGTTCCCAAATGTGCCTTTAGGGGAAAAGTTCAAGCTTATGGTGTTGACAGAATCACGCAAGGTGTGCATGAGGTGTAAGGGGAAGTGGCCCCTGCAGGATCACACTCGATTTTAGCCATGTAAGAGCTTTCCCTGATGAGGCACCCGCGCAGTGCATGGCATCCCTATGGGTAAAGCCTCTGACCCGCAGCTGTGCTCAGGTGAACAATGACTCTGCAGCCAGTGGCTCATTAAAGAGAGCTTTAAGGGAATGCTTACGCCAAACAGGCATGTCGGAGTCTTTAGGGGTAAAAACCTTGGTTTGCTTTATAGTGACTGTATTTTGACAGAATTGTAGATTAGTACTGAGCTGCGATGAGTTCGAGCAAATGCATTTGTGGGGCTGCAGCCAAGCAGATTAGAGAAGTCTCTTTACTTATATTTGAATGCTGTGGATTTTAGAACTAAGAAAGAGGCTGAAATAGAGGGATTTTATTTCACAAAGAAGACCTAGTCCTAGGAGTTTAGGTGTAACAAGGGGCAAAAAGCAGTGCAAGTGGCAGCTGCGTATCTGGAACGACATTTTAGCAGACCAGAACTGGGACATTCTGTATTTGCATTTCAGGAACAAAATGTTAGAATATCTATTTTCTTCTGCTAGCCGATCTTCAAGCCTCAGTTGTAGCTGGCATCAAAGAATAACAGGTCTGGAAGAAAATTGCAAGAAACCATCTATTGTCTTTCTTCATTCCAAGGCAGGATCAACTATGTGTATGTCATTCTCAATACATTTGCCTTCTTATTCTTCCAAATACTGAGGCTCTGCCCCATCTTTAGGTAACTGTTTCAGTGCTGGTGTCCTCCTTCAGGATATTTGTTCCTAATGCCTAAATTACTAAAAATTCAGGGCTCCTTTTGAAAGGGTCATAGCTTTCAGACTTGCTTTTCTGGGACTTGACTTTCTTCACATCATCTCTCAATAGATCATCATCACTCTGTCTTGCATCACAAGAAGGACTGGAATAACTTCTCTTTTTTATTTGCTAAATCACTTATTTTATCTGCTTCTTTAATAGGAGCCTTGTCTTCACAATTTCTTGCTTGGAGACTAATTATCTAGGGGTTTTTGTTAACTAACCATAGTTTAGCTATTAACTGTATTGTGTTTTTATGTAGAGGCTGGATGTAGGATATTAAATCTTAAACCAATAGCAGAATTTCTCAGTATGCCAAGGAATTGGGGATAACTTGAAATCTGGCATCTGTGGAACAGCTTAAAAATGTAACAGCGGTGCAGTGGGAATTCTTTCTGTTCTATGAATCATGTTAGCACCATTTTGCAAACACAACTGGGAACAGGCTGATGCAATTTCAAATTCCTTTTTGTGACTCCTTTTTCTTTATTTTTGAGGTGATCATAACAGATGTGCTTCTAAGTAAACAGTAAGGGGGAACACTGTTCCTTTGGCCGTATAGTAGGGCAGTTGCTTCCCTGAATATATTCTTAAAGCTAGAATATTTGTCAGACATCCATTTTTGCATTGGAAATTGCCATTGCCAACAGCCCACAACACCGATTACTCATCCTAG
This sequence comes from Chloroceryle aenea, assembly GCA_013399075.1. Classification (NCBI taxonomy): domain Eukaryota; kingdom Metazoa; phylum Chordata; class Aves; order Coraciiformes; family Cerylidae; genus Chloroceryle; species Chloroceryle aenea. Next base: position 18,896 of record VWZY01002335.1, read on the forward strand.
TCTTTCACTGCCCTGTTCTTCAAAAACAAGACTACACGTCTAATGTGGATTTGTGTTGCCTTAATCTCTATTTACATAATTTTACCAGTTTCTGTGATCAGATTCAGGGCAGCCTACTGAGGTAATTAGTTTCTAACTGTATTAACTCAGGAGGTAAGATGAAAAAGGAAGATGAGGAGGAGAAACTCTACGTAAGGGAAATGGCTGAATTACAGTGTCTTTCTCAAAACCTCCTCAAGTTGGCAACAGAGTGGGAAACCCGAGGTTCTTGTGTATAAACCTCTCTTTACCAGAATGCTTTTAACTACAGAAAAAAATCTTGTGGAATTTTCAAAGTACCTCTGATTAAGAAAGTAAGCTGCGTGTCGGAAAGTTTTGCAACAGCAACTTGAAAGCTTTTCAGCTTCAGGAAGAGGTTTTTCAGCTAATGGAGTAGATGGTACTATACTGCCAGTAGATGGCATGTGCTCTGCATCCAAGGGTATCAAATGACTTACTGAGAACGTTTGAAAGACAATAAAACCTAACAGCAATGTTACCTTATGTCTGAGTATGCAAACATCGAAGAAGTCCTTTTGCCCTGCTGTTGAGGTTTTGTTGCAGATTGCTGCACTGTCTCTCCGCTGATCATACATCTCCATTTTTTTTTTCCTCCCTTACTCCTCAATATTTATGCTAAAATTCTCAGTGTCTAAAGGGCTGGTGGATTCTTTCTGTTAAATAAAGTACTAGTTCTCTTTACAGATCTACAGCCCACAGTATTGGGGCAATTTTGAAGCAAGTTAAATGTGCATCTGACCTATGTGTGCATTGGTTGGGTTCTCGGTCAAGCTCTTACAGACAATGTTAGGCTGACGTTCTCTGTCCAGAGTCTTTCTCTCTTTGTTGTTTGTTTGTTTTTGTAGTTGCTTTTTTTGTTGTTGGTTGGGGTTTTTTTCCTTGGCTGGTTTAGTTTTGTTGGGAGCTAGGTTATATTTAACTGTGTTTAAATTGTAATCAATGGTTTGGAAATATNAAAGGTTTCTGTTTTGCATTTCATGCTAGAATATAAGAAGGGATATGTGTGTATATAAATGTATACCACTTAACAAGAATTTTTATGTGTATCTGTGCTGTCTGTGGTGTTCAACTGTTCAGACCATTAGTAACAATTGAAGGCAGTTTCAGCAGCATATGGAACTGGAAATCCTTGTCTTGGTGTTTTGATAGCTGGCAGTGAGGACAAAGATCCCTCACCTTGTAGTGTGCTCTGTTTCTTAGGTAATTACAAAGCTTGCAGGCATGGAAGAAGAAGAACTTTCATTTTCATCCAAGGAAGAACAGCAGCAGCTTCTCCAGAAAGTCTTGCAAGCATCTGACCTGGATGCTGAGGAGGAAGTAGTCGCTGGAGAATATGGTTCCAAGTCAGCTCAGGTAATGAAGAATGCTTTGAAATGTATGACCAGAAATGGACCTTCTGTTTTAATTCTAAATGTAATGCCATCATCGATGCCCTAGTGTCTTTGTGAAACATCAGAGAACAGATTTATTTTTTTTAAGCTGCATTAGCACTTGGCTATTTGACTAATTCACTTGTTGGTCAAAAGAAAGAAATTAGACATGGAATTCATGTCCTTCTCCATCATATTTGAGGGAAATGACAACAGATCTGTTGTTACATATTTTGAAGTACATCTAAGGCCCAAGTTGTGAAAATATTTAAAAACTTTTTTAGGATACACATGTCACAGCACATACGCTTTTATGGTGGCACTGTACTCGTTGAATCCTGCCCTGATTTCCTCGTGCCCAGAGGGCAGAAGCGTAAGGTCCACTTGTCTTCATTTTCAAGAGAAGTGCTATTATTGTAAGCAGTTGTTTAACATTTTCAGTAACAGATGAAATAGAAGTAAATAGCCTGACACATTTCTTGATAAATAAGGTAAAAGTCAAGCTACAATGTGGTAATAATTTTTTCAGGGTTAGTTTTAAGGTAAATGCCATTGTTCTGAAATGTTTTACATATTTCCATGGTAAGATATCTTTCCATATTCTTCTTAAGAAAAAAGCTCTGAAGGCTTTTTGCATTAAGAATACTAAATGAGCAGTGCTGCCTGGTAGCCAGTGGGCATCAGTAGGTTAGAGTTGGTCCGTCTGGTCACACCCTGAGCATGTGTTCTTTCTCCTCTTACTTGCAGGTGTCGCGTCGTACGGGCACAATGAGCTCTATGTCAGGAGCAGATGATACAGTTTACATGGAGTACCACTCTTCACGGAATAAGGCCTCTTCCAATAAGCATATCCATCCGCTATTTAAACGCTTCCGGAAGTGATGTCCTTCATCTGTGTACTTTGTTGAAACTGTGGATCCTTGTACCTGCTTCCAGAACTGAAAATACGGAATTGCAATTTCTGATGGGTCCTTTAAAAGACACTTTCTGATATGTGTCTGTTTAGCCACATAGTTACTGAGCAGTATATGTGCTTTCATGGGTAAATGTGAAAGGGGAACTAAATCTTACCACAGGAAAGATTATCCAGTGACTGGATCCTGGTTATACCTGTTTGGTTTTCAGAGTAATTAATAGAATTTATTTTTATCAGCTGAAGACCCTTTTTCAGAAGAATTCTGAAAAAGGTTTTGTAAATGAACTTTATACTGACGTTTGAGTATTATTTATCAATTATTGTGTCTGCTTAACAAAATACTGTTGTTTTTTTTTTAAAAAAAAGCTTAAATAAAAATAAATCAATGAGTTGAACAAATCTTGCTAGGAGCACTTTACATCCTTTAAAAACTGAGAGCTAGTTTATACTTATAACTTAACCGTGTTTAAGTTGTAATCAATGGTTTGGAAATATCTTGAAGTGCAAGGACAAGGGAAAAAAGACAAGGAAAAAAGGGAGTCTGTCTCCAGAGTAAACTCAAGGAGAGTAATACTAACTACAAATAAATTCTGTGCTCTGTTATACCCATTTTTGTTGCTACTGTTGAGAAGCTGCTGAAATGAAGCTGTTTCTCTTGTCATGCGTGTTCTGTTAACCATGCAATAAAACCGTTGTAGCTGCTGAGCAGTGCAGTATCACTGCAGAAGTTACTGAGTCAAAAACTGCTTTGACTTGTCATAAGGTGAGCTGGAAGCAGAGATGTGAAGATAAGATTTCTGAGCTTAGGGGTTTTTTCCTCAGTGAAGGTTGCAATATATTTCTAGAAAATTTGAGGAGAGGCGGGTGTGGTTTGTGGCAGAAAAATGCTTTTTTAAATAACCTCTGCTTAATATTGTAAAAGTTAAGCTGCTTCATATTGTTATGAGGTAGGGTTCTTGCTGGGAGTTTGTAGAGCTTTAGGACCAACCTATGAAATAACATCAAGCTTGATCTGTTGGTTTAAAATAGTTTAGTATAAATCTTTACTGTACTGAAAGGAGTGTGTATGGTGGAGCTGTGCTGACTATATAACAAGTGTGCTTCAGAGAAATATTTTGTTTCTTCTTAGCATGAATTCACAAATTGACAATATAGAAATGCTGGGAGCATAATTTGGAACACATGGTGCTTGGTTTTGGTCTCTGTATCAGTCAGATAATTTTGAAAATGCAGCTCATCTGGTTCAGTTTGAACTGGAAGTGTCCGAGCCCTACCCCATAATGCCTGGTTTATTTTAAATGGGATATGTGTTTCAGACCATTTTAGTGCAAACAGACAAACAAAGGTCTACCAAGAAGTAAACAGACTGGAAGACTGAGCGAAAGTGGGATTATACAACACAGTTCCTATGCTGGGACTACAGCCACCTCCAGAAATTCCTCAGAGGGAAAACCAATACTGTTCTGGTGAAGTACTTGCAAGGCAAATCTTCTGAGGCTGTTTTTCAAGTAGCTTGGCTAGAAAACACTCTCTCCTACAATGATGTTCACGCAAAAGAATGGTGGGAAAAGAATGAAGATCTAAATACAGAATTAACCCCACGAATGTGCAACCAGAGAAAGCTACTGCCAACTGTAAACCTGTAGCATTTACGGCATAATGTATCTGAGGTTATCTCACCAGCTTATTGATAAAAGCAGATGCAGATGCTTTACACTATCTTAATGGTGTAGGACTTGAAAAGAATTTTTAAAAATACCTACCCTACTGATAGCTGTAAGCAGCAGTTTTTAGGAAGACAGCATGTATTTCCTCTATCGATCTAGAAATTACAATATGATTATAATTTTTAATAAATTTAGATAAAATTATGAAAATATGTAAGAGACTATTAAAGAAATAATGTAGCTATACTGTGTAGAACTGTAGGAAGAACAGGGAACCTCCAGAGGTAACCTTGACTGTGATATACCCAGATGTGCCTGACAGATGTTTCTCAAACCTGTTATTACAGAGTTCAGTGATAGCACTTGCACACCCTCCCGAGATATCCTGACTATCTGATGTATCCCCAAAATATCTGCGATAGCAAGGCTACCTGCAGATCTAAATCTAACCAAGAAATCTGTAGCTGCAAACTAAGCCCGTTGTTTTCTGTCTACCCATTGTTTTCTGTCTTCTTTCTGGCATGCATCTTTTTTTACAAACGATTCACACATCCATAGGCTGCTGCCGTGTTCCTGACTGTTACCTTTCCCAGATTAAATCATTCTCTCAACCTCTTCCTTATGTAATTTAAACCAAAAAGTCCTAATGTTTTCTGGTATTATTTTCTGGACCTTTTCAAGTATAATGAAGCCCATTTTAAAGACATTGCTTTATCTTAAATATATCCTTGGTAGATTTTAAGACTGTTTACCATCTGCCTTTTATTCCTGTAATCTTTGCCACTGTGTCTATGAAGACTGATGTGCATGTCTATCTTCAGAGGTAGTTTTATTTCAGTGGAGTTATCGGCAGTAAAATTAAGCTCGTACACAAATCCTAATTGGATTGTGGCCTCAATAACAGAGCCAAATAACCAGAATGAAAACAAAGGCAAGTAACTTTGAAGCTCACTAGCTTTTTCCAGCAGTTTATTCATAACTCAGTTCTGGAAATGTGGATTGTCCAGGAGACTTTCCTCTGTCTTCAAGTTCTACCTGAGCTTCCGGTTCAGTTACAACCAAGGTGGTCTCTTCCATGTAATTTCTGAGACTAATCAACCTTATACAGATTATCACTAAGAGCTTCGGAGTTACTCAAAAAGAGCTAAGACAGCACAAACTCTTGAAACTGCAAAAGTGACACACAGGTTGGAGCTCAAGTTCTGTGTGATTATGGATCTGTGCAACCAAACCGAGGAAAAACCCTGGCAGAAAACTGCAGTGGTTATTTTCTACAAAAGTTGTCACAAGCTGCTTCTGGAGTATGTCCTCTCCTAAAGATAAATCATTCTGCAATAGAAATAACATCCCTGGATGTTGTAATTTACAGGAACCGTTTGTAAGGTTACTGTGTGAAACTCTGCTGTTTCTTTGTGGATGCAAAAAATGTTTCTATACGTTTCAGGATGATGAAGGGTACTAAGAGAGCTTCTCACGAAAGAACACAACATTTTCCAACATATGAGAATGAATTAATGCCACAGAAAAAATATCCCTAAACCCACCTTTTTAATGAAGGAGAAAGAATAATCCTTATGTGCGCTTTTTGCCAAACCCGTGGGGGAAAGAGGGGGGAAAGCTAAACTTTGCCTGCCTGGTTAATGGGTAAATTTATCTGATTTTAATTATACAAAATAATAGCTTTGTTCTACTCAGGTCTTATCCCAGACCCACCCCCTCTCTTCCAGCCCTATGGGAGAAAGCATTAAATAATGGTCTGTGTAAACTGATGCTCATTGTACATGTTATATATGAAAAAAACCTGAGTCCCAAATGGGAATTTCAGTAAAATTTATTAAGCGAATAGAGGCGAGCAAACAGCGCTGGGTGCGCCGGGAATCTCTGCTCTACCAAGACGAACACCAGGACAAGTCCCGTTTTTGGTTTATATTCCTTTTACTAATACATATTCATAAAAGGGTGGGGTTTTGCAAATTAACGCCACGAAGAGGCGGGATCTTCTTCGGCGCATGCACTTTAGAGGCTTCCAGAGGCTTCTTTTTCAGCGCATTCGCTTTAGAAGGCCCCTAGAGGCGGCTCCTTCAGCGCCTGCGATTTAGAGGCCCCCAGAGGCGGCTCCTTCAGCGCCTGCGCTTTAGAGGCCCTCCCTTGCGTAAGACGGCGCGGCTAATAACAGAACCGGTTTGAACAGGAGCCACACACGTTCCAGCAGTCATACGAGGAAGGCTAAAGGATAGATCCCATTCCACCGTGCAGCCCCTGCGTTGGTTGACACCGACACGAATCGAGTGAACATATTTCACATACAAGTTAAAGCAGGCAGTGAAGAAAGAGCAACCAAATAAAAAGTAGCTGCAGGAGCAAAGTTGACCTTTCTGAAATTAAGAAACATGTCTTTCCTCACGAGAGTTTTGACAATGAAATGCAAGCAGATGCTTGAATCCGAGCGAGCTTACTTTTACCATGCGATTTTTGTCAGCAGGTTTCACCAAGTGCTCAAACTTTCCAGCAGCCAGTCCCTGGGGGTACAGAATAACCCCCCAGCAGCGGCAGAAAACAAAGGTGAGGAGATGGTGCCAGACCCCGGGCGAGCAGGGGAGCTGCTGGAGCCCACCCCACTCCAGCTTGGCAGGGTGAAGAGCCTACAAGAAATGCCTGGACCCAACACCCTCTACAATCTCTACGAGTTCTTCTGGAAGGATGGCTTCGGCCGCATTCATGAAATCCAGGTACAGCTTTACTCGGCTATTCGGTATTTTATTCACGCCGGGAGGACTCCGACCTTTCCTTTCCTCCCCTCACCAAACGCTGTTTAACCACCGGGGTCCCGGCACCGCATTCGCTCAGCGCCGCGTTCCTGCTGCTGGCTGGGAAGGAGTCGTAACTCGGAGTCTTCATCCCCCCCATTCAGACTCCGGCTGCCGCAGCACTCGGTGGTTTTAGCATTTTTGTTTCGGTGAGGAGCC
>VWZY01002335.1:26340-51860 GCA_013399075.1 Chloroceryle aenea
GGGGGCGGTAGCGCCGGGCCCCGCTACCGTCAGCGCTGGCTGGCCCACGGCTGTCGCCCCCCTCCCCTCAGCGGGAGGCGGGCGGTTTGAAACGTTCCCGGGGGTGGTGGGGAGAGAGNCTTGGTCAAACATGTGGGTTTCATTCCTAAAAAGTCACAGTGCGTGTGTCCCTCGGGGCCTTTTTTCCATGTAGTCTGAGTGATTCTAAAGCGATCACTTGTGTTTGAGGGAGCAAAGGGCGGTTTTCACCTCTTTGCAGTTGTGGATCCTCAACGCTTTCTGCTGGCTGTACAGATCTCTCTCAGCGGCCCTTCCCGCGTTGCTAGGAAGAGATTCACAGACAACCCCAAGAAGTTCACTGCCTCACAATTACTGAAATTAAGAAAAAAAGAAGAGAGGGAAGTAAAAACAGAAAAGGGAAACTAAAGAGAACAGGATAGAACTTTAAACAGGCTGAGAATCAAAGCTTGAAAGTTAAGATTTACAAAGGGCCTAAAAACACTGGAAAGAGGCAGGAAACAGAAAGGAAAAAAAAAAAAAAGTTGCTTGGTTTTGTTTGGCTTTGTTATATTTACCATTTAGATTTTTCAGAAGTGTTAGACTCCTCGGTGTGTTTGGTGGCAGCTAAACCAGATTGCCAATGATGAATCGCTCAGCGTAATTGCTTTCTAAGCCAAACACATGCAGATGTATTCATGACAGGTAGTGCTTTTTGTAGCGTTATGTTTCTTTTTTTCTTCATGTCTGTGGTGGTGCACAGTATTTGAGAGGCACTCACCATAGTCTCATAACACTAACAAAATAATTCTACTGAATTCATTTTTTTCACTGTCAAAACAGTGACAATTATTCAAAGTATTAAAACCTAAACAGTTTATGGTTTCACTACCACTAGCTGATACGGACTTTTTTTTTCCTTTAATAAATGTTATAGGAAGGAAAGTGGGAGAAACAATAAGGAGGAGTTAGAAATACTAGGGTTTATTCTGCTTAGAGTCTCAAAATCACTTCACAAGTCACAGATGCTCTGTTTGCATACATGCTGGATGCAAGTAGGCATTAACTGGATTAGTAACAGTCTTAAATTTAACAGTACAGTGAATATCAGGAACGGATTAATCTGAAACCCTTTGGTAACTAGCACAGCTACGTAAACGATGTCCTTCTGCACACTAATACTTGTATGCTATATGCAGAAGGGGTGGGGAAGCAGAGCGCTTTTTCACAAAGGAGGTTCTGTTTTCAGTAACGTGACTGCAGTTAATCCTGGCCAAAGCAGTAATGCCTACAGCAATTATGACAAAGGGAAAGTATTTTTAATTTGATGAGTTTAGATCTCTTTTTTTTTCTCATCAGCTCTGTGTAAGTATGAAGAAAAGAAAGGTGAGGGGACAAGGGTTTGGATGCCAACAGTTTGAATTTATGATGTGTGAAAGAAATGTCTACTGTGAGACATGAAAATCTAATATTTTTAAGGCTTTCAAGAAAGGAAAGAACCGCTATGTTGTGATAGAAAGTACAGAAGAGAAATTATGGGCATTTATTTAAATGTGAAGTTGATACACTGAACATCACTGTTGAAATCAAGAGATGTCCAAATACCTTGTTCTTGTTGGATTCTGTTTTAAAACTAGTATTACGTTTATTTGATTTAATGGCTTGACACTTGGTTTATTTTCTGTTGAAATTTATCCTCCCTTGTAAACCTCATTATCAGGGGAAAAAAAACCAAGCTGCTCCATAAATAACCAAATTTGTTGAACCTGTTTTCCGGTGACCGGTGTTCTCCTCACTCCTCTGCTTTTTCCTTTCAGCACTTATATCCCAAGTCATGCTTTCTTTAAAGACTCATGCTCTCTATTCTCTCCAAGTTTAATTTCAGTATCCCAAAAATATCCCCAAGACGGTGGGATTTGGGAGTGCTTACTCGTGCATGTTTGTGTTGATGGTGTCTGGTTAGCAACAGACAAGTAGAAACAGTAACAACTGAGTTCCTACTGTAGCATTGCCCTCATCAAGCTGAGTAATGTGTGTGAATCCAGATGCTGATTTTTAAAATGGTAAGAATATAGTTGTAGGAGACCTTTAACTCTCTGTTAAACTTGACTGAAATTGTCCATTGGATTACAAAACTATTTAAGAGGAGACTGGCAGAGACCACAATTGCACAACTCTTGTTTTAGTTGGAAACCAAGCAAAAAGTTACATTTAAAAAAACAAAAAATGCTTGGTGCCCTATGCCGAAGAGTGATTTACATCTTAAGCTTATTGTTGGCAATTAAACAATTCATCTCTGTAACCAGGACTGATTTAAAAAAAATATTTCTAATAAATTAATCCCGGGTCAACACTAGACTTTCAGTAGTGTGGTTGTATCAGACATCTTTGATTTGTAATTAAGGCACCTCTGCAGGCAGATGTCTTTGGATTAGATGCAGGTAACATCTCAAAGTTAAACTTTATCAGCTTAGATTGTCTTGCTACTTTAACCTGAAATAAAGGCTTTAAAGTGGAAGTTTCTTAAATCTGAAGTTCTAATCAAGTTCTCCTTGACAACTCCTTTGCAGTTTTGGTTGGGGTTTTTTTTGCCCTACAAGGATGGTGTACCTCAACTCCAAGTAAATTTGCAGCAGTTGGGTGCTTCATTTCATGACCACGTCAGAATGAAATTTGTTTGAAATAATCAGTAAGATTCCAGGGGACAGTGATAGCACAATCTTGCAGGAGAACTTTTGGAGGGTTTTTTTAATATCTAATTTAATGTTTTCCAGTCCTCTTTCTTCATTGTCTGTTGCTTGCCTCTAGCTTGAGCCATACAAATTGTGTCTTGTCCACTAAATTAAACCTCACTGCAGGAATAAGACCTCAGCTTTTCCTGCCTTTTGCAGAATTAACATATGTCTTTCTGAGGTTCACTGCCAATGAAGCTGTCCCAAAATGCAGTTTTTTCACTAGGCTGCTGTGTGATCATTCTCCTCGACTAGCTGCGACAGGCTTAAAAGCAGTTTTTAAAAAAACCAAAATGGTAGAGTAAGTCTTCATTTACAAGAGACATTGAAAGTAAATTATAAGTAAGAAGAAATTATAAGAATTATAATTATATAATTATATAATTAAGAGTTATAATAATTATATAATTATAAGAAAGTAAATTTATTTTTGTATTATACTGTTAATTTCACAATATTTACCTCCATGTTTTTCATGTTTTCAGGCATTCTTTCTAACCTGTTTGATCTGAACGGATGTGTTTTTAAGTGCCCCAAGCCCTTTCATCTTCTCAGTATTTGGTTTCACCCCGCTTTGTGCCCTAGAGCTTTGGGCCCTTTCAGTCAGAGGCCCTGAACAGTGTGACCTCTCTGTTTTTCTTGTGAGTATTTCACAATAATGCTTAGATGCTTCCTCCTGACATTTCACACCGTTCCTTGACTGGAAGGCTGGGCATCAAGTTCTGGATGTGGTGGATTAATTCACTGTATGACAAATTGTCAGTTTCCTTTTGTGTTTCTTTTCTTTAATAAGCTTTACTTCTGTTTCTCTTTGTTGGTGATATTGTAGCAAAAACACACTCAGGAATATGGAAAGATCTTCAAGTCTCGCTTTGGTCCCCAGTTTGTTGTATCCATTGCAGATAGAGATATGGTTGCTCAAGTCCTCCGAGCAGAAAGTAGAGCACCACAAAGAGCTAACATGGAATCCTGGCAGGAATACAGAGACTTACGAGGGAGAGCCACAGGGCTTATTTCTGCGTAAGTGTTGGGACTCCTTCATTTTCTATGTTTTCTTGTAAAGGTTTAGTGGTTTTCTGAAGGACTCTATAGGTCATTCAGGGTTATTTTTGGGGGGAAATTGGTGCGTGTAGTGGGGAAAGAAGGTAGGAATTTACATAGAACTGTCCGGTCTGCTGTATATTGTGTGTGGTTAATTGCCACTAGGAACTACTCACAGTCCCCACTGACATACGATGTTTATTTAGAGGGAAACTAATTTCCTGAGTCATGAACAGTCTGTTTCTTTCGTGATAACAAAGGGCATTACGTATTGCACTGCAGACTCAAATCTTAAGCTGCAGTTCAGAGTCAAACTAACAATTTCTTGATATTTTGTGCAATGAGATCTTCAATCAAGAGACAGTCAGAAAATGTCCGTTAAAGAGATGAAATTCTTTTGCTGGCCATACAGCAGTATTGCTCCAGGTGAAAGAGTTTAATGGGAAATACATAGCAATTTAAAATAAATGCATAAAAGACAATTGCTTGTGGATCCTGGAAACACTGTCCTCAAATACTCTGCTCAAATATAGCATACAATTCAGTTTTGTTGTCTTAAGCACAAAGATTTCAATACATAGCTCAGCTAAAGGAGAATCTAGCTGTAAATTGTTTCTTTATAGCTAGATCTGCTATCCTATTACTTTGTAGGTTTAGAATTAGAATAACTGAAAGTGATGGTCCAGTAATGGAATTTATGGTACTAGGTCAAAATCTTCGCTTGTCAGATCTGAATGCGATACCATTCTTCAGTAATTAAGCACCAATTCTAAGTAGAAGCAGTCTTGCAGATTATCCATTCAAATATTTATTTAAAGTAATTTTAATAAGAAAAAATTGTTAATTTCTTGTATTAGCTACTGCTGAAATGCTACTATAGAGGCACTTCTCAAATGCAGAACACTGAGCGAACATGTTTTGTCACTCAAACCAGAGACTGACTTACTCATATACGTACATGTTGCAGCATGGAAATGTAATGAGGATGTGCAATAAATATGGAATAAAAGTGTAGGAGCATAATACCTAGTAAACCTATCATCATTTTCATTTTACTACTTGCAGAGCTATTACAGAGCTGATGATTGTTGAGAAAAATTGTGTATTGACATTATTAATCATTTCTCCTAGGGAGGGCGAAGAATGGCTGAAAATGAGAAGTGTACTGCGGCAAAAAATTCTGAAACCCAAAGATGTAGCTGTTTACTCTGAAGGAGTCAATGAAGTTATCGCAGACTTAATTAAAAGAATCCACACCCTCAGAAGTCAAGGGGATGATGGGGAAACAATTACCAATGTTAACAACCTCTTCTTCAAGTATTCAATGGAAGGTATGCCCAGGCTGTAGAAAATCTAAAGAAAATGGATGTAAAGGTTTGTGATAATGGTTAGGCTTTTTTTTTTCCGAATAACTAGTGCCCCACTGTGATCAATCTGCAAAGGAAATATTCTGCATTCAGGTGTTTTCCTACTTACCGCAGTAGAATTTCTTCGTAGTGTCCGAAGAGCTTTTCCCCTCTATTAAGGGACAATTCCCGTGGAAGTGCTGGTATAACGTACAGTCTAGACCCTGAGCAGTTTCAGTACTCTGTATTTCTGTATTAATTGCTCAACCATAAGGATGTTGATCTTCTAACAGTGTGACTCCTAAGTTAGGTTAATTTAACAACTTACTGGCCAAATTCCATGTCGGGCATCGTGTGATGTATCTATATTCAGTTCATAGCTTAATGTGGGAAAAGATACTGCTTTCCCCTGCCTGCCCATGCCAAGTGCAGGATTGTTATGCTTACCTTAAAGATCATCTGCCACTGGCTACCATTACTGAGGAAACACTCGATGGAACTCCAGTCTGAGCCAGTATGGCATTTCCTGTGTTCTTACAGAAACCTAACGGTGACCCATGTTTCATGCATTCCTTTAACTAACTGCCCATAACCCAATCTTGTTATGTATAATGCCTGTTAAAAACATTGGTACTCTTTGCTGACATGCAGCTGAATAATTTGACTTTTGCAAGAACTTCTAAATTGCTCATCTCTGAAAATGTTGTATCAGTTGCTGGCTGCCTGTTTGGCAAAATAACCTGAGTCTGTTCTACACTAATAGTGTCTAAAGATGCCATTAAACTAAAAGCTATCAATTTAATGGTATTCGAAGATCTGAGCTTCCAGAGGCACTTTAAGTGATGGGTTAATTTAAATTCTTCACATTCTTTCAGCTTTTCAGTTGTGCCTGGCATGCACTGGTTTCCTATATGAATTGCAGTTTTAATTAACTTACAATGTCCACTCTCCAGTGAATTCATGTGTAAGATTGTTTTGAAAGTACCATGTAAAGAGCAAAAGAATGTGTAAGAACCAGCAGTTGCTGAAAGAGGCACAAGAGAAATAAAAGGGAAAAAATAGGGAAGGAAGAGAGAGTTGAATTTTTTTTTTTGTTAATTAAAAAAAAAAAAAAAAACAACAAAAACCCAAAGCAAAGAACAGGAAAGAAGAAACGTTTCTTAAAATGTCTATCTATCTACTTGAGAATTCATGGAGAGTTTGAGGGAGCACAATATCAAGGTTGAACATCATTATGTATTGTACCTGTTTTTAGTAAGAAAAACAAAGAAGAGGATGGGAGTGTTAGTGGGCCAGTTACTCTAAATTATCTAGTTAACAGTTATTCTAATGTTTCCTGGAAAGATGTGGACCAACTATTAAGCAATTAATTTAAAACCACAAAATTTATTTTAAAACATTTGATTTGATGCACATGGCTTTGAGAAGTTACCTAAACGCCCTTTTAAAATTACCCAGCAGACCCACTGAGTTTTAGAAAAATCAATAAGTAAGATTATTTTGCTAATAGGACTGGGTTTTATACTGGACTTGTGCTATTAAAATCTATTTTGTGGTAATTAAATAATTTTTCAGGTCAGGAGGAAAAGTCATTAGGAATCTGTGTTCAGGAAGTAATTAAAAAAGGTTTGCTGTCAAATGGAGAGAGCAGTTTGGCTAACTCTGGAAGGGCAGTTTCTGGCTGTGTTCTGTCTAGTATTGAATTTGGATATGTTTATGAAAACTGAGCTGAGACATTGCAGGCACACTAACGGATGGATAAGAATTAACTTGATAAATGGAAGAAATGGTCCTGAGTTAAGAAGTAGGAGAATTTAATAACTATATCTAAAGTACTGTTCTTTTGAGGAGGAGTGCCTGGTATTTCCATTAGGGATCACTGCAGTACTGCAGAAAAACATCCAAGGAAGTTCTAGCAAGTCAGGAACAAGCAAGGAGTCGATAGCGCTTGCGACAGTGCTGCTCACTTGCTGTTTTTCAGGGCCAAATGGACTATATTTGGCACAATAAAATCACTGTCTAGAGCGCAAGCTCTTTATCCTTTTTGCCCTACTCACAGCTCATTTACTACCAGCTTAGCCACTGCTAGAAACTCCTGCGTTATCCCCAGTTATCCGAAATGTCTTCGGGCTTGTACATCCTTGTTTGTTCAGAGGCCACGATGGCAGGGTCGGGATTTGTGCAAAGCACACCAAATGTGCTGGAGGGCTGCTCTGCCTCTGGTGGAATTCTGGCTGTCATCTCATGCTGAGCATTACAGACATAGTAACTACTGTCTTGCTGGGATTTGTTTACAGTGTTGTAAATTTCTATTTTGTCTTTTGCCACCTGCTGTTAATAATAATTAAACATTTTTGGAAGGTAGTTCCATTCATTGTGTTAGCATTTTAATTCCTTAAAATGTATATATGCATGTGTATAGCAAATTCTTTGTATGTGCAGGTGTGGCGACTATTCTGTATGAATGCCGGTTGGGCTGCCTGGAAAACAACATCCCACAGAAGACCGTTGAATATATTGAGGCTCTGGAGTTGATGTTTAGTATGTTTAAGACCACTATGTATGCAGGTGCTATTCCCAAATGGCTTCGTCCACTTATTCCAAAACCATGGAGAGAGTTCTGCAGATCCTGGGATGGACTCTTCAAATTTAGTAAGATTTAGTAGTGGAAAAGTTCATCTGTATTTCTACAGGTTCTCTGTGTGTTTGAACGGGACTTGCTGCGTTTCTCTTCTAAAATGCTAAGAAGATATTGTGGCAGAAGTAAGTTTCATACTAAATGCAGACTGGCCAAGGGAACTGATTTAAAAAATACGCAAATGAAAAAGAATTTCACCAGTATGCTTTAAGTATTCCCCTATTTTATACTGCTCTTTCTCTCTTTGTCTTCGTCTGTTTCAGCACCCACTCTGCGCTCCAGGTCCGAGTTCTTTGCTAAGGCTTTTTCTAAAGCTACTCAATTTTTAATGGGGGTAGTTTTGTTCACTTCGGCAAGATTTCCGTCAGGCACTTTGACAAATAATCACCACTAAAACTGACTAGAAAATTAAAAAAATTAGCTATTAATTAAACTCTTTGTGAAGTTTATCTATACCCATAGAAGTGTGTAAATTGACATAGAAGTACACTGCTGTACTACAATATGGTTTTTTTGTAAATAAAGCATACTAGGTTACTTTATAAATCATCTTTTATGTAAGTTAGAAGGAGTTGTCTTTGCTATCTATGTATTTGGTAAAAAAAAAAAAAGCCTTAAACCCTCTCTTATGTTAGAAAGCTCCAGGCATATTTAAGTTTCTTTTACTAGCACTATTTGTCTAGGTAGGTCTGTGTACATCTTGATGGTAGATTCTTTAGTTTTTAAGTTTGAATATGCCTAATATGCTTATTTTTAATATGTATTGATCTGTACTTACAGTAGGCAATAGGGAATCCATTTAATGCTGATACAGGTGTGTTTTCTATGAAACACGTACTTTTTTACACTGCCTTTTTAAAATTACTTCCTGTGATAAAATATTCTTGTTCCCTTTTGTGGGTTGAAAACAACAGACTTCAGCTTTATGCTAACAGCACCTGAAGAACTGTTCTTGAGGTGTTTGTTCCATTTGAAGCTTGTTGTCATGCTGTTTCTTTGTTTAATCCCTTTCCGAAAAGGGAATTAAATGGTGAAAAACGCCGTGTGGTGTGTGTTTGTGTAGGCATCAGAACATGTTGATTCTAGATCACTTTTAAGGTCATTCTTTGAGGCATTAGTTTCTGAGGAGTTTTCCTCTTTTTAAAATCCTTGGTTCACTGAAGATGCTGTTTGTAATCAACAAAGGATAAATGGGACTGTTGGTGAAATTGCTCAGAATGTTTTTCACTGAAGTTTTCAATTTTTCGTTATCGCTTGATGCTTGTCATCTTTGTCTTCAGCGTAGTTTGATTCTGCGGCTTTCACCTAGCAGCAACTGCAAACATTCAGTAGCTGCCTCTGTGTTCTGAGTTGCAGCGTGCTCTGCAGAGTTCACCATTTCTTGCAGAGTTATTAGAAAACAAGCCAGGTGGGCAAAAAACTTGACCTTGAGCTTCCTTCACTCTGTGTCAGAAGTGTAGTCTCTTGTGTCCTTTCTTTGTGCTCAGCATTCTCATGCTGTGAGCCACCAAGGTTCTTGTCAGCTCAGTCTTTCCTTACCATGCGTACCCAAACTATTATCTTTTCCCCGAGAAAATAGATTCAAATGTTTGTTGTTTGTAGCGTAAGGGAGAAATGTAATTATTGAATGGAACCAGCAGAAAAATTTAAATGGAGGTTTAACAATTTTATTTTTTTTTTAATCCCAAAGGTCAAATCCATGTTGACAACAAACTGAAGGCTATTCAGTCTCAGCTGGACCAAGGAAAAGGGGTGAATGGTGGGCTACTTACATACCTCCTAGTGAGTAAGGAACTTACTTTGGAAGAGATCTATGCCAATATGACTGAAATGCTTCTGGCAGGAGTGGACACAGTAAGCCTATTATCATTTTTCTTGTGCACAGTTGTTTTTGTAAACTGGTACCATTCGCAGCTGACTTCAGGGGGGTTATGTTGTTTGTAAGGGCAGAATTTCTGACACACTGAAGCCATGTCATATTTAACAGGATAGAAAATGCAGCACTGTAATTTCTTCACTAGAATGAAGACAGTGTTCTTAATTCTAGTTGTGGTTTACAAGAACCCATTTGGGTTGGTCTGGATGATCTCCGGAGGTCCCTTCCAACTCCCAGCATTCTATGATCATTTGAGAGCTGGGTCCAGAGTTAATAAACAGATAAAATAGCATTTGTCGTTACATTCGGCTTGAATTTCATACATGTTCTTTTATTAGTTGGAATCTCAGGTTGGGTTTTGTGCTTCTTTAGGTAGAGCACAATAGAAAAGGCTGTTAAAAGTCAGCGTGAAAAGTATTGATCAATAAACACAAGTATCATTTAGTGAATGAATTTCCCATATGGCTCATTAAATCAGCTGGGACAAGCATTATGGATGAGGTACCTGGTTCTGCTGAAACGTGTTAGGAGGGGGTTGTTAGGCCAGCACTAGTGTGGGAAAGGCGTAAGGTCACTCTACCTGTGCTTGTGCTGGCAACATCCAGTCAGTCTGAGGCAAAGAGTAGTGCTAATGGGGCTGCATATTAATGAGCCTAATGTATACAACATCTTAACACCGAAGGAAGTGTTTTAAGTGGACATCTTTCCTTCTGCTTTGTTATCTAGAGCATTTGAAGAAACATTAAGGTCATGTACACATATTCTCTTCTCTCATTCCTATCGCATGTAATCAGTGTAGCTTAGTATTGACTGCAGATTGACAATCAAAAGAACAAGAAAATATAAAAATGAGTTCTTGTATAATGTTTATACAATGTGTTCGGACTTGGAATATCACTGAACGCTGTTCTTGTGAATTATTGCAACTGAACAAGTTTTTAGAAGATATCTATATAAATTGGATAAAGAAAGTGTTATATAGGACTGTGTTTAACAATCTTACAGTAGAAAAGATTAAAATAAGTAAAAAAGTAAAGTAGCCTTAAAGTAACAATACCACTTTGGATAACTGAACTCAATTTTTTTTTTTATTATTAAAGTTTTTAAGGTTTCTAAAGAAAACAAAACCAAACAAAACCCCAACAGTAACACTATACTTCAGAATTCCAAAACAAGGACCATATGTAATGCTTATTTATGTCATGAAGATTATTCCATTGATTAAATATTCCAAGGGCTTATGAGTTTGGAGGGCTTTTTGAGGTTTTGTTCTTAAGTAAAGCACAGTTATTCAACCCAATCATTTTCTAATCTTTCAGACTGTTAATTTTCCATTTTTAATGTGTGATAGTTTTGATTAAACTAAAAGGACAATGTTCAAGTTCATGCCAACAAGAGTTTCTCTTTCTGTTTGATTCAGCTTTCTTGTTTGACGACAATCTTTGTGTGTGAGGACTGTACTTCTGATTTTCTCATTTCCAAGTGCAAGACAGAAATGGAGGGAATTGTTGTTTTCCCTGTGGCTGTCACTTTTCACCTCATTTTATCATAGAAACTGAAAGAGGTTTTAGAGGATTACAAAAGCTTTCAACAAAATTATAAAGCAGTTTTTGTCTACAAAGCATTTTAGCTGTCCCTGGAACAGTGCTAATTTTTAAGAGGTTTATGAAGGAGCTGGGAACCTGGAAAGAAAGCGTTTCTATCAGAGAAGTTCTGTATTCAACTGGCACAATTGCCAACTCCTCTGAGCTCTGAGAGGAATAGAACGGGGTTGCATTTTAGCAAGGGACAGACACTCAATATTACAAGAAGAAGTAAGGAAGGTTCTGAGAATGATACACTTGTCTTCAAAATGAGGTATAATGCTAAGACAGAAGGGCACCGTCATGATGAATTTGCAATTCTAAATTGATCTTAAATGTAAGCCCAACATAAGACATTTCCAGAAGTTTGTGGTGTGTTGTGTTTTTGGGGTCTTTTTTGTACCCAAACATTGTTTATAAACTTAAGCTTTGTTGTGCTATGAGTGAGAAGCTGAAAATAAAACTGTTGCCTGGGTATAAAGTGAAACTGGTTGTCTGTCTTCATTATACAAGTTAAAAAAACCCCAAACTATTAAAGAAAATTGGGGTAGAGGTTACAATTTTTCTGCATTAAATGCTGTAAGATACTAAGAACAACACAGGTGAGGAACAGAATTATTGCATTGTCATTTTCCCTGCCATACTTACTCAGGAACGCTGAAAATACTGTTTTAGCCGGTAGATTTTCTGTCTTCAGTGATGGTTGTGAGGGAAACAGGCTTAAGTAAGGCTGTTTGCTTGATGTCCTGGTGCAGCTGATAGTAGAAGCAAAATGTCCTGACTCTGTCTAGTATTTGAATGGAATAGTCCCTGAAATCCAAGTAGCTTAAACACAGGGCCTCTGGGTTAAATGAATTGTTAAATATTGGATCACAAAAACTTTAAAGAGTTGCAAAACTCCACTTAGTTCCATGTTAGTACAGATGGAGTGATGCTCAGAGTGTGTCCTAAACCACAAATGTGCATGAAGTACAATTTTCCCAGCTGAGGTAAAAGAGGATTAGATGCTGGGTTACTTTAGACAGTCTTGTACTCAAAGTTGAACTGTCCTCTGCCTTGTGTTCTGTTTCCTCCTTTGTACAAAATATTTTGAAGTGATGTTTCACACAGTACCATTAACATTTTGGGGCCACTTTAAATTTATAAACTCCTCTTCAAGCTTCCTTAAGAAAGCTTTCAAGAGGGTGCTAAATTTCAGTGGAGTGAGAATTTTCAAGTTAGAAAGTATCAGTTGTGATGTAGTATCAGTTCCATTGTGTGATGCTATGAGGAGACCACTGTATGCTTAAAAGGGGTTGGTAATGTTCTGAGCAGTATCCTCTTATCTTGTTCCCTGTGAAATGTTTTTGTTGGTAAGAAAGGTGAAACATGTATTGAAAACTAGCAGTTAATCCATTGCTATTGAGAATGTTTATGTTTCACTATTGTTTATGTAGTTTTGTTTGTCTGTTGCTTTTTACATTTCACTGGGAAAATAACAGCACAGAATGTTTTGATATGTGGAGGATTTTTAGATGGAAAAGCGATGAAGGAAGGGATGATGAAGTCTGACAACATCACATTCAGTCCAGAGGTGAATCATTGCCAGGCTGTTTTATAACTTTAAACATACCAAACACATAGTTGAAAACTCTTTGTTTTTCTTGGCTTGTAAATATTTTCATTCTAATCTCATTGAAATTGATGATGATGGTTGTGGTTTCTTCCTTAGACTTCTTTTACTTTGTCCTGGGCAACATACTTGTTGGCAAAGCACCCTGAGGTTCAACAACGTGTTTATGAAGAAATTGTCAATAATCTGGGGAAAGACCAAGTTCCTGTTTCTCAGGATGTCCCAAAATTGCCTTTGATTAGAGCTGTGCTGAAAGAAACCTTGAGGTAAGTAGCAGAAAATAGCAATCATTAGTTACAACTACATGGAATTCATTTTTTTAATGGCTTTTGACCTCGTGCTAATGTTTGTATTTACTTCTTGTTACTGCTATTTGTCAGCTCTGCTTTTACTTACCGAATCATATTGTGTCCAGGGATGCCTAAGCAATGCTATATGATAGATTATATCATGTTTATGTTTTTAACTATGGTATAAATTGTATCACATTATGTAGGACATGACTGTAAGCAAGGACAGCTCCCAGCAGTGCTAAAATGTCTCCAGCTTGACCAACTGATTGTATGTTTGTACATGTGGAGAACAAATAGACCAAATATCTCAACCTCCAGTTACTAGTAAATTACTGTTCTCAGGTATTAATCATATTCCCACAGATGGTTTGAGGTCTTCAGATCTCCAAGGTGTTCTGTACCTTTGAAAACCCTTTTTGCTTTAAGTGCGTATTGCACTTCTAATTCCAATTCACAAATTCTATTTGTGAAGGCAAACTGGAATCAGAGCTTTTTAAGTTGTATTAATTATTACTGTTGAACTTCTCATAAATAATTGTCTTTAGGTTATATCCAGTATTGCCAGGAAATGGAAGAGTGACCCAAAAAGACTTGATTGTTGGAGGATACTTGATACCTAAAGGGGTAGGTTCTACTCTAGTCCTCTGCAGAGAACACAGCTTAATTTTTGTGTATGAAATGTGATCTGTTACAACATATATACACTTCATTGATTTCAAAAGGTTTCACCAAGCTAGAGTATTTTGAGAAAAGTATTTCAGTAATACCCATTTAAATGACAAAAAAGGATATTATATGTTTTTTTAGATTTGTCCTCACCCACAAATCAAATTTACTATTGTGACTTGTTCTTCATAGTTTTGAGGGTGGAGTCTTATTAATAACATCTCATGCAATGTTGCAGTTTGATTTAAAAAGCATGTTATTTCATTATTCTTGCAGTTTTCTAATTCTTTGCCCGTTAATCCCCTTTGTAGAAAGAGTTTCATTTCCTTTTTAAATTATGAGTCTTTCCTTTATACTACTGAAAGATTACATATCTTATATATGTATATAAGCCATACATTATATGGCCATATTATATGGCTCTATTTTAAATGACAACACTTCTGTGCTGGAGCAATGCAGCTTTAAAACAGTCAGGGTTCTTAATTCTTAATGTACATATTTAAATGTTATTATACATCCATAGCAGATTTATTTAGAAACATCATCACATCAATTATTGCATAGGGGTTTTTTCCTTCCCATACTCCTTTTTTTTTTTTCCCCTTTTCCAGTGACTTGTATCTCTCTTCTCTCTTTCTCTCCTATTATCTTTTTGAGATAATTCCCAATAATTGTTACTTTTACTCCCATCTCCTTCCCCACTGCATCTTTTCCAATATATCCAGGAACACTGAAAACAATTTGAAGAATATTGCATTTGACCAGTCGAGAAAGGGAACTGGTTTTCTAGGTATCCTTTTTGTTTTTTCTTGTCTGCTAGAATTACTAAAAGTTACTTAATTTTTATCATGCTATATTGCAGGAATGATGGTAATTACAAATGCCTTTCTATTCTGCTATGTGTATTGGAGTTAGCTAAATATGACCGTAATTCCTTTCCCCAGACGCAGCTGGCACTCTGTCATTACACCACTTCATACAGCGAAGATAATTTCTCAATGGCAAATGAGTTCCGACCTCAGCGCTGGCTGAGAAAGGGTGAATTGGACAGAGTAGACAATTTTGGTTCCATCCCCTTTGGTTATGGCATTCGAAGTTGCATAGGAAAAAGGATTGCAGAACTGGAAATTCATCTTGCACTGATTCAGGTTAGAACTTTGTGACAGCATTGCAAGAAGAAAAATATATTGGTATGGCTTTTCTATGTATACCTTTTCCGGATACCTTACACTGCTCAAGACCTTCGTTTTGGAGGGTAATTTAGCATACTCACCCTGTGCAGACTTAAAAATCTGAAAATAATTATGTTTGAAATGTCACATACTGGTTAAACTACATTGCAGAAGAAGAAATTTCGTACAAATTGAAGTAAAACTAAAGGTAAGAATGTTAAGGAACTACATGAATTTAGTAGAGAAGGTTTTTGTAAGCAAATTGGAAGTCTGTCTTAATGTATATTTGAACGGTTACCTGCTCAGTTTCAGTATTTTAGTCATGAAGAATGACTAAATTTACAAAGATGTAAAATAAAGTTTTTGTGTCCCTGTTACAGTGTTAGGACAAATAGTACAATTTTTCTGTCTGTGGTTTTCAGTCCCTTCTTGTTCTTTCTTCAAACTTTATTATCATTTTAGATATGCATAATTTATAGTTAAGAAGCTAATACATATCAATATATATTGTTTTCTGTTGCTTGATATAATAAATAAGGCGTTCTCATCAGCTGCTACATTTCTCAGAATTTACAAGACTCCCTTTAACTCAACTGCCAAGATCAGATTGTGCAATCAAAACTCAAAAAATATTTGGAAAATTTATAGTTACTTAACAATAAAAATATTTAGACCTATTATATGTATTCAAAGCAAACCTTGATTGAATTTGCCTTAGAATTTCCTTAAACAAATCCCTAGAGCAATCTCTGAGCAATTGGTATCAGTCTTTTGGAGCGAGAGTGAGATAGCTCTCAGGGGCCTGGATAAAGAAAGATACTTGCATCTTTTTGAAAAGGAGGATTAAGGAAGTGATAGAGAGCCTGCTTTTGTTTGCTGGAAAGAAGGTGAACAAAATAGCACACAACCTATTTACAAAGCATTGACATGATGTTTAAGTGATTTAAAAATAAACCACGTGAAGCATGGAGCTGATCAAAGAGAAGAATTGTTTCAGGCCGGTCTGATTTCTTTCTTTGACTTGATCACTTACCTAATGTGGTGGATATAAAATAAACCATGTATTCTGACTTCAGGAAGTATTTTCACATGTCCTGTACAGTGTGTTCACAATTAGATGAATTAAATTTGTTCCAGGTGGAGGAGGCCCTATAAAATGCATGAGTAACTGTTTGGAAAAAAAGAAATAGCTGGAGGCAGTACCTGTGAAATATTTGTTGTTGAACTGGGAAAGTGTTTAATAAAAATTCTGTAAGAATCTGTCCTGCATTTGATTTAGGTTGGTATTTTCATTACTGGTGTATATGTTGGATTAGAGAATACTGTCAGAATTTACACAGGACACCAGCCTGACATGAATGAAGTTAAAATCAGAAGATATGAATGTAAAATTGCAAAAATACAGGGAAATGTTCTAGAATCAACTCAAAATTCTTCACTAAAGACAGTTGCAAGTTACAGCTCTTGAGAAGAAATCAAATGTATAAATACAAATTGCTGACCAACTGGCTGGGAGATTAGTACCATAGAAACAGACTGGAGTCTGCTAACTGAACAACTGGTCAGAAATAATGATGCTAATTCTGAGAAGGCAGTGTAGTTCTTGTGTCTTGTTAACTGTTTTAACAAGCATCTGGTGTGTCAGAAATAGGAGCTAAATTACTCCAAGCACTGGCTACTCTCAGCTAGGCATTGATAGACAGCTGACCCTGTGTGCTGCATTTTAAGGACAAGATAGTCAGATTGGAGGAAATTTGGAAGACAGAGAGAATAACAAAAATGAGAAGTTTGAAAAAGAGAAGAATGGAGATGAAAATCTGATCAAGCAGCTGACAGTGAAAGGGTTATATAAGAAAGGCTGTAAAGGTATATAAAAATAGATAAAGGTATAAAGGTTAATGCAGAGAAAAACAAAGCATTGTTCATCAAGCTTGCTAGGAGAAGGATGAGAGAAGATTGCCTCTTTTACAGGAAAGATTGTTGGAGATTTAATATTAGGGAAAGTTGAAGATGTTGTGGCATTTCCTTCTTGGAAGTTTAAAAACAGATAGCTGAGGTATTCTATGATCAGCTTCAAAACAGGCAAGATCAAGCTTTTCAGGTTTGTTTTAGCAGCAGTTTCTGTGATTTATGTTTGCAGCTGATTCTCTTAAGTTTCACTGAGTATATGGAAATTTAGGTTTAATGTACAGAGAACCTGTGTCATTGAATTACAGGGATTCTGTTTGGGAGAGGTTCTAGTATTTGACTGCTTGAATGATGATCGTTTCACTCAGTGCATTGTACAGTTGCTGTCTCGTGTTCATTTTGCTTCCTTCTGCACAGGAGAGAAATGTGTGCGATCTCACCGGGACTCATCCATTGCCTTGTTTTATAATTGCACATATTGGTTTATATTAAAGGAAGTGAAGTCAGAAACACAGAGGCAGCTCATGAGGTTTGAAAGAGACCTTAGTTTTGAAAGAGACCTTAGTTTCTTTAATAGCTCAGCGTGTTTAAACTAATTGTGTGGAAGTTCTTCAGGAAGCACTGGTTCAGTCCTCCCTCAATCAGAGAAGGAGGATTTTTCACTGTTATCTTCACCTTGTAGCAACTATTTTATCTTTCCTGTATGGGAACTGGCAACAGAAATTTTGTTTGTGACAGTTTGTTACATTTTCTTCTCCAAAGTCTGATCTTCATCTCTAATTTTACAACTTTTCTAATACTTGTCCTATTTATTGTCACAGTTGCTTCAGAATTTCGAGATCAAAATTTCTCCGAAAACTGAACCAGTTCATGCCAAAACCCACGGACTTTTGACTCCTGGAAACTCCATCAACGTGAGATTTTCTGACAGGAAGTGAAACTCTTAACACTTCAGAAATAATTGTGTGATTTTAATGGGAACAGACTTGTACCTTATGGATCTTTAATCATGCTTGTTCCCTGGTTTGTAGGTATTTGGCAAAATGATGAAGTATTATGTTCTGCCTTAGTTGTAGCAGTACATAAGAGAATTTACCTCTCCCATAGTAGATAATTACACATATGGAAATAGATGAAAAAATTCCTTCTTTCACTGCGAATCTCCTTTTATCTGGAAAGATGTCTAGTGATAGCAACACATTCATTGAAAAAAAAACAACACCAAAACAAAAAACAAACAAAAACAACCAACAAACCCCCCAAAATTTAATTTGAACATATTGGTATCACTCAGTGGGTTTTTTTACGCTGATTTGTAGTAAAAGTCAGCTACTCAGTGAGTTTGAGGGCAAGAGAATTACTATATAATATGTAAATACTGCATTTATGAGTATGTGTTTTTGTTATCCTCCAGTGTTTTTTTTAAAGTTCCTACCTCACACTGAACTTACGAGAAATTTTTCTCTTGTCTGTAAAAACATTGACTCTGTGTATTAAAAAATCAATACAGTGGTATGGGAAGTAAATATAGAAAAATTACAACTTATGTCAATGTTTAGACTCCAAATACAGAACAAAATTTATCCAAGCATAATCTTCATTATGTAATTTGTTTTATAAAACTGCAATTCTTAAAGTTTTAAATGTTACTTTTTAGAGTAACGAACCCAGATATTGTCCTCATCACCAAAGCATAAGCTGAGTGAAATAGCACACGCCACTTTCACTGTTTAAGCTAATATTATGCTAAACCCAAATGTAAACAATAAAAATGTGAAGTAGCTGTTACATTTTTATCTTTTAATTAAAATACTACCATTGACTATCTTCACAGTTCTTCAATGGTAAGAATTAGAAACTTCCCATTGTAACATGCTGAACCCTTAGGCAGGTGTACCGTTGCCTTCTGTAGCATGAAAATGTGACTAGTGAAGTATTTGGAGATTTTTGACTATTTAGTGTCACATACAAAGAGTGGACACCTCAAAGCCTTTTAATTATTTTTTTTTCTATGACAACTAACACAAAAATCTCTTGCATGATACTTTAGTCTTTTGATAACTTTGGAATCAGTGTGCTAACCTTACGTTCTCATTTTTCAGAGAAACCTTATACCTTGGGTTCATGTTATGCCTTGAACAACACTCAAACCTGCATATCCTAATATGAAATTAACTATGTAATTATGTGTAGCTAACTGTTTACTTGTCAGGCTCTGTGTTGTTTGTGAGATAGTTTACATACTGACAACCATAAACTTTTCAGCCATGTGCAGAGTTAGAAAAAAGCTGGGAAACTCAGTTTTTATTATGGCAACGTTTTTATTTGCTCTCTTAGAGTCAAAGACAGATTACAAATTAAGTAATGCTCTGTAGTTTTACTGGTACACATGAAATACAGCACTGCATTCTAAAATGCTCTTCAAAGCCTTTGACTACTTTCACGAAAATAAAAAGCCTGTGATTTGTTTTAATAGATCATACATGTAATTGTCTTTTATACATAATAAAATATTTATACGTAATTTACAAGTCCTGGTTCTTATTTTAATTGCTATCTATGATTGTGCTTTCCTTTAGCATATTAAAGTTTTTAACTTATTGGATAGAACTGGAGGGTTCACTGCTACGTGAGAAATGACTAGTTTAGCTGGAAAAGATGGGGATTACTACAAGAATTTAAACTGTGTAATGACCTGGCTGAAGCAGAGATAATACTCCCTTTAGAATACTGTCATTTGTCAAGAAAGTTCTGGAAAAGTTACCCAAGAAATACCCTGAGACTGATTCTAATGTAATGTTTTGATAAACAACAATTGCTTAATACACAGAAGAGTATTATTGTTAGAAAGAGTGAGAGCATAAAGTATGGAAAAAAAAAGAAACAACAGAACTCTGAATGTAATAGAGATGGGATGGAATTTAATAGCAAAAGCCATGCAGGGAATAAAAATAATGCATTTGAGAAGCTCACCATCTGAAAATAAAATGTGATTGCCTAGGGACAGGCACTCAAGATGACTGCAAATTGCAGGTTGATTGGAGTAATGAAAAATAAGGACTAGAATGTATGAGATAAAGTATATCTGACAGACTGGGCAATAATAGGGACTGCATCTTAAGTGTTCTGCACAGTGCAGCTATGTGTTCAAGAAAGGTGGAGTTTGATTTGAACAGGTAAGGCAACTGCTAAGATTATCAGGTTAATAAAGTTTCTGTGAGTGGAAAAAGGGTTATACTAAAAAAAAAAAAAGGGTCATACAAAAAAATCCAAAAGACATTGCAGTGCTTTGCCTCCCTGTGGTTTAAGCAGACCACAAGCCTGCAGATTAAGCCCTGGCACATCTGGAAGCTACGTAGCCATGGGCTTCGGAGAACTTGTTTCTTTGGACACAAAACTGTGCTGACTTGGTTACGTCCCTTCCAGTTGGATTAGATAGCAGGTACTGGAAACAGAATTATAGAATCTTTCTGGATGGAAGAGACCTTTAGGATCAAGTCCAACCCTTAACTCAGCACTGAGAGGTCACCACTAAATCATGTCCCTAATCACCTCCTCTACATGCCTGTTAAATCCATCCAAGGATGGTGATTCTACCGATTCCCTGGGCAGCCTGTTCCAGTGCTTAACAACCTTTTCAGGGAAGAAATTTTTCCTGATATCCAACCTAACCCTCCCTGGGCACAGACAGGCCATTTCCTCTTGTCCTATCATTTGTTACTTGGGAGAACAGACTGATCCCCACCTCACTACAGCCTCCTTTTCAGGTAGTTGTAGAGGATGTCTGCAAGAGATCAAATGTATCCTCAAGAATATTCATGTAGTTTGTCCAGAAAAATGAGTATTGTGAGAGGAGATAAATGTTCCTTTGAATACCTTCAAGTTAAGGTGTTTACTCCTTAAACAGCAATGCTTGCCCAAAACAAGTGTTGCCAGATGGCAGTGAAGAAGTTTTAAGCCATCAGGAGAATGAGTTTAGAATAAATTTACTGTGAGAAGTGGTGAAGAAAAAAAGAAATAAAAATCCCCGATCAGCAATGAAATGATGGAATGTGGTGAAAAGAATTTTGTAAAGTGATTGCTTAACTAGAATCACAGTATTCAGTCAGTCTTTTCTCTGTCTTTTCTTACTATGTTGTAGGTACGTAAGGCATGGAAGGAATCTATGAGTAGTCACATCTCCAACAAAGTTGTGTGCCGGTGGTGAATGAAATTTATGAGCTCCTTAAACACCCCAGTGTTCATGTGGCTGTGAAGACAGAGTTGCATGACTGGCAGCTGGGAACATGTGAGAAGGAGGCACTGGGGATGTGTCTGGAGCTAGAAACAGAAAAGTTGTGCTGTCATGCACAGGACTGTGGAAGGGGAGTAGGAGAGTCACAGAGTGCAGGCTTTGAGGCTACACCAAACAGGTAATCTCTGGAAGCCTATATGAGATCCAAGTTAAGGAACCAGACAGGTGAGCTGCAGGCTGTATTTAGGATGGAAAAGGAGGAGAAAAAAGCAGTTTGAGCACCTGATTTGTGTTCTGTTTGCAGCAATAATATCCAAAGTAAACCAAAAAAGCTACTACTGTTTTTGATCACCGATGTTTTTCCTTCCTGTGTTATATTGTTACATAATGTTCATGACGTAAAAAAATGCTATTATATAATTACTCAAGATTTACATCTTTGGTAATGCCAAACTTCCCCTACGTGTGTCCAAACAAACACTCTGAAGGGAGGTAACAAATCACTAATTTTCAGTGTTCAGAACAATGTTAGTTTGCACTGGCAGACTCCCATCAAGGCAGATGAATTGGGAGGGGTTTTCATCTCCTGAATTGTGATTAGAGGGTTTACAGGATCATGTGAAAAGCAGATGATGATTTAAAATGTTACCGAGTTATAGTCACAGCTCTGTACAGCTACATAGGACAGATGTAAATGCATATGCCAATGCAATTGCTGTGGAAGACAAGTCCAACTGTTTTACACATTGGACCCTTCTGGTTTTTCCAAGGAGGTTGTCTGTGTTATGGACTGTATATATTGAAGCAAGATAAACTGTGGTCATTGGAATGTTTCTTGGAAAATATTGGGGAAGAGGTTCTAAATTGCTGGTTATCTTATTCACATGTAGGTTTTCATCTACATTTTACAGCAGCAGTAGTAAATAATAAATCTAGATGGGAGGGTATGAGTAGTAGCTATTTTAATATCTGATCATTTAAAAAAATACATTTATATATGTACATCTCTATGCACAAAAAAGAAAAACATCCTCTCTGATCAATATACACATTTCACATAGTTTTTTCCATTTCAAAGGATATTAACACAGAAAATAAGTAAATGTGTACCTAGAGCTTGCAAATATTATTTATTCATGTTCATGCTGAGTTAAAAAGAAACAAGCATGTAGATGTGATGTGTGTATTTAAAAAATAATTTCATCTGAGAGTTTACTTTGTGGTTTCCAAAGTAATTTTCTTCAAAGAAACCACTGTGATTTTGGTACCACTAGGTGGTGCTGCCTTTATAATATTCCTTAGTAAAAGTCCGTGATTATCTATCTAGGAAAATAAATAGAGAGAGAGCTAAAAGCAATGCACTTACTGTAGCTTCCTAAAGATGGGGAAGTTTTGTTACACTTGTTTGACAGGGACTTTTAGCCCTTGCCTGTGTAAAGGTGCTCCATTTGTGTTCATCTTTTGCAGATGTTTGCTTAAAAGGGGGATTTGTGTGTAAAAAATAGTACGGTATATCCAAAGTTTCATGCAGAACTCATTAGAGAGAATCCAGCCTTTGCAGTCTTGTGTGCCTTCCACTGAGATTTCTCTTTAACAGAGTTAGTTAATCATTGAGCTTTGTCATGCAAAATGCAAAATAAAGACAGCATGAATTCTGAAGAGATTACAGTCTAGTGGAGATAGGAGTAAAGAAGACAGGAGATAATTCAGGTGGGTATTTGGCTTGGTTTGGACACTGTTGTAGATTTCAGTCCTGCATGGAAGTAAACTGCAAACCTTTTGACACCAGCTATTAGGTTTTGTAAAACATTAAAACACTGTAACAATGTTTGAAACATACTGCTTGCTTGCTGCCTAGTGCTGATCTCCTTGGGAAACAGTTAAATCCAAGCATAAATTCGCTGAAGCTGCCCCTTAGGGGCTAAAAGGAAGGTGGGAGTCGGGGACTTTGGAAGGAAGTATCTACTGGGTGAACTGTAAGGGAATATTTGCTGCTGTTAAGCTTCAGGATAAGATCTGCTTCTACCATGCTGTTGTTTCAAATTGGTCAAATGTGGAATTGGTGCCTAAACCAGAAGCTGAGAGATGTGAGCCTTTTGTTCAGATTATGTTGTTTCTATATTTTTGTGAGGAAAAAAAATGAAAAATTTGGAAGTATGAAGAAAACATCTTTCTTAAAGGCCAAAAAAAGTTGTGGGTTTTCTTCTATGCAGGGCATGAGCTATGAAACTGCCCAACTTTGCTCAAGTTAACCATTGTTTTTTCAGAAAGGCAGTTGCTCAGGCAGCTTCAAGGGGTTGGACTCGATGATCTTGGAGGTCTTTTCCAACCCAATCTATTCTATGATTCAAGAAACCAGTAAGCAATGATAGTTGTTTGGGATATATTTGAAGTAGGTTGATTTCCTTTGTCTGCAAAACACAGATAAGAATTTGCAATCAGCATTTGCACTCAGCCATTTGTCAGCTGAACTGCAGAAAGTCTGTGAGGGCTCTTTGCCCCTGACAGATACAAAATAATGCAAGTAACCTGCAATAAAGAACTTTTACAGTTGTATTGTTGTGATCTAGGAGTATGCACGTAGGCAATCACCAAACTGACCTGATATGTATTCTCTTAATCCTTTGTCTGAATATTAGCAGTTTAAAGTGCATGCTGGGACGCAAACTGGAGAAGGTATAATAATATGAGATAAAGCAGCGCCCATATGAGAGTGTTTCATATTGAACATACATTAAAAACATAGCATACAGAAGCAAGTTACAAGTGGTCTGAAAAATAGCATCATGTGGTATCTCCCAATACCCATGGTGTTGATGTGCTTAGAATTAGAAAGCATGCCAACATGTAAAGGCCATTTCTTTTTTAAGTGTTTATGGGAAATATCAAAGATTTCTAGACAGGGAAGATGATTAAATTCTAAAGAAACTGTTGGTGTTGGTGGAGAAATATATAATACATTAATGTTGACACATCCACAATTACAGCAATCTAGTCTTAAAGAAAAAAGTCAATCATTTAGGATGAAAGAAATTGCAAGATGGAAAATCTAGGGTGTGCAATTAAGTAAAACACCTATCATGTACCTTTAAGATGCTAATTTATGATAGCAGATAAATCTCTGACCTGGGTCTAAGTGAAGCTGATAAGAAAGCATGCTTAAGAACTTCCCTCAAATAAATTCTTAGATAATACAGTGAGATTTCAGCCATGTTTACATTAGCAGCTAGGTTCCTTTGGGCGACTGGTTATCAGCTGTTTGTTCTTCTAACTTAATTTCTTGGTGCTTCTTTGGCTTACAATTACAGGTGTAGACAAAGAGAAGATTAAAAAACATTTAAGCAAGTCTCTTTTACTCTCAGTAGCTCAGTTTGTGAAGGCCTTTGTCTCCTTTATGCAGATAGGGATAACCACTTGAATTTGCTTGAAGATTCCCAAATACTGCAGAGTCTCATCCCAAATGGAAAAAGGAAAAACTAACTCTAGATGATTAGAGAAACAAAAATCATAGAATACCAGGTTGGAAGGGACCTCAAGGATCATCTAGTTCAACCTTTCAAGGTAGGGGAAAAAAACCCAAACCAAACCAAAAAAAAAAAAAAAGAAGTTTACTTGAGATTGTCCCGNCTACACTTGTCTCTGCTGAACTTCATAAGATTCCTGCTAACTTCATCAGGATGCTCTTGATCACAGCATCCAAATCACTTATGAAGATATTAAACAGTGTTGGGGCCAATATGGATCCCTAGGGGGGACCCTGCTTGTGACTGGTTGCCAGTTTGAGAAAGAACTATTGACTACCATCCTGTGGGTGCAGCCTGTCAGCCAGTTCCCCAGCCACTGCAGAGACCACTTGTCTAGGTTGTGATGGGTCAGCTTCTCTAGGAGGAAGCTGTAGGGGACTGTATCAAAAGCCTTGGAGAAGTCTAGGTAGACAGTGTCCACTGATCACCCCACATCAACTGAGTGGGTTGCTTTGTCGTAGAAGGCTACCAGTTTTGTAAAACATGCTTTGCCCCTGGTGAATCCATGCTGGCTTCTCCCAAACACATGCTTCAGTTTACTCGTGATAGTCCCCGGGAGGATTTGCTCTATAACTTTCCCAGGGATTGAAGTGAGGCTAATGGGTCTAAAATTACCTGGGTTGTCCTTGGAACCCTTGTAGATAGGGGCGGCATTTATCCTTCTTCCAGTCTTCAGGAACGTCTCCCAGTCTCTATGATTTCTCAAAGATTATAGAGAGCAGCCTCACAACAACATCAGCCAGTTCTGCTAACCCCCTCGTGTGGATGGCATCTGGGCCCATCAGTCTGTACAGGTCAAGCTCCTGTAACAGTTGACACCCCGATTCCTCCTTCACTGACAGAAGGTCTGTGTCTGCACCGATCTGGATTTTTGTTCCTGTTGTGGTTTAGGGTC
>VWZY01002340.1:6802-60924 GCA_013399075.1 Chloroceryle aenea
TTTTTTTTTAGACTTTCTCTGAGTCTAAGGAATAGCTGCCTCATAGTTTCTTTTATGTGATCAATGTAGGGCTTCTTGGATGAAATTTAACTGAAATAAGTATTTAGTAACAAAAAGTCTGAGGATCAGTAACAGGAAAAATATGGTGGTACCATTTATATGTTCATTCTCTGGTTACTTTAAATAATTTTGGACTTATGGCTCGTTTGTGAACTATTTTTAATGGCAATGTTGCAAAACAGTTGACTCGGTGTATGAGTGGATGAACCTAACTCCTGGAAGTATGCTTCCAGAGAGTATTCCTGTAATTACAAAACTGAAGGTTCACTTTCTATGAATTATCTCCTGCATTCCCTTAACGTGAACTGTTTCTGCCAGTAAACAATATTATTATAGCATTCCTGGAAAACAATCAGTTTCGTCTGGCAGGGAATATTGCTGTGTTAAAAATGCAGATTAATATTTACTAAAAGCTTTTCTGCAGCTTTTCATCACACTGCCATCAGGTCTGTAAGCAAAGAACCAGTGACTCTAAGAAAATGATCCTAATAGGCCATCTTTTTCTTCTCTGCAATACTGCTTGTATACACACAGCACTTTTTTAAACCTTAACCTCACTTTGTTTAAAGGCTCCTTGTCCTGGAACACAGACAGGATTCATTCTGTCTCTTCTGTTTGTTTTTTAAATTGCAATCATCTTGCCTGCTGAGAGTCATTAAAATAAGCAACAGGAAGGTCTGTACCTTGTGGGTTTTGTACTCAAACCTTTATATTCTCTAGTTAGTCTCAATTAATATTTTTTCAGACAGACTAGATTAATAAAATAATGAATTTGGAGCAGGGAGAAAGTGCTTACCTATAACTGTTATATCCTTTATATTCTGCAAAAATCAATCAGAACTACACTTGACAGTCTAGCTGATATACACAGATGTAATGTAGCTTACATCCCATAATACAAAATGATATATACTGTCATCTCCACGCTCTGATTACCTTTGAGAGAGTTTTTCTAGCCAGACCTTTCTTGCTCTGTGGTTAGAGATGAGCATTCCCTCACTGACAAAATGCCATCACAGAAAATGATCCCCCATGGACAGGTTGTTTCCAACATAATCCTGTATGGATGGGTTCTTCAGGTCCAAAGACATCAACCAAGGTCAGCCACTCTTCAGGCAAATCCACAGAGATGAGATGGGTCTGAAGCAAAGCCAGAAAGTCAGTCCATGGCTCAGGCAAGGAACAAAGGTGAGAGCCTCACATTAAAAACAGCCTCCTGGGGAAAAAGAAATAAGTCTTTCTTAAATGCTTCCAGGAGAGCTTTCTGAGGAGCTCACCTGTGTCAGTCAAACCCTGAAGAAGGGGTTTGCTCTCAGGGCCCAGACAAGGATTTCACAGTAATTCTTCTAAGCATCTCCACTTACTGAGCTTTCCCTCATATCATGGAATAGTCCTGGATTGATTTCTGATGAAAGGGAACCACAAGATGAACTTCAGATGTACATGTAATGGATCTCGGTCACTGATGGGACCTGGCTAGAACTAGTCTGATGTGAGTGAAAACCTACAAACCATACAGTGGGAATGTCACTTGTTAATGCTTGGAGACCTAAACTGTCCTTGGTGGCATACCCTGGAGTTAGGTATTTTCACAAATCCACTCAGATTTTCCATCCGAGGGAGCGTGTTGGTCAGTGCAGGTCACAGCCTAGAGGAGACTATTAACATGCTCGTGGTAGGACCAGTTGGAGGTCCTGCAGTGAAACAGGGTCAGTGGGAAAATGAGATTTTTACTATTCGTTCAAAGAAGCAGTTGTAGTTTGTGAGAAAAGAACTACTGGATAGATGATAGTTGGTGGTTATGACTATAGATAGACAAACTGATTTTGTAGAGCAGCTTTCAATCTTGAAACTCATAATTTGTTGAGGACTATAGTCTATAATAGCCAATTAAGTAAACATATGTATATCTATACATTTTGTCCAGCTGGGGCATTATCTCGGTACATCTTTGGCATCTGTGGGACCTTTGTGAATCCATTGCCTTCTGGTTTGCATACATTTAGAAACAGCTAGAAAGTATTTCCTGGGAGAACTACTTCCTTGTCAGATGGCTGACAAGATGATCAGTCTGGCTTCATAGGGCAAGCAAGATGCATTTAAAATACATTTGCCTTTTGGGATTACACAGGCGTGAGATTACAAATATCATGGCTGGAGGCAAAAGGATGGTTGTGAGGATAAGTAAATTTTTCCTTTACAAAGCGACTGTCCTTTGTTGTCAAGGAAGCCATCCCAGTGTTCAGTGAATCATCCTTTAGTTGATAGTCAATGGCAGAGCACTTCAAAATCAAAATAATCTTGTTATAAACTTGCTTCCCCAACATATCATGCTGAGCAAAAGAGCTGCTTCTAAGTATAAATAAATCATGATGTTAATGCAAGAGGGAACATGAAAGCTTCACTCTTCAGGGTCGGGATTGGCATAGGCGAGGGCAGGACAGGTCTCTTGATTTGCCAAGGTCATTGCAGAGCATTGCCTGAGCAAAGGCACTGCAATGAAGTTTTGGGAAAAATAGCTTCATATGCATGCAGATGGTGTAGGTGAAAGAATTGAGCAGAGGCAGTTAGTAGTGCAGGAAGAGAAAGGGTTTGCATTTCAAAGCAAATTGTGCGCTGCTGATCTGTAGATGTTCTGAAGCAGATAAGGTGAATCACAAGGAAGAAAGCCTGAGAATCTGCACTTTCTCTGCAGGATAGGGGGAGGGTATTCTACCTTCTCCAAATGGCTCACTAGGGAGCCATGCCTAGGGAACATTTGGTATGTCTGGTACTCCTCTTTCATCTTCCCTTAGCAAATATTTTCTGCCACTCCTGCAGGTTGCAAGAATGTTCACTATGACCTTGTCTTCATCTTGGATGCCTCCTCCAGCGTCGGAAAAGAAAATTTCGAGAAAGTTCGGCAGTGGGTGTCTAATTTGGTGGAAACTTTTGAGATCGGCCCAGACAAAACCCGTGTAGGTGTGGTACGCTACAGTGATCGTCCAACCACTGAGTTCGACCTGGGAAAGTACAAAACCCGTGAGGAAATCAAAGAGGCTGCAGGAAAAATTAAGTATTATGGGGGTAATACTAACACTGGAGATGCTCTCAGGTACATCAACACCTACAGTTTTTCCAGAGAAGCTGGTGGGAGACTTAGTGATCAAACTGTTAAGAAAGTGGCTATCCTTTTGACTGATGGAAGGAGCCAGGATTATGTCTTGGATCCAGCCACTGCAGCCCATCGGGCTGGGATTAGGATCTTTGCCGTGGGTGTTGGTGAAGCCTTAAAAGAGGAACTCGATGAGATTGCTTCAGAGCCCAAGTCTGCTCACGTGTTTCATGTCTCCGATTACAATGCCATCGATAAAATTCGAGGGAAGCTGAGAAGACGTCTCTGTGAAAGTAAGTAGAGCTCCCAGTTCTTCTACACAATCAGAATTACAATCGTTTCAGTTAGTATATAGGTATTAAAGGCTGGGATTATTTTCTTGCATGATTAGAATTCTGTGATGATAATTCTTCATTTTAGTGTATTCCACTCTGTAAGAAGTCATTTCACTACTTGGAAGGTGATCAAGTGATCACTTATGGGTTCTTCTGCCTAAATCAGTATCAACTATAGGTCAGCTTCTGGTGGTCAACTACAGAACAAAATGTGATTTCCCTTTTGATTTTGATACAGTTCAATTACTTTATAATGGTCTGGACTACTGAATATGAAGAGTGACGTATTATTATTTATACCCAGATTTTGGGTTATTTTGTATAAGAACTTTTTTTTTCCCCCCTTTTACCTTCTGTCATTGTACAGTGAAAAGAGTGCTCTGGACAATGCTGAGAATGATCCTTTAGAAACCAAAAGGATACTTGTACTCTTCTGGCTTCCAGCATTCCAACTCTGCTGACAACTGGTGTTCACTAGTTCTGTGGCTATTAAGTACATAAACCTTGCTGATGTTTTGAATGGCTTTTAATTGAGAACTTTGTGAAATTCACACTGAAAATGTGAACTGTGAATTTCCATAATGGCATTATGGCTGGTATCTCCCAGCACTTTGATGGGAACAGCAATCATGTAGCCCTTTCTACTTCACCACTGATAAAGCACTCTTCTCACTGATTACGTAAAAGTTACTTGGTTTCGCTGGTTTTTGCTGTGTGTGTTGTGGTTACTGTTGGTTCTTTGGGTCAAAACCATGAGATGCTGCTCTGGTTTGTAAGTGTGAACTTGAGAGACAACAGCTGACTCCCTGTGTGATGCTGAGATCTATTATTATGATGTATGGTTATCTATGTCTGTAGGCTGGCAAGTCTTGTAGCTTGTGTGGTGAAGCTCTTTTATTGCTCTCTGTGACCAGTTGCAAGAAAAAAATGTGATAATACAATGCTCAGGACTTATGTATGCTTCTTAAAGCGTGGCTTTCGGAAGCAGGCATAAACCAGTTGACATTGCCCAGCAGTATCAAGATGTGGCTACTTTTTTACAGCCTGAATAAAAATAGGTGCTAAAAGCTGCTAATTCGTGCACTTTCTAAGACAGAAGTACATATTGCCATAGCCAAGTGAGGATTTTAATAGATATAATCTTTTGTGAGCTCCTGGGAGACACATGAATCAAAGAGTAAGAATGGTAGAAAAGTTTGGGGTTTTTTTTGGTTGTACTGACCAATGATGAGTCTTTCAGTCCTTGGACTGCTTTACTCCTGAAATGTGAACAGTCATGAAGTGGTGAAGATACTGGATTTCATGCCAGCAGCTGTTCAAAATCACGTGTCTCAGGTCTCACTGGGTGTCTGTCCTAGACTTAGTTATTCCATCTTGCTATATTTGACTGAATTTACTGCTAAAGAACATGTCATTAAGTGCATTAATAGCATTTTAGCTCTCATTTGATCTTGAAGGAAGCATAGCAGAATTGAAAAATAACATGTGTGCTCAGTGGGACATTGGCAAAAATATCTTCCACTGCCACAAACATCTCCATTACATTCTGGACTATAGTTAGCAGGAAAAAATGGGTGATGCTTTCACAGGAAAGCAGGAGAGATACATTCTGCTAAAAATTCCAGAGATGCTACATGCTTCCTAAATAGGTTTTCTGCTTTTATGTTGTAGAGATAACAGCAGGCAGCTATGGAATATTTAAAAATATAGTAGCATTTGCTTCGGGTAGCTAAATAGTAGGTTTACGCTTGTCAAAGAGAGCTAATTGCTTTGATATCAACCCAGATTTAATTTAAAGCTCAATTTGATCAGTTAGTGCATGTACAAAGTTTTCAACCTGGCTTGAAACTGGTAGTACTGATGTTGAAGTGGTGACCTAGAACACCCATATCCACTCAGAGGCAATTGTTCCTTAAAAGCACTGATTGCAGTGCTTTGAAGGCAGCAATATTTGAGTTTATTTGTTATCATGAAGCCAGGCAGGTGATAACAGTTTGCAACACTGAGCAAAGACGTTCTCCAAATATTGTAGCTTTTTACTAGCTCCATAAAGTAGAAGCTTGTGACTTGGCACCCTCGGAGTACATGGCGTGCGTGTGTGATTAATAATCCTCTGCTCTACTGCAAAAATCAGATTTCCCAACTTGAAAATAAATTTAGCTTTAGAGGTACAGTCCCTGCTAAGATCCGTGTGTTTCTTTCTATGCCTGGTAATAGCAAAACCACAAGCAGATGTTTTCTAAGGAAGTACTATAGGGTTATTGTGCTCAGAATTGGTCTATGTCCAGTAGGCATTTTCATCTCTAATGTATTCCTTTCTACAACTGGTTTTTAGTTGTCTGTGGGCATGCTTAGCTTCTTGCCATGATGAGTTCCTCTAAGTGTGTGGAAGACCAAAGGACTATGTCATCATATGATTTTCAAATGTTTTATAAACAGAAGGAGATAATTTGAAATGTTTTGGTGAGTGGTTGGTACCAATCATTTGTCATTGATTTCAGCCTGTGCTAAAATATCAAAAGCTATCACATGTTCAGATGAGTCACAGCATTTAGTTGTGGGGTTTTTTTTTATTTGTACATGTCTTTGTGGACTTTGGGTTGTGTATGCACCGCATAAAATACGTCTTATGCTACCTCTGTTCTGTTTCTGATGCAAAAGGGCTTCCAGCCTTCAAAGCAACACCTTCAACTCCGTTCAAAATAATAGTCTAAAAGCCTCAGAGATTTTTTTTTTTAAGTGAGCTTTGCTCAGGTTCAGGGTTTGCTCACAGAGGGACAGCAGGCTGTTTCTTCATTACCTTCAATATTAAAAATATCTTATACACGGTGACTGTGACAAAGGGTAGGCATCTGAATTGTCGTATCTGACAGTTGCTAAGAGGCTTATCAATATAGTCAAGTCTCACACGAGTATTGAAGTATCAGAACATATCAGAACCCAGCAGTATTTGCCTAACTGTTGACCTCCATTGTATACTTCCTGTTGAGCTCTGAGTTTTTGCTGTAAAAGCATTCATTTCTAGATAGCTTTGCACTGGACATCATGGAATAGCAAAGGAGGTGAAACTCAATGAGCCAGAAGGAGCAAGAATCTTAAAGTATTTTTAATTAACTCAGTTGTGGTAGTAGCTTTAATTCTTCTAGTTTGTTGAGTAGAATTTGTGGACTGGTTTTACTTCCATAGTTAGAGTATGACTACTGTGTCCAGTTTTGGGCCTCTCTCTACAAGAAGGATGTTGAGGTGCAGGAGAGGGTACAGAGGCAACTACTAAGCTAGTAAAGGGTTTGGAGCATGTCTCTTACAAGGAAAGGCTGAAGGATTTGCTGGGAGTTGGTCTGTTCTCCCTAGTGACAAGTGATAGAATAAGAGGAAGCAGTCTGAAGTTGAACAAAGAGAGGTTCAGGTTGAATATTAGGAAGAATGCCTTTACTGGAAAGGGTTGTCAGGCATTGGAACAGCCTGCTCAGGGAGGTGGTGAAGTCACCATCTTTGGAGGTGTTTAAGAGCCAGGTAGATGTTCTGCCTAAGGACATGGTTTAGTGGTTTTGATAGGGCTGGGAGTAAGGCTGGACTTGATGATCTTGAAGGTCTCTTCCAGACAAAATGATTCTACAGTTCTGTCATTTGGGTTCTTCAAAAGTTCAGCTTAGCAGTTGCTCCAGGTCTTACTGCAAGAGCTCTTTTTCATTGTTGTGATAGTTTGTGGAGACATCTTACCAATGTTGAACATAGCTTCTTGTCATCTGGCAGAACTTAGGGCATGTCACAAGTACACCTATTGCTTGGAAAAATGTGGCACTCACCTTCATGTTGAATGCAGGGAAGTATGAGGTGTTTTGGAGTAATAACTGATGTCTGACAAGACAGGTTAAGGTCTGATTAGCACAGG
Organism: Chloroceryle aenea; assembly: GCA_013399075.1. Classification (NCBI taxonomy): domain Eukaryota; kingdom Metazoa; phylum Chordata; class Aves; order Coraciiformes; family Cerylidae; genus Chloroceryle; species Chloroceryle aenea. The sequence goes on from VWZY01002340.1 coordinate 14,184, forward strand.
ATGTCCAGCAACCCACGTTTGGCTGCTTAAGATTATGTCCAAGCTAAGTTCAGCTATTAATATTTTGATTCACACTTCAAAATCTAATCACTTCCAGATGTTTTGGGAAGTCTGCTAAAAGCTCAGCAGACAACTGCTGCTTTTTTAAAAGCTGCAACTAGGGATTGACCCAGCTGATTTCACTTCTGATAGCTTCTGTTGCTGCTTGATGCTCTTCTCTTCCAGCTGCAGTGGTAGCTTTCTCAGACTTTGAAACACATCCAACATATCCAACTTCTGGAAAACTCTTATGACACAGATGACAATCACACATCCTTTCATCACCTCTTTTGCTGACTAACAGCAATTTGCCAGGACAGAATTTCCAACTGATTTATCTCTTACTTGGAAAAGGTTGGGGGGGGGAACAACTCTTCTTAGATGCTAGGTTGGGAGGAGATAAAATATTTGCTGGGCTTAGCAGTCATGACATTACACAAATTTGTGTTGCTGCTGGGTGGTTTGAAGGACAGCCTGGTAACTTGGACTGTGGCTTCAGGAAGCACAGCAGGTATGTTCTTTTTCTCTTACAGCATTCCTGGCAGTGTTAAGTTCTTAAAGGCCTTAAATGCTAGATCTTAAAGGTCTTGTCCAACCAAAATGATTTTATGATCCTATGATTTTTTTTGTTTGTTTTCAAATCAAACACCTCAAAATCTCAGATTGGATTTTCCACTTAGTGCAGTCATGAGCAGAATAGATCTAGGTGTTTCCAGAGCTGGTGCCTGGCAGGCAGAAAACCTTGAGCTCAGGGAGTGCACAGTTGGTGCTACTTGGTCCTTAGTTCCTCCACAGTTCATACAGAAGTGACTGTTTTCCTAGATCATGACTATGGCTTTCTTCTACCACTGTGTAATCTCCTTATTTAAATTTTGCATGTCCAAAGAAGTGCATCAAGCTGGTGAAGGGTCTGGAGCACAAGTATTATGAGGAGTGGCTGAGGGAAGTTATTTAATTTGGAGAAAAGGATGCTCAGGAGAGACCTCTCTGTAACCATCTGAAAGGAGGTTGTAATGAGGTGGGGATTGGTCCCTCTTCTCAAGTATCAAGTGACAGGACAGGAGGAAATGGCCTCAAGTTGTGCCAGGGGAGGCTTAGATCGGATACTAGGAAAAAAGTTATTCACCTTGACAGGGTTGTTAAGAATTGGAACAGGCTTCCCAAGGAGGTGGTGGTGTCACTATCTCTGGAGGTATTTAAAAGACGTGTAAATGTGGTGCTGAGGGACACAGTTTAGTGGTCTGTGCTGGATTAATGGTTGGACTTTATGGTCTTTTCCCACCTAAATGATTCTGTGATTCTAAATAACTTCCTGTTTTGCTTGGGACTCTGAAATGAATAGGTTTATTCTGAGATTAGCAACAGTGCTGTTTTATGACCAGTTAAATCCAGCCCTTCTGCTAAAAAAGAAAGTCTTATTCTGCCTAACTTCTTTCTTCCATCTGCCAGCCCCAGCATTTATGTGGCCTCACCATGAACTACAACAGGGAGCCAATAAATGTTCTCGTTTTCTTTCCCAAATTAGTTTTTACTCAGATTTAGCTCACCATGCAACCGTATGGGCATTTGTTGTCTCGGGGAAGGAACTTGCACAAGGTAAGAACAAATAATTAGGGATGGGAGGCAGACCTGGATTGCATCCTTTGGTAGAGCAAGTTCGTATCAGCTCGATGAACATTAGCTAAAGACTTCAGAAAGCTGAGGAGAATCCTCCATGTGCTCCCATCATAAATGTGAGCCTTTGCTCAGCTATCCTCTGCTTTAAGTGTGCACAAAGTGGATTGCTAAGCAGGTTCTTCCCATTCAATCTCCACTCCTAGGCTTCAGCACAGCTTGCTTGCTTTAAATAAATGGCCTGTGTAACAAAAATACCCTGCTGCAGATGGATCTCTTCATGATTCTCTTCCATTTTCCTTAAATAGACTTTTCAGTATGCTGCTTTACTACTGACTTAGCTTCTGGTTGTTCAGGGGTGTAGCTGTAATGACAGAGTGTCCCCTCCTTGGGCACACACTGTGGCTGATTGGGAGCATATTGCTGGGAATCATTGGTAGGTGGCATGAGCAAGATGACCACCATCCTCACATAGCCATGCACTGTCTGTCAGTGCCTCCAGGCAACACTTTGACATTTCTGTGGTCCTGCACCCAGGTAACTTCTCTCCCCCCAAGAGGATGTTATCTCTGTTATGCTTTTAGAAAGTGATTTGTTGATTTATGTTGGAAAAAGCAATGTGTTAGATGTTGCCTTCAGAGAAGGAGGAAATTCAGCCTTGCAGCAGCCGCGTCCTGCTTGCTCCTTTGTGCTGAAGGAACAAATGTATGAATCCAAAAGTCACCCAAACAACAGAGCTTTGGAAATAAGTCTGTGGCAGAAATGGCTGTTACTTCTACTCTTCTGTGATAGAGCTGAGTAAAGGACTCTGCTCCAAACCTGCAGCTTCCTACAGATAGCTGGGAACCTTAATAAAGGACTCTGAAGGTAGAAATATAATAGAATGAGATCAATGAAACCTTTTGTGCTCTCCTTTCTTATCGCTAGTTTGTTTCTTTAACAGTTACATACAAATAATATCATAAAACTTGGACAGTCCCTTTCCATAAAGCAGTGGATCTCTAGACTGCCAACAACATCTTGTCCAAAATCAGAATCTAGCTGAATGATCACATCTCCCCTACTCTGTAATAGTATTTCTTGCATTTCAGACAAGAAATTTCTGTGAACAATGTACAGCGAAGATAATTATAAAGGCAGGGCAAAGATTAGACTTATAACAAATAAAAGCAAATCCCAGACATTAGAAAGAAACATTGAGACAATGAGGAAAAGTATGGGTCTCAGTGGCAGGAGAAATTGCATCTTATGAAAAAGTAATGTGCCGTTTAGAGAACAAAAAGAGGGGAAATATGGTGACTATGGGAGCCATTTCTATAGTGTTGGAATGAAACAGAAATACAAAAATAGGAACAAGCAGAAAGCTGGAACGTATTGTCATGTGATGAAAGTTATTAGTAGCTTGTTTTTCAACACCGCCTGCAGCCCTCATTGATTTTGTAGGAACTGTGGGTGCTCAGCACTTCAAAAATAGGCTGTGGAGCCCAATACTTTTCCAGCTGCAATCAGGAAGAGGCTCTCTGCTCTGCTTTGGTGGAGTCCAAATGATGGGGTAAAAGAGAGGACTCATCCGTGGGGCAGCACTGTCTGTCTTGGTGTTTGCTTTCTGATGGACTGATAAGGAATGCTCAGTAGAAAGAATAACTTCTGAAGCTGGGGAGATGCTCAGCAGGAGACTAGGGCAAGGCACAAACCTCTGAGGTTTCAGGATTAGTTACAGGCTTTTCTGTCAAAGAAAAACAGAGAACTGAGGAGAAAACCCTTGCCATGTGTTCTTGCTAAAAGTAAAATGTTTTAAACCTCAACAGCTCTTGTGCAGTCAGGGTTTTCTTCCTTCACAGACCCTAAATTGACCTAATTGACCTCAGATTGAAAGGACACCACTTAATGTTCTAGGTTTGGGGCTTTTGTGTGTGTGTGGTTTGGCTTTTTTGTTTGTTTGTTTGTTGTTTGAGGGTTTTTTGTGTTTGTGTGTGTTGGTTTTTTGCATGTTGGTTTTGTTTTGGGTTTTTTTTATGCATTATGTGGTGATTCCCATAAAAATCTCATGGTATCTTTCAGCACAGGGTGTAAATGGAGGGTAGACCATCACCTGCCCTAGTTAGGTGCACTTGTAAATGAAACATTTCCTCTGCTCTCCTTTGATTTGGACATGCACTTCTGTTTAGGACAGGGAAAGCCAAGTCTGGAAAGGTCTGTGGAGACTTAGTCCCAACTCTGCTGGTGGAGGTGGTAGAATTCACTGCAAGTGACAGAGAAGTGTGAACGCTTGTCAGAGTATAACTTTCCACCTGCCCCCTCCCCTGCAACGCATTAAAGGTCCCATCACAGCATAAGGTATTTTTCCTGAAATGCAGTGCTGGTTTTCTTGAACCTTTCAGCTTATTATGAAATTAATGTTTATGTAAACCCCTTACAGCAATGGTGAGCTTGCTCTCTCGGGACTGGTTGTTGTTTATTTTCTCCATATATTCAAGCCTCAAAGTCTTGTGATGAATAACTGCAGTGAGAGCTGCAGATCCTAATATTCCAGGTAATGAGGGAGCTTGGAGGTGCTACGAAGGGTACTGGGTCTTGCAGGAGGTGGAACAGCCATTGCTGGTCACAGACTCCCTGTGATACTTGGGCAAAAGTTTAGCACCAAAACTCTGGAGTGGGTAAACAGCTACTTACTCATCAAGTAGCTTCACTGGAAAATTTGTGACCTTTTGTATTATTGAAGTTTTTTGCATCACGTGGAAGTTAAACTGATTTCAGAAGCAATTTGAAAGACAAAAGTGGATTGTAAGAATAAACCCATGCTCAGACCTGGATAAGCTGTCACATTAACTCCTGAAACAAAATGGGCAGGTTTACCCATTTTTTTAGGATCTGGGATGAAACCAGTGTTTCCAGTTCTATGCCTTGCTGAGCTGTCTTCAGAAGCCCACGTTATTTATCCCTGTGCTCAGGATTGAAGCAAAGCTTGTAATTTAAACTTCTATGGGCTTATTTTGAAGGTTTAGGTGGGTCTCTGATAAATGTAAACCTTGTGTGGACTCTCTGCAAAAGAGATCTTCATGTTGTTACTGGAGTTCAAACTCAAATGACGTTTTACTCAAATGACAAATTACAACTACTTGAAAGGACATGGTAGAGAGGTTGGTGCTGCTCTCTTCTCACAGGTAGTTAGCAATAGAACAAGAGGGAATGGATTCAAGCTGCAACAGCGCAGGTTTAGACTGGACATCAGGGAAATTTTTTTTTCACAGAAAGAGTAGTCAGACACTGGAATAGGCTGCCAAGGGAGGTGGGTGAATCACCATCCCTGGATGTGTGTAAGGGTCTTTTAGATGTGGTGTTGGGGGCCATGGTTTAGGGGGTCAACTTTGTAGAGTAGGGTTAATGGTTGGACTTGGTGATCCCAAGGGTCTTTTCCAACAAGAATGATTCTATGACATAACCATTCCTTTTTCAGCCTTGATAATATGAAGTGGTGCATCCTTTCTTCTGTGGAAGTTCATACAGCTTATCAGCCTTTTCTGCCACTGAATTTCAACTTCTCATTTTGTTTTCAAACAGACAGAACGAACAGGCAAAATTAAATTGTAATGTACCAGTCTGCTAAGAATATTTCTTCCCCAGTGGTAGAGCTGCATCATGGTTTAGCTGGTGGGCTATTTTTGTTAGTAAATTGTAGGGTTAGTGTTTCAATCCCATCAAGTTCCTTACAAGTTACACCCAAATACGAAATTCCTTTTCAAATCAGTAATCTCGTTTATAATGTGAAACCAAAGCAGTGGGAGCATTTTGAACACCTAGGAGAACTGGGTTTTGATAAAGTACTAATTAGGTTCTTTAAAATGCAAATAAGAGCTTGTAACAAGCTCTGCTGTATTACTGTAGTTGTAAATGATGGAGAACAGTTCAGTGTTCTGCACAAAATGCCTTTTGGCATGCTCTACATTTTGGGAACTGTGAGTACTACTGCTATTGCTGACCAGCAGTAGGTAGAGTAACTTTCTGGGCAGGTAGCTCAGTTGGATGCCATGGGTTTTCTCATTTGCTGTCCTAAACTGTTGAATAGCAGCCTTGTGTAATGTTAGTTTTCAAAACTCTATTCATTTCCTTACAGCTTAATAGTCAACACTTAGTGTCAGTTTGGCTATAGCATGATCTGTAGTCTAGGTAATTAAGGAATTAATATATAAAATACAGAAGTCTGTGTGTATAAGACGTATATTNAGGTAGATAAAAAGCCATAACATGTTAAAGCCCTAGTGAAGATGAAATACAGGACATTTTTACTGCAGTGTAACTACACACAATCAGCCCAATCTACCACCTCTGGGCAAGACTTCGTTTAGCTACACTGCGGTAGAAATCACTGTGCTTTGTTCCTCCAGGATTTTATAGCAAGATGGATAGCATATATTAGTTACCTACTATAAAAACCTCTCAGTTTTGTCAGTGAAGACATAACATCTCCGTGAGAGGCTGCAGTACCAATATGACACAAGTAGGATGGTGCAGCAGTTGCTAGTGCTAACACATTCTGGCAAATGGCTCTAATAGCTTGAGGGTGCTTCTGAGTTGAAAACAGATGTTGGATCAGAATTGAGATCGATAAATTGATTTAAATAATATTGTATCTTTATATTCAGGTATCTTGAGTGGGATTCATATAATCTAACTGCAGTGGCCTGAAAGTTATTTGTCTAGACTCTTTTGATATTCAACGGAAAGGAATAGACACCTCCAGAGAGTGATTCATCCTTCTCAAAGAAGACTGTCCAAGACAGGAGACATGATTCAACCTCTGAGTGCCTATCTCCTTTCATTAACTTTTGAGAGAGTTTAGGTAACTTGCTGGCATTGGATTCCTCACTGTGACAGCCCAGAGAGTTCAGTCTTTTCCTGACGTGTTCTGGGAATACAATATTTGGTTCCTTAGGCCACTAATCCAGTCTGTTGGGATTTACTGATGTTATATAGGCCGCTGTGGTCGCAAGCTCGGGGGGTGTGTGTTGCATTTCTCATCTAGCTACCTGACACTGCGGTGTTCGTGCAGTCGCAGGAGCCAGTGCCATTTTAAGAGGATTATTGTTGAGTATTGCCACATGTTTTGGATCGAACATCATACTGCTAAATTTACTTGATCCCTAAAGGGCTATTCCTGTGAGCAGAATGGATTCTTCTCCCTTATCTTGGGCTTCTTCCTAAATGTAGTGATAAATTGGCCCTTGAAGTGAAGCGCATTGTGATGGTACCTCTTGCTGGCTGTTGACTTGTTATAGCAAGGAAATAATGCTTTAAAAAAACTCCTAATGACTGAAATGCAATTAAGAGTGACAGAGGAGGAGACAGCTTTTCAAATTAATGTTGTTGAAAGATAACTTTGCTACAAATAGCCCTCTGTTGTTGTTAAATCATGAGGGTTGCATTCCAACACAGACCTTCAAATCCATACTTGCTTAATGACCTTTCTGATTTTCACTGTAACAGTCAGATCCCAAACCAAACTGTACTTTACTGGGATCAGAATGGGAAGGATGCCATCTCAGTTGTTAACCAAATCCATGTTACTGATGTGTACTGCATGTCCCTCCATACAGAGAAGCTAAGAATTCACTTGTAGGACCTTGTAAAAAAAAAAAAACAGTGGAAGAACTGCTGTTGCCTCCTGTAGGTTTGGGGCTATGAATGACACTGGAAAGCCAGAAAATGACTTTGAACCAGCAGAGTTCCTAAGGATGCATTTGGGTAATTAAAAAAATCTTTATTCAAGTTTTTGATGAATTCCCTGTGGGTGCCATTTGCAGAAAGGTCTGTGTCAATGGTGGCACTGTTCAGTAGTCGCTGCTGGAAGGCAGCATCTCTTGCTTTGAATATTTTGACTCTTGTCTATAAGCATGACATACTTCAGGCACACAATAAGGATCATGATAGAGAGGGGATGTGCTCAGGACTTACAATGACGAAGGACTGAAGTGATCCAGACCAGCCTTTGGGTCTCAGATTCCTGAAACCCAATCTCAGTGCTCTCTGGAGCAACACACTGCACTGTTCCAGCAGAGGTAAGAGAGCTTAGTGCTTTGGAAACTTCACTGAGGTGTCTAGACTAAGTACATTGGATATCCATTTTTTTTGTCAAATCCTGACTGTGTATTTCTCCATATATTTTGGCAATGTCCAGCCCCAATAGTCTTCTTAGAGTACAAGCACAGGGCATAATGTTCCTGCTGCAGTCCAGCATATTGATAATCTGCAATCACAACTCCCCTTCCAGAAAAATGTGTCTCCTTTTACACTTGTGGCCGTATTAGTTCAGAGTTTGCTGCTTTGATGAAAAGGGTAACAGAGTCCAAACCCAGAAGGAAGTCATCCTTATCTTAGCTGTAATGCATGGGCCAGGAGACTTGAACTATAAAAATATAACATCTCATGAAAAAAAGGCAAAATGTCTTAGAAAATTTACTGTGTTAGTTACAAATCAGTATATGTAGGGAGGTACCTGCTAACTGTTCCTCCAAGCTGTCAGAGTACTGTGCTGGAATAGTGAGTCATGTGTGTTGATTTTTAACAGAGCTGTTTAAGGAGGACTGGTGTAAAATTTGCAGATAACACAAATCTTTCAAAAATTCAACATCATTTCCACTAGTTGATTCTATTTCTATTAGCAAGAAGAGCAACTGATGTTTCTCTTGTTTGCCTATCTGGCAGACTGCTTTTTGACTCTGTAGTAGCCTTGATAATGTCCTGAAGAATTATTTCCTTAGGCTAATATTATATTTATAAAGTATTTAGCAGTATCAGAATATTTGCGTGCTCACCTCTTTCTATGCTGTGAGACAATGTAAGATGGTGCATGGGAATGCCTTTAATTTAGGACTGGTTCAGAATCAAGGATTTCTATCATCTATAATTAGCAGTTTATCCTAGTGGGTGGTTTGGTTTTGGTTTTTTTTTTTGGTTAGGTTGTTGGTTTTTTTTTTTTTAGTTGTAAATCCTTTTGCATATCATTATTTAGTTAAAAATACTGTCCTGAGTACTTGCTGACAGCACAGGAACACAGCATAGGACTGCTAAACAAATGGAATTAGTGGACGAGTTGCTACGCCCTGCCACCACATTCAGCTTTACAAGCTATTTTTGAGTTGATTGTATCTCTCTAGTAATTTGGTTTTGGAGGTATATATCTATTTGTTTTAGAGCAGGGGGCCTGTAATAAAGTCTCAGTTTTTTCCTTTGATTTTCATGGGTACCTGCTTTGATCATAAAATGTTACACCCTGCTGAAATTCCCAAACCCGTGACTTGGTGTTGCAGGGATAAGAAAGTTTATCCTCGTTCAGATCTTAATGCATTTGTTTACTTTTTTGTTTCAGTTCTTTTAACATTAATGGTCTTAGTTGGGATTATAATTAAAGCAGCAAGATTTATTTTGGGTCTCTTGTTTGGAGCATGGGGTAGTTTCACTCATCTGCATTATGCTCAGTAATATCCTCTGCTAATTATTTTCCATGGACTACTAGTGTAGCAAGTTAATAATCATTTAATTAACCAAACATCTCAGAAAATATCAGACTGATTTGCCATAACTTTGCAGAGCTATTTGCATCAATTCTGAGTTATTTCTAGAGAACCCAATGGTTTTACTTAAGCTCACACAGCAGGGCAGTAAAAGACATCAGAAAAAACCCTCTGTTGACCGGATTGTGGTGCAGTTCCCTTCCTTATGGGAAACTGAAGATATTCCATGAGAACTTTGGTGCACCCAAGCATAAAAAAGTTGTGTGTTGGGGCTTAGAGAACCTGGTGTGGGTTCCAGTCTCTTCAGTCCTAAAATAGCTCTTGTCCTGCTAGCAGGGAAGATATGTCAAACAAATGTAGACATTCTCAGGACATTGTTCCTCACTCCTGGCTCTGTGTGGGTGTATTACGTGTGGTGGGCCGGGGGACATCCCTGCATCTTCAGCACAGTCCAGCACTCAAGAAGGACCTGGCCTGGCTCTGGAGGTTTCTGGATGGTGTTTCTGCTCACATTTCTTCTACTGCTGATTGACAGATGCCACCAGTGCTGTGCCAGGATGATGCTCTCTTGTTGCAGTTCAGGAGTGGTGCAGGAACACTTGAAGCTGTAATTTTGGGAGACTGTCCCTTTCATCTACTGTTCTTTTCTTTTTTCATCTCAACAATTGTCTTTCCCTCACCACAAAATGTACAGGAGAAAACCAGTTTTTCACGAAAAGTCTTTTCTACCCATTTACTCTGGGCTGTGGTGGAATGAGAGGGAGACATGCCAAGAAAAGGAGATAAATTTATGCCAGTAAGTTGATAGTCACAGAGGTAGGCTTGTCTGTGGTTTTTGTCCCCCTCATCATTATAGCATAAACTTCCAAGTAACTGTCATCAGAATACAATGGGTCTGAGACCACCAAGGGCACTCCCCCCTACTTCATCTGCTTGGCCCAGGGAGCCACTGCCTGTGGTTTGATGGTTTCAAACTGAGCAGGAGATAAAAGTATCTATGAAATTACTAAGTGGAAGATGCTAGCTCATCATCTGATTATGGATATTGGGCCCTTCCTGGTGGTCACTGATGGGGAACTCTGTATCTTCCATGGACTTGAGCATCCTCCACAATCCTACCTTGACATTATCCTCCTCTTCTGCACTCTGTTCTTGTTATAGCATCCACTTTTTTTTTTTAATCTATATGTATGCTTTCTTTCAGTAAATGCAAATAAAATGTAGGGAGTGGAAACCACAGGGGTGGCTAAACATGCTATTCTTGCTGGGTGGGTCTGTGCTCCCACGGGGGGAGTGGAGTGTCCTAATTTCAGAATTGTACAAACTGAGTTTTCAGGAAATCAGTAGATGTTTAATTATACAATTTTGGATGGGAAAGTGGAGAGTGTAGACACAGAGCAACAGTGTATCTATAATTGTATAGTAATTTCTGTATTTTCTGTTGTGGTTTTGGTGTTGGTTTTGGGATGTTGTTTTTTTTACACGTCGTGGATGATTTTTTCCTCGGATTGGTAGGACCTATTAAAAAGCAGCTGAAGTCAGAGAAGAGAAAACAGTGTCTGGATGTTTTCCTGATGTTAGGATGAGCTTCTCATGTCACCTCCCATCTGAAATGTCAGACTGGATGCTAAGTTTGATTTTTTCCTACACTTTTAGGTGTGTAGCTGAGGAGGGACTGTGCTAGGGTGATAGCATGTAGAAGTGTTTAATGTTATCTTTCATGGAGGAAAATATAAGACAGTCCTTACTCCTCTACTATCCTACCTGCCAGCATTTAACCCTCCCTGCTGGATACACTAGTTCTGCTATGGTCACTCTTTTCAATGAAGGTGAAGCATAAAGAGGTGAAATCTAACTGTTGGAGGTGGATACTTTCTTAGTTAAAATGGGCCAGCTCAGGAAGTGATTCTGGTAAGGTACACTGCAGAAACATGCATTCAAAAGCAATTACATTTAGCAGTTTAGCTACATGTATAAATTAGTTAATGCAAATAATAGATTGGATCTACATGTGCAGCTTTATGTTTGTATGGACACTTTGTGATGGAAACTTGTGTAAGATGTCAAGAGAGTCATGGTGCTGTGGACATGGTGCTGGTACTGCTTCCAGTAGAGATCCATTGAAACACTGTCCTGTCCTTAGGAGTCATTTGTCCAGCCCTGCTCTCAAATCAGGAGAGAAGGTGTGCCTGTAGTCTACTCTTGTGTCTCTCTTCTCTTTGTATATGTCCAAACTGATTCTTGCTCAGTCGTTGCAGCACGTGTGAATCTGCTTCATGATTTCAGACTTGTTTCTCACCAGGGATGAACCTGGCCTTGCATCAGAAGAACTTCACTGCCCAGAGATAATGCTGCCATTCTCTCTCTATGTTCTCAATGTCTACTTAAAGGACTGAATAGTCTCTCTGGAGCTTCTCATAGAATGTTAGGGCTTGGAAGGGACCTCTAGAGATCATCAAGTTCAATCCCCCTGTCATCTTTATTATATTTGTAGAAACGTGATCTCAGTGACATATTCAGATTAAAAGAATGGACATTGTGGTGTTTTTAGTTATCCTAGTCTAAGGAAACAGTTTAAAATATACTTCCCTTAGAACAAGACTGCCAGTCTGTTTAGTGTATCACTGTTTGCTGTGGGCTGCATCTGAACCTTATGTTTAAAATGACTCTTTTTATTTGGAGTTAAAAATGACCTTGTACTGGCTTAGAAAATTGATGCCACTTTAAACACTAATATTGCTAATGATCAAAATTCCCAAGCCACTTGTGGTATAATATATGAGGATATATGACCACAAGTGCCCCTCATGCCTTTGGAGAAGTATGGAAACATGAAAACAGTGGGTCTGTCAGCTGTGTTAGAACTTGTTACACTAACAGACCATCATCGCTGTCATACAAAACAGATTGTAAACGCTATGAAAAATAGTGCTGATAGTCTGACATGGATTGTCTGAATCCCTCCAGCAAGAGAAAAGTGGAAACTAAAGGTGGCTTCTCAAGGGGCTTATAAGATTCTTTTTTTTTTCCTAACTGCAAGGTTAAATTAATCACTGGAACAAGATCACCAGTGGTGATGGTAGAGTGTGATCCTCTGGCTTCTTTAAAATGCAGGCTGATGCCATTGTAAGAGATGTGGTCTTTTTCAGCTCAGCCTCAAACTGCTGGCTTTAACAGCATTTTCTTCTAAGAAAGGAGAGATTCATTTTCAAACAAGCAGGTATCTGTGGGACAAGAGATGGCTGATGTCCTGTGCAAGAGGCCTTAATATGCTGGTCATTGTTTTCTGTAACTATAAATTCTGTGAATCTGTCAGAGTGAGCTGAAAAAAAGCTTTTTGTTGAGGGGTCACAAATATATTCATCTTATGCTTTCTTCTATCAGAAGAAATGCAAGACCCTGTTTTTCTCAGACTCTGAGCCTTCAGAACCTGGTGAGAGGGACATTTAGTGTCTACATGTGTAGGGTTATTTGCAGCATCTTGGCCCTGGCATGGGTAGAAGATGAGACGAAGTTAAAAACAGAAAATGTCTCATTTGATTAGAAGGCAAACTGTGCTCTAATGGAGATTATTAGAGACAAATTGAAGACTTTGTTTGTCCGTAAGGCAATAGAGTGGTTTTCTTGTGTGGTGGCCTGGAGGGCTGCCAAGATATTTCTCAGTAACTAATCCTGAGTCAGTTATAGGCACAGAAAACAATGCCACACATCTAACACTTAACAGAGAAAGAGGGGCATACGGTCATGCTGCTGATCACTGCAGAGAGCAAGCTCTCACTTTCCCACCAGGAGCGCTGGGTCCATTTTCCTCCCCCTGACTTGTCTGCTTCCCAGAGAGGTAGTGATGGAACAATTCAAGAGGAACTGGCCTTGAGACTGGTCATTATAAAGATAGAGAGCTCTGCTGTGAAGCTAATGATGCGATGGCTAGTCAATGGCTAGAAAAGAAATGATCCAAGATGGATCAAGTCTAACTTTGAAAGGACTCAGTCCTGCATTCCCTTACTTCTTATAGGAAAATGCCCTCTTTCTGTAGCACCATATGTTGCAAAAAAGCATGTCCTGCCCGAAGAAGTGCCCATCTTGGGGTCAAATGCCTTTCTAGGAAGACAGGTCCTCAGAAGCTCCACCACTGGCAGTAGAAGGCCTGGGCCCTGACATTGTCCCGCCATAGCCCATGGGACTCTTGGTGCATTGGTTTCACTCTGTGCTAATGAGATCATGCTAAGCAATGACCAGACATGGTTCAGGGAACAGCAGAGTCCCAGGCCAGGAGCCTTTCCCTGATAGGCAGTGGGAATGGGGGATCCTGGTTTTGGGTGGTTGGGAGTGGGGAGAATAGTTTGGCCCTTCCTTCCTGGCCATGGAACAAGTTGGTTTTCTATAGAAACATGGAAGTGTTGACCATTGTAGAGGAGATGGCATTTTTGAGTGTGGAAGCATTGGGCCACTCTACACTATTTGGGGCATAAGTTGTGGGTTCCCTCAGCTAGTCCTGAATGCTGTCATCATCTTTACTTTAGCAGCACAAGTATCAGGTTTGTAAGTAGTCCTTATGCACATCACATCCTTCATGGTGTTGTCTTCTGTGTGGACTTAGGTTTTTGTAGAGTGAACTGCAAAGCCTAATCTGAGATGTTGCTTGTATGAAAAGCCCAGTGAAATACAGAAGCTGTGGAACCTCATGGCAAAAGCCAAGAATACAGTGTATCATATATAAGGGTTTCTCACTGTTAACCAAGCAAAGTCTGTCTTTGACCCCTCCTCATAGGGAACTTGAGGCGTGCTGCCTTTTCATGCCTCCCTCCTTTGCTCCCCAATAACTGTGTGAGCCTTATTTCAATTAATCTCCACTCACCTGAATAACCCCGCATCCTCAAACTGAGTTTTGGGGGCTAGCAGCCGTAATGGGACGCGTCACTATTTCATAAACAGGCCACGGTCATTAGGGATAGGGCTTAATTTCTGGTGTCCTATGTTGCCCTTTTAGCTTTGTTTCTCTTCTATCAGGAACAGCAGCAGACAGGTCTTTGCAAAACAAAACACCCAGCTACGTTCTGCGCTCGTTTACATTGATGTAAATCCAGATTAATTTCACTTTAATGAATAACTAAGCAAGAAGAGTTGACCTATCTCCACACTTAGCACTAATTAGTCTTTTTCCTACCAGTGCCTGCAGGAAAGCTGATCTGTTTTGTATTCCGAGCTGAAAAACACCCTGTGGTCCGCAGTAAATTTTCATCACCAGCATGTATGTCATTCCTCTGAGCTTCCACAGCTGCTCAGAAAACCCTGTTGCAGGACAAAATAATTTAGCCAAGCTCCTGGCGTTCAGCAAGTGTAGTGGCACAGAAAGCTAGACAAGCTCTCTGCCATGGGGACTTCCCTGGAATTCAAGCTGGCCACTGTTTGCTTGTAGCTGGTTGTTTTGGGTTTGGGTTTTTTTTGGTGTGTGATAGCTGCTTTCCATGCAAATAGACCATCTTTTGTGAAATACCACCATGGACCTGTGTGAGTGGCAGCTGTGCTCCGCGGAGAGGGTAGCTCTGCCTTTGTTGGAGGGGTTGGTGCTTGCTCTGGGTTATTCAGAGCCTCAATTAAAAGAGGCAAGCTGTGGTTATTAGTTGTGCTCACTGGGGCAGAGCACAATGAGGTCGGCTCAGCGTGCGAGGGAACCCCCTGGATGGTTCAGACAGCTCAGGCCTCCGAAAGACCCTGGAGGAAATGGGGAGGGGAAGAGGACAAAGCTCCGGGTGCTGGTGCCAGGCAGGGACACTTGGATTAAACGTGTCATCTGCAGCCCTGCTCTCCAGAGGGGATGTGGGGCAATGCGTGGGAATGGTGGCGGTGCCAACAAATCCTGGCAGTGGGGCCTTTGTTCACTGGTGGTATTTGCTGAGCTGATGGATCTCATTTCCATTGAAGTAGAAGGTGGCAATGGGCCAACTGGTCCACGCTGTGGTGTGTATTTTGTGAGGTGTATTTTTGAGTTATTAAAAGGTTGGGGTTTTTTTTAAGAAATGGATTAACTTCCTTAGCTCTATTTTCCATCCTCTGCATTCCCCTTTCATGTGTATTCTGCACAATTTTTATAATGAATTTGTACTTTTTGCTACTTTATGCTTTTGGCCACTCTAGCTAATGGCAATTATACAGAATATTTATAATCTTATCAGAAAGCACTAATGAAAAGCTTTAATGTCTCTAGCCAGACTTCAGCACTGTTCTTTCACATACATAGTCCCAACCCAGTATGTGCCCTGATACACATCTGCGAGCACAAACTCATTCTCCTGTGATTCTTGTCCAGAAGGAACTTCTTTAGGTCAGCATATAAAATATCCACTGCCCAAGGCTGTACCTCCTGCAAGTTAGGGTAGGTAAACATCACCACATTCAGTTAAGGCTGAAGTCCCTCTTAAAGAGGGAAGGAATCTAGCCTGCAAAAAGTATCTGGTAACTTCCTTAGGCCTTGCAGTCCCTATGATAACATTAGCTCCTCTTCCAGTTATTCCTTTCCATTGGTAATGTGTAAGTGCCATCAGGTGGGGGTTGGTCCACTCTCCCAAGTAACAAGTGATAGAACGAGAGTAAATGGCCTCGAGTTGTGCCAAGGGGAGTTTAGACTGGATACGAGGAAGAATTTCTTTACTGAAGGGTTTCTCAGGCACTGGAACAGCTTGCCCAGGGAAGTGGTTTAGTCCCCATCCCTGGAGGGGTTTACGAGTCATATAAGCATAGTGCTGAGACATAGGGTTTAGTCAAGGTCTTCTCATTGTTAGGTTAATGATTGGACTAGATGATCACATAATCACAGGATGTTAGGGATTGGAAGGAACCTCGAAAGATCAATGAGTCCAAACCCCCTGCCAGAGCAGGATCACCTAGATCAGGTCACACAGGATCTTAAAGGGCTTTTGCAATCTAGGAAACTTTGTGATTCCATAAAGCTGCGATTGGACTGGATGACCTTTGGAGTTGCCCTTCCAACCTGGGGCATTCTATGATTGATTGGTTGTGTTACCATTTTTCCATTGCCTGTGAGGGACAAATGCTGTGACCTGGGCCAAATAACATCTCTGCACTGATCAGTGGTTGCATAGATGTCTAATTTCTGTAACCCGCACCTGCACACCTTCCCCTGTTGCTTCTGCTGCTTATGGGCACCTGGGAATGATCCTCAGGGACCTTTCTTTAGGGATGGCTTTCTGTAATGCTCCCTGATAAAAAAAACAGTTTACTCTGTGCTTTTCCAGGTGCTTGTGACCCCTTCTAACTGTGCCCTCTTTGTGTGTAGAGACACATGAGCAAACCAGCCAAGCTTTGTCCCTACTTCTCCCTACTTTTATTTTGCTTTATGCCAAACACACTCTGTATAGAGTGTGGGAAATAACTGCTGAAGAGCTTAGAGAGTTACTTTTCTAGGTATTCATAGAATAGAATGATAGAAGTTGGCAGGGACCTCTGGACATCATTGAGTCCAACTCTTCTACCAGAGCAGGATCACCCAGGGCAGGCCACACAGGAGCAGATCCAGGTGGGTTTGGAAAGTCTCTAGAGAAGGAGACTCCCCAACGTCTCTGGAAGCCTGTTCCAGTGCTCTGTATTGACTATACTGTCCATAAAGTACATTCTGCTTCTATGCTAATGCAGAAAAGGGGATCAATATCTGAGATAATAGATGTGCTAGGGGAAAAAAAAAATGAATTAAAGCAGAAGAGTTTTCACAGTTCTCAGTGTCTGTGTGGCTCTTTGGTACAACATATCTGTTTTAGCACTGCACAAAGGCATAGACCAGCTGGGGTTCTGAGGCTGCATGACTTTGTCCACCCAGTGGCAAATGGAAGTGAGCTGGCCCAGGGAAGGACATGGTAAGTAGTGCTGAGTGGATCCCTATGCTGGGTGATGCAGACCAAGGATGGGGAGCTGACTGTGAAATCCTGCTTCACAGCTACATAGCCCTCTACCTGATGCAGCAGTCTGCAGTATATGCTGTGCAGGAGGAAAAAAACAAAACAAAAAATCCAAATGGAATTGTTACTTGGCCCAAATTTGAAATGCAGTTTCCAGGGATCCTTGGGGGGGGGGACAGGGGGACGTGTGTGCAAATTAAACCAAAACAAACAGCACCAAACCTGTGGGAATTAGTGCTTTAAAATGTGCAGTGATTCTGCAAGGACATCTTCTGGAGATGGGTTTCACTACAGACCACTTCTTTTGCTAAGCTGCTACTGAGGCATTTGATGACAGCAAATATGTCCTTTCCTGAGTTCCCCAAGAGCTTTTCTGAAACTGCTTTCCTTCTCAGACCAAAGAGGAGCCTGCAGGATGAGCAATTGCTGAAAGTTGTCCTTCAGGACTTGTCAGAGGCTCTCGAGCTGAAATACTGTACTTCTGCCTACAATTTTTATTTTATTTCTCATTTAAACATCAATTTCAAATCTCTCTTTCCTAACTGTCAGCACATTAAATTATCCAGCTCCCACACTGTATGCCCCTATGTGCATGGGCTTGTAGACATAACATTGGGTAGGAAAAGAAACCTCTCAAAATGGTTTTGGGACCTCTGAATTAAATGCCTGTCACAGGGAAAATGCTAATTCATCAGGACTGGAACCGCCTGGGATTTTGGTGATGGAAAGGGATTTGAGTTACTAAAATGTCTTATTGTGATTTTTTTTTAAGTGAAAAAATTCTGTTTTCGGTTCAGAATGCCAATTAATATATTGCTTAAAAAAATCAGTGCAAACAGTGTTCCCCTTCAGATGGTGAGTGTGCTTGGCTCTCTAGAGAGGAACCATGAGGACAGGCACAGTTGCACTGAGTCTGCAGGTTCTCTAGAAGCACCAATTCTCTCCCATTGTGGTGCTCCTTTGGTGGCTGTGTAGCTGAAAATTTCCCAACTTGAACTCATCCTGCCACATCTGTGGGGAGGCTTGAGCTGGATTCTTGGCCCACCAGCAGAAGAATACCACAGTTAATTCCAAACAAGTGAGTAAGACAGGACAGATGGATTGCACAGTCTAGATGATCTTTGGAGGTCCATTCTAAACCCAGGCATTCTAGGATGTTGTAGTGAGGTTGGTATTTGTCTCTCCTCCCAGGTAACTGGTGATAGGACAAGAGGAAATGGGCTTAAGTTGTGCCAGGGGAGTTTTAGTTGGATATGAGGAAAAATGTCTTTGCTGAGAGAGTGATGAGGCCTTGGAACAGGCTGCCCAGGGAGGGGGTGGAATCACCATCCCTGCAGGGGTTCAAAAAACATACAGATCTGGCACTTCAGGACAGGGTTTAGTGGTCCTGACAATGTTTAGTAGACAGTTGGACTTGGAGATCTTGAATATCGTTTCCAGCCTTAATGATTCTATGATTCTACAAACACAGAAGGACAGCAGTTACAGACTCCAAATAAGCTTTTAAATATTTCTATATCTTTTCACATTTCATATTAATGTTGGATAGACAGTTGGACTTGATGATCTTGAAGGTCATTTCCAACCTTAATAATTCTATGATGATCTCTGATTGGTGATTATGGCCCAGGGCTTGATAAAGGGGAGCTTTGCTGTCTGAGATAGGCTCTTAGTTGCAAATGAATACCTCAGTATCCAGAAGTGGCAGGGCTCTAGCTGCTGATTAATGCTGTGTGCCTCCTGTCTCTTGAATTGTTTCCCTTATGTATTCTGGGTTGATTCTCTCCCTCTGCTCTTCTTGCAGAGTTGTCTTGTCTGGAGAATCATTTCAAACCTCTTTTTCTCTCCTTTAAAATGAATGATTGACGTTTTTGAGCAGGGAAAACTGTAGACAGGGGAAGGAAGAGGAAGATTGCATCTGAACTATGTGCACCTGCCTCAAGGAACAGACCTCAGCTTGTGCCTGCTTTGATTTATAGCTCCCCAAATGCTTGCTTTCCAGTTGTAACATCCTTTGTGTAGCTGAGAAAGGAGGGAGCAGATCCCCCCCAAAAGCACTTTTCCACTTAGTTGCTTTTCTTTCAGCTGCTTTTAGGCTTCAGAAGAGAGATTCCTGTAAGTGCTCATGGGATTGGAGTGGTTGGATATTAGGAAAAATTTCTTTGCTCAGAGAGTGGTGGGGCCTTGGAACAGGCTTCCTAAGGAAAGGAGGAGGTCGAATCACTCAGCCTGGAAGGGTTAAAAAAGTGTCTAGATGTGGCACTTCAGGACATGATTTAGTGGTCCTGATAATATTTAGTAGACAGTTGGACTTGATGATCCGGAAGGTCGTTTCCAACCTTAATGATTCTATGATCAATCACTTCATCCCTATGTCATTTCCATTAGTGTCCCCTAACTTTATCCCTGTGAAGATTATCAGAGGGATGGATTGTTGTTAAAAGCTCTTTTCTGAGGAGCTCTACCATCAACGTGTCACATCGGTTTCTCTAGTTGGTGATGGGCCTTGCACATGCTCATTGCTACCTTCTGTGTCTGTGTGACTAGTTCAGTGTCTTGCCCATGAAAGATAAAATTCAGGTAGTGGAAGAATTTAGACTACCACCAGGTAAACTGCTGTTTGCTGAGTTGCACAGGCAACTGAAAATAAAGGAAAACTAAAGGAACTTATTTATCGTAAAAGCCCATCTATATTGCAGAGGTGATGTTACAGATATTTACGAACCAAATTAAACTCTTAACTAGAGTCAAGGCTTGTATTTATATGGAAATTTCCTTACTTTACTCTTGTGATATAATTACACTCCAGGTGGCTTGAGTCCCAAAGCCACTGTTACACTAGCCCCCAAAAATACCCAGTTGGAAGATGATAGTGTTCAATATGCAGCTGTATAATTACAGCAGCAGAGTAATGCTAGTCAGAGGCCCTCTTAAACATGTCCTTGAGCTATATTTCTCTCTTGAAAGTTGAGTACAACTAGTGTATATTTATTGATCAGCTGAAAAGGCACCAGCTCTGAACTAAGTTGCTTCTAATTAATGCACTTTTGGAAGTACTCTGAAGTAACAGAATCGCAGAATCACAGAATACTAGAGGTTGGAAGGCACCAAGCTCCCTGCCAGAGCAGGAGAAAATGAGAGCAGATCATGCAGAAATGGATCCATACCTGGATTTCTTACTATTATTCTAGCTGTTTCCAGTCTTCTCAGGATTTGCTTTTTAAAAATCAATTATAAACCCCAACTTGGCACCTCACCATTTTGACAGTGCACAAATTAGGAGACTCAGTTCTCTTGTCAGTGTGTTGCGGCACACGGGAGGGTAATGGACAGACTGGCTTGTACCTCCATCTGGCAGTGGGAACTGATGGCTACGGCAGATCTGTAGCTGTACTGCTCTGTTGGGCTCATTTGGGAAAACGTGCCTTTCATGAATGCCGAGTGCAAGTGAGATTGATGGCATTTTATAGCAGAAATATTTTAATGTTTCTGTTCAGTGAGAGCCAACCTACCGAAGCTTCATACTGAGTTTATTTTTAATCTCCATTGTTTCAATTTCAGAATTGCTACTTTAAAAAACAAATGAAAAAAAACCACCTTCTCTCTTGTGTCAGTAGTAGTTTTACAACATTTGAGTCCATCCTGTACAGTCATTGCTCTAAGAGATTTAGCTTTTTTTTTTTGCTACTATTGCTACCACCTCCCTGTTGCTGATGGCAAAATTTTGCTTCCATATTACTTGATTAATAGCGTAGGAGAAAAGGTAAGAGATCTGTGCTTGTTAGTGGAGATGTTTTTCCTTCTATTTCTACAATCAACACTTGCCCATGTAATATTGAGTTTTATTCAGTTCTAAAGGAGCATAAAGCAAAGATGTTTCAGCTCAGCTCTTCTTACAGACCATAGAAGTCTCATTTCTTTATCGCATTCATGGATATTGGAATTGACCTGTATTCAGTGGTGCAAAATCCAGGAAGAGAAAAACCTTATTTCATAAAACTTTGAGTGAGGAGAGAGAAAAATGGAATTTTTGGACGTTTGGCAGTTCTGCTGCTGTGACATGGCCAGCGGATTAGACAGCATTCCTGGAGTGCTTTCTGTTGCCATCCACAGGATATTCATCCTCATCTACGTCTCCTTGAGAGGCACCACACGCTGATCTCTTCTTTCTGCGCTTTTGGGAACCTCACTTTGGTAGGTGGTGTATCTTTATCTTTCTGCAGCCAGGTGAGTAGTACCCTTGATCCTTGTTCTTCGTCTAGGACAGAGCGACAAGCAGGAAACTTTCTCAGCCTTGCAGCAGCCTTCTAACTCCAGCCTATGAAGTATAGACAGTGAGCACAGCTGAAGTTGTCCCAGGGAGCCCAGTAGCTGGGTCAGGAGTGATGTGATTCATCTGTGCACAGAGAGCAGCCACTGGGGAAGGGCTGCTTGTTGTGACTGCTGATTCCTGGAGGATGTGCTCCAACTCAACTCCATCTGTCATCCTGTTAAATATTTTGTAGGTCATCAGCATGAAGACATTTTCATGACACTTTTTCTGCTAAGGCAATGATTAGTGGAGAAACCCTGTGGTTCACTGGATTCAAGCATGGTGAAACTTCACCTCTTTCCCAAGATGGGACAACCAAAGAAAGAAAGGGATGGACTTGTGCCCTGGAGTAGCAATCAGCTCACAGCCCGGGTGAATGCTGCAGCTGCTAATTGCTCTCCTCAAAGCCCTGTGCTGTTTGCCGCTGAGCTCCTTGGCACACAGTCTGTGTATTTGTTTAGGGGCAGACGCAAGCAAATTATCTTGGATGTGCCCGAGGCCTGATGCTGTATTCACAGTTCCCATCATGCCATTTATTCCCCGTGGGAGCACGTGCAAATTAATTCTGTATGCTACTCACTTAAATGGTGCTAATTACATCAGTCCTCTTGACAATCTGTGTCTACTCTCAGCCGTCCAATGGGTTTGTGTGGGTGCCTTAGAGAGGGAAAGGCTATCAGTGACTCTTGCAGTGTAGGTATCTCTTGGAAAGATGAGTCCTCACCAAGATTCAGGAGCTTCTCAAGGAAATTTTCAAGGACATAGAATTATAGAATCATCAGAGTTGGAAAGGACCTTAAAGATCATCTAGTTCTAACTCCTCTGCCATGGGCAGGGACATCTCCCACTAGATCAGGTTGCTCAGAGCTCTATCCAGCCTGGCTTTAAAACTTCCAGAGATGGTGCTTCCATCACCTGGAAGTGATGGCATAAATGTTGTGGCATAAAATGTGGTGGCAAAAAAAAACAGGTGGCATGAATGCATAGCACAGCGTGCCATGTTGTTGGGGAAACAGTATTTTTTACATTTATGTCAACAGTTTTGGTGTGAGGCAGGACAGGAAGCACATTATGGGAATTCAATCTTTTTTTCTTTTTTTTTTACCTTCAGAAAAACTCCAAATGCTTTCCTAGTTCCAGAACTCTCCACGTTTCCTCTGTCCCTACTTAAATAGGATACATTTCTTGCCTGTGCGTTCAGCCCCTTTCCTACTTTTGTGTTTGAACGGAATGCATTTCAAAATTGGTGACCTGTGACCATAAAATGAATTTAGTATTTTTGCCCAAGAGGCTCCTTTTGATCTTTATTACAGAGCTTTTAGCTAAGGATGGTATTTATGGGCTGTATCTAAACTAGTAACTGTAAATGTGGCCAGAAGCATTCTGGGGCAAGGTAATGCACTCATCTGCACTGGAGTCTGGCACGTTTTGACCCAGGCAAGCTAATACTCTGCTGGAACATTTCTAGGGCCCAGATGGGTACTTCTAATGTGCCAAGGAGCGTTCATGGTCATCAGCCACCTTGTTTTGGGGGCTAGGACCATTTTGTATATAGATGTGGACTTGAACATGCCTTGGGTGCCCAGGAATGCACCCAGCCATGCTTGCTTTAATTAGATGGATGTAACTGTGCTGCATTTGATAGTTGTCTAGCTTGGGAACCCTGTGTCCTTGGGTTCCCCCTGTAACCAAGAGGAAGAGAGTAGCTTTCTCAGGAGTAAATCAGGGTACCTAAATTTGGCTTCTGTTCTGAATTGCTCTCTGAAAGACCCTTGCTTCTCGTTCCTGCAAGCCAAAGAAGAATATCCTCTTGTCTGGATCCTTAAATGTATATTGCATGAATGCTCTCTGGGGTATAACACCTAGCAGTAGTTTACCTTATCCTCAGTGTGGAATATGACACCTGCTGAGCAGTGCCAGGCTCTGACTCTGTTGTTACTCAACAAACTGCATTTTCTGTCTCCTGTGCTGATGAAGAGGGAGGAAGCACTGCCAATGCCAATATCTACACTCACTGCACTCACCTAGGACCAGCTCAGTGGGCAGCAAAGTCTGCAGGGCAGTTCATCTGGGTGTGGGTGGATTTTAGGATAATGTTTTAGTGGAAAAATGTGATAGCCTTGGGATATTATAAGGAGTAGGGTGAGGTGCAGCTATGTTTGCTCAGTCTGTAAGCTGTGTTGTGGGGAGGCTTTGTTACTCCATTTTTGTGGTGACGAAGGGCCTTGGTGTGTGCATATGGAAACCTCATTCATGAGTCAGTGCAGGTATTATTTAAAGAGAAAAGAACAGAAGACACCTTGGCTGCAGTGGCCACAAACAGGTGATTTTCATAGCACTGCTGGGCTTTAAACTTCAAAATGTGAAGACAGAGTGTGATTTGAGAAGTGAAGAGAGAATTGCATAAGGCATTAAATTGCAAGGTGGAATCATATAATTGCTGTGATGCTCTGTTTTGCCTACACCTTGCTACAAATTATAATGTTAGTATAGAAGCAATTGCAGTATCATTACACTGTCAGTACCACCACTGTAGTTGAAAAATATGCCAGTTGGGTTTTTTCTGTTTTTTTTTTCTGTTTTTCATGATGAAATTGTTTCCAAGGGTGGGTGGCACTTCAAGGATCGGTTCTTTTGCTGGGAAAGAAAATCTGACAATGAACATCTGCAGAAAGTGTTTAGTGAATATAAGCAGAGTGTGGACATATTCTTTTAAAAGAAACAGTGTTTTAAGAAGAGTGGGGGGGAAAGACATTAAATGTTGAGACTTCTTAGTGGTCCTTGTATGATGATTTATAAAAGAAAAAAAAGAATAAAGGTAGCACTATATAGAAGAGTCACTTTCGTTATCAACTGACTGCAGGGAGTTAAGTGTGCTGGAGGAACTGCTGCACAGAGAGCTGTTTAATTGAAGAGCAGAGCTAATGGGGTCTGGGAAAGCTCCTCTGAGAAACTACTTCCATGAAATCTTCTTAATTTCAAGAAAAAAATATCTTGTCAGCTCTTCCCATTTAAGGGTAGGGTACAGTGGGAAAAAAATTGTTCCAATGTAGAAAAAATTTTTGCCAGAAAAAATGAAGCTTGTTCTATACAAGTGTCCACTTCCCTCCCTCAAACCTCCACATCTCTCTCTCTTAACAGATTGTTGTTCTTCAGCTCTGAAAAGCACAGAAGATTCAGAGTTCTAAACTTCTAACGAAGTTATACCTTGCAAATGTTTTGAAGGTTGGTCTAAATTTTTGGCAGACAGCTTTTAATGAGGCCTGGATTTGTGAACTCTTTCCTTATTCATGGATACTAGTTGTGGTGGGCTAAAGATTGCTGTAGGAATGAGACAGCTCAAGTGTTTAGGTTAGGATTATTGTGCTTTTTGAGAGAAAATGGAGACTTCTCTGTTGCAGGAATGGAATAATGATGAAAATGTAGAGAGCAGCTGAATCTTTGGCAATGTATTAGGTGCTGTTGAGATTCTGAAATCCTAAAATTCTCAATTTGGAGAGGAAAAAAAAAAAAGAAACATGGTAATAAATAAAGTTGGCTTTAACCTTCCTGTGTTTCTATTCTCACCTCTCTACTTTATTCTTGTGTAACTTGACAGCTACACGTGTTCAGCATTCATTATATACAAGTCCCTAGAGGAGCCCTTGGCAGCTGAGGGCTTACTTAGTCTTGAAAGAATGAAAATAAAAATGAAGAAACTGTTTCAGCAGAGTCCTAAGGACAAAAGGATGGAGTGCTGGCAACTGGGGTTTGGTTTTATCACTTTACAGGGAAGGTTTCTCAATAGAAAGCCTTAAGGGGCAACAGGATCACACCATTGCTGGTCAAGGTAAGATAAGAAACTTGATGCTGTGACTTCAACCAGACTTTCCAAGTGAGGGAGTTGCCTTCAAAAGGGTGTTTTAGGAAACAGATACTCAGGTTGGACCTGTAGAGAAGGCTGTGCTGCCAATAATTATTCTCTTCCATAGTACAAAGAGAAATGGAGATGCATGAACTTGTGGGGTGAATAGGGAACACCACGGTCCATCAGTGTGAGCCCCTGCAGCACTTCAGGCTGTGTAGGTCTCCCACTCCTTACCTGCCTGCTGGGTCTGGCTCAGTTACTGCTCAGCCCCAAGGCAGATGTCCTCACAGGCTGGGTCTGGGGGTCTCAGCTGAGGGAGAGATTCCTGCCCTCCTTCTGTAAGCCAAAGCAGAGGTGAAAAAAGGAAAAGTCAGAAAGGGAAAACTGCCTTATGGTTTCAGTTTTTCTCCCTTCATTTTCAAGGGAGAGTTTGGCAGATTTAATAGCCCACTTTAATGCAAAATAATTTACTTGTGTGTTTATAGACCCTAAATGAATCTTTGTATGTCATACTAGCCCCTTTCCCTTTGCCTCTCCTTTTCCTCTTTTCTCTCTTTTACCTGTTTTCTGCACTCTCTAATTTTTTATTTTTTCTCCCTTTCCTCCCCCCACCCTTCCCCAGCCACCTTCTCTTTTATCTTTTACTTTTCTTCTCTCTCTCTTTTTTTTTTTTTTAATTCCTTTTCCCCAACTTTATTCTGAAATGGTCAGAGGCACAGAGACTGGATCTATCAGATCATTCACATTGTTCTTTTCCAAACTCGCAGCCTTATTATTACAGTTTCACTACACTATGTTATTAATGTTAATTTAATGCTAGTGAAAGTTCCTGAGCTGACATGCTCTTCTCCCATGTCTCTTACAGCGCACAGACTCTGTAAGACATACTGTCTCTTCTAATTTGAACATATTTTGCAGTTTGGGGTTTTTTTTTCATAGGGAATATTCTAAAGGATGAGATGTAAAAGTGGCTTAAATGACTCATTATCATCAAACAGATCTCAGTGTGATTTTCTTACAGAAAAGGTTGTTATCTGCAGTTAGATCACTCTCGGAAAACTGTATTATGCTTCCTTGAACAAGAAGCTGATGCAAACCAAGCCAGCTTTTTAAGTGCTGAGCAAGATTCAGAGGAGGATTTCATGGAGGATTTCTGCCAAGCGGGGCAGGGTATTTATGCTGGGAATTGCCTCACTTAATGTTACTGGCTTTAAAGTAAAGCATCTGATGCAAAAGAGACACTCAAGTTCTGTCAATTTTCAGTGCAGAGAAGAAAGTGCTACATCCAGCCTAAAACTGGTGTTCAGGGCAGCTCTGGAGGATGCTAAGGTAGCTAAGTACAGTTATCTTTGGCAAGTTTGGACTACTACAGCACAACAATGGTAAAAGAGAAAAAAAGATACCAGGGAATCATAGAATAGTTTGGGTTGGAAGGGACCTTTAAAGGTCATCTAGTCCAACCTCGCTGCAATGAGTAAGGACATCTTCAACCAGATTAGACTGAGACCCATCCATCCTGATCTTGAACATTCCAGGGATGGAGCATCTGTTACCTCTCTGAGCAACCTGTGACATGGTTTCACCACCTTCACTGTAAAAAATTTCTTAATTTCTTCCTTAGATCTTGTGTAAATATACCCTCTTTTAGTTTAAAACTAAATGCCCCTTGTCCTGTTGCAAAAGGCTCTGCTTAGAAGTTTTTTCCTTATCTCTCTTTATATGCTCCCTTATAATGGGAATTATTATGTATCCCTATTTGAGGATTATAATTTTATGAGAAAGAGGTCAATTCTAACAAAACTTATTTCTTTCTATGGAAAGTTAGAGTTTGGTTGATATGGTAACTACCTAGATATAATACATTTGTTCTTAGGCATTGTTATTGCTTATTGAATGACATTTGCATTAAAAAGTCACACTCTGCAATGGATTAGGAGCTGACTGATATCATGTAGCAGGTGTCAGTGAAAAGTCATCATTTCTAGTGCAACTGTAAAAGGAAAATAGAGCAGTTCTGCTGATATTAAAATTCTCCATGACCCATACAGACATAAATGCAAAACAGTTGCTGATGAAATTTGTGGATCAAGCAAAGGATTAACAGAATAGTACATGAAGTTGAGGACAAGGAAGTAGTTTTAAACAATATATATTTAAAAGCAACTGCAAGCTCATGTAGATTTGAATGACATGGCCAGAGGGGACATGATAAGAACCAGTAGCTGAAAGCTCAGGTCAGTTCTTCTCTTTTTCAAAGCTGTAACTGTTCACAAATTAGTAGAGATGTCCCTGCAGCACAGAATTTATTCCTGTATCTTCTATTTGCAGAGGATACTCATTGCTGCAAATCCTCCCAGCACCCTGTTTGCTTAAAAGTTTGGTGTAGCAGAAGCAGAAAGAATAGGCATAAACACTCTGTTAAAATGTTCACCTGTATCAGGGATCTCATAAAATGGCTCCACAGGAGAGGACCAGCTTTTGTCTTGCCTTTCCTATCAATGCACCCCTGGGTGCAGCAATAAAACCTCATCACTGGTTGGGACTGATTGATGTGCTGTCAGTCTGGCACACTGCTCCTTTGGACTCAAGCAGCTGTGTTGCTAACTTGGATGGGAAAGCACGAACCTCTTCTGTGCCTCTGAATTACTCTGTGGCTGGGAATTAAGCGTTGCAGTCATTTTTGGTCCCTTGTGGTGTACTTCTGCTTGTGCCTTAGAAGCAGACAGGCGGGGAGAAGCCAAAAGGAGCACAGGATATTTGTAGAATGAAGGCCAAAGTGAGGCCAGAGTTCTTAAAGAGGTAATAAAGACTTAAAGGACAGAGATGGAAGAAGAGAAAAATATTAATAACATTGAAATTTCTGAGTTTTATGGCAAGACAGTTTGGCACTGAGGCCAAGCACATGAGGTTGCTGCATAGTCCTGGTTCCAAAATAGGAGTTAAAACCAGGAAGATTTCACTAGTTCATACTTCCCTGCTAGGAAGTCATGGTTCTATCTAACTGGACCTGATGGAAGGGATGTGATGCCGTTAAAGAACGGAGTAATAATTTATACATCTATAATTCAGCCATTAGCTCCCTGTTGCATGAAGAGGTACATTGCTGTGCCTGAGATGTTTTATTTTTCCATGTGCATCTGTCAGGACTCCTAGGAAGCAGAGGTGAATGACATTTCTTGTGATTTTATTCGTGCTTTCATGTGTTTATGCTTTATTTGAGGAAATTCTCCTCGGTTTGATTTCTTATGTTCCTTATTTTACTGCACAGCCATATGTCTCCCAGTTCCGAGACTGGGGCTCAGAAGTGCTGTTTACTGCACTGACTCAGTGCCTATGTCAAAAACATTTTGTTAGCAAACCCAAAATGTAAAGGATCAGTGTAACATCTGCACAGGGCTTCGGGCACTTCTAGGCAAATCTTTTGTCAGTACAGCTTAGTTTTGAATGCGAATGGAAGTGGCCTGCCTTTGGTTCTTGCAAGTCCATGATTGGACCAGATCTTAAAGGTCTTTTCCAATCTAGGAAATTCTGTGATTCTTTACTGGTTTGAAAATTTTCAACTTCTGAAGTTCACCTAGCAGAGGATAGCTTCCCTGTTGTGTTGGGAAGCTGTGCAGACCTCTGATGGAGGGGGAACTACCACGTGGTCTCACACATCTAACGTTAAGACATGGCTTTCAAACCAACAGCCATTGGGGAGCAAAGGAGACCTTTGGCTAAAATTTACAGGAAGTGAACCTGTCTGTCAAACAGTATCAGTTCCTGAATTTTATCTGTTGAAGATGCAGCCCTAAAGATGGTCCAAAGAAAATCTGATATGTCCTGGATAAGACACTTTTACATTAAATAGTCCCTGGCCTCCTCCACTGCTGCAGCGAAGGGATGGCTGAGGGATTTGACTGCGTTTGATTGCTTTGTTGGCTGTTGGAGCTTCTGGCAATGGCTTTTACAGTCCCCTTTCTTTCCACTGAGCTGAGAGTGCCTCATCTGTAGCTGATAATCTGGACTGTAAATTCATTAACACAATAAAGCAGGAAGAATAATTGATTTCATTGCTAGGCTTAACCAAACATTGTGGATATATTGGATTTTTCACTGAGAGTCAGCAAGCAGGAGGGCCTGCTGGCAAGGTCCTCAGAAAAGCCATTTTTACCTCATGATTTTGGATGTAGCTTCACAAACAATTCAAGGTAGACCTGCTGTAGAAAGTCTTCAGAGAGCCCTGTGAGACTGTGCCCCATTGGTAAGGGCATTGCCTGGGCTTGGGTCACCTTCAGCTCCTGGCTCCCCATCCCTTAGGGAGCAGTTGGCCCTAGCTGCTCCTTTACAAACACAACAGTTAATGATACTGGAGGAAAAATGTGCTAAACACCAGGTGGAGTTGATGCTAAACACCATATGCCTCAAGATGAGTATTGCAGCCGCAGAGGATATTTGTATTATGGTGTATGCAACTGGGTAAATGAAGGAGTGGCACTTGGCTGTCCTCACCTGGTTGTTCCTTAAATCACAGGAAGGAGAGCAGTGTGGGTCTGTGCAAACAGTGAAAAATCAGGGGTTCATTTTTATATTCTCATTAAACTGATTCCTTGAGCTACCTGTCCCTGTTGTTTACAAGTGTGCAATTACCTATTGATCTGTGAAAACAAAGCATAAATAAATGTTTCTTCAAAGACAGGGCAGGAAAGAGGTGGCTAGGTAGACAGTTCTCTGCAGCAGAGCATTTACCTGTGATTGTGTTGACACTAATTGGGAGCATGAGAAATGGCTGACAAAGGCTGGGTATTTTCATGACTTTTTTTTTTTTAAACTGTGTGTAGGGGTGAATATTCTTAAAAGTTTTAGGCATCTTTAACTCACATTCTGCTTGAACAAACTCAAGGAGCAGACACATAAATAGTCACGGTCCTGGAGGATTGTTAACAGGAGAATCACACATACTATAGTAAGATCTAGGAGAGTATGCTTCACTTTTTGTCTCTGACACTGGCCTGTGACGGGACCTTCATTGCTCTATGCTCTGGATTCACGTTCCTGTCTTAGCACTTTAGGTTTGATTTTTCTCTGAGTAGGAGCTGTCTTTTTAAAAAAGTCTGGGCAGCACCTTGGTGTCAGCCGGGCCTTCAAAACTTCCAACCAATCTGATAATGGAATCATACTCTATGTTTTCTTAAGTTTTTGTGACTTCCATGCAGATGTACAGACCAATGAAAGGGAAAAGCCCAGTGATGCCCTAGCTGATGAAGGAGCTTGGGTCATCTATTCTGTTTGGCTTCTTGGCTGGTGAGTTGGCAAAAAGGGGCTCAAAACCAGATGTAGACCATTGGGTGTCTTGGGGCACAGGACAGAGGAAGAGTATTTTGGACATGCAGAGACTCAGAAAAGAATTATTGCTGTGCAACTGTGTTGGACAAAACCCAGGAGATAGTCAAAAATGCTGTGTTTACCTGTGATAATTTTGTACTGGTTCTTTTGCTTTTCAGATGTCCTGTGTCCAAATGTCCATGTGGAGGGAGATCGATTCAAACACACCAGTGGGGGGACAGATGACATTCCAGGTAAAGAGACACGCTTTTCTGCTGTATGTCTGAGAACTGAAAAAGTGTAACTGTACATTTCTAATATGATGTTCTGTTTCATTACACCTTTCCTAGTTGGAATTTTCTTAATCCCACATATATTCAGTGGTGGAGAAGTATATTAGAACTCTGAGGCTGGAAAAGATTTACCTGTTGACAGTCAAGAGCAAATGAATCATGAGCTTTCTTTTGATATGGCAGCAAATTAAACAGCCAATGGAAGTTAGTGTAGTAGATAGAGAAATGCAATGTCTTGCAGATTTGGAGATTTCTCTTTCTTTTTTTCTTTTTTCTTCCTACTCCACATTTGGTGAGTTTTAATGTCCAGTTATTTGATCTGTGACAAAGGATCATGGTCTGCTATTAATCATGTCCAAGCACAATGATAATTACCACTGAGGAAATGATTATTCATGTGTGTATGAGTAAAAAAATAATAAAAACAAGAAGATAAAAAGTCCCAAGAAGAATTATCTTTTCTGCAACACTGGTGAAAGATCAGAAGGAAACCCAGTCCAGTGACAGCTCAGCTTTTCTTTGAGTTCTGATATATCTTTCCAGCCAGCTGAACGACTTAATCTGTCAGATATATGGATGGGTCACTTCTCTTTTTTAGCCCCCCAAGACTGAGCTGTTGGTAGAGAAAACCTGCACATCAAGGATGTACTGGGAATATCTGTGACTGACCCAAGAACATAAGTTGCTGCAGTGGGAGGCTGGAGGCTATTCTGCAACTCGATTATGGGTAGAAATGATCAAGGTTTGACAGCTCTGCTACTTGCTCAGAGTTTTTCATTGAAGGATTTTCACTGCACAGAATATCAGTTTGAACTGTGCTGTCTGTAGGCAGTTTATTTTGGCTGCAGTCTGATTACATCTAAGCCTGTGATAAAGCCGGGTGGTAACACCTTTTCTGGTCATTAGACCCAAACTCATAATCCTCAAACAGCCTTTTTTAACTACTGTCTATTTGTAGGTCTTGCAGTAACCTATTCTGACAGTCGTCCTGTCACTGGGCTGTGTGAGCAGTAGAGCTATTCAGCAAACAGACCTACTGATGCTGAATGAACCTATTTGCAGTGGAAGCTGCTGCTCAAAATGAGTAGGAGGACTGTGTCCTTCCTTAGATGATCATCTTCAGTGTGATCCTTTCCAGAAAAAGAAAAGTTGCAAATAGCTGCCTATGTCTAGTTGATGTTTAGCTGACTTTTAATCTAAGTGTTCATTAATAGACTCTATGCTTTTATCTGACTTCAAAAATATATCTTCTGTTGAGGACAAGAATCCTACTTCAGGTCTGGCACAAAAGTTTTGAGTATAGTGAGGTATAGATGCATATATGCATGTATATTTATGTATGTATATGCATATACTTCTGCTCTTCTGTGAAGTTTTTGACTTACTCTACTTCATCACTGGATGTGTTCAAGACCAGGTTGGATGGGGCTTTGAGCAACCTGGTTTAGTGGGAGGTGTCCCTGCCCATGGCAGGGAGGTTGGAACTTTGATCTTTAAGGTCCCTTCCAACCCAAACCATTATGTGATTCCATTTCTCAGGCAGGGACAAGATACTAGAAATGAAGGTAAGAGGGACAAAAGTCTTCCTGGGGAATTTTTTGCATATATTTTTATTGGTTGAAATGCACCTGCAGATGGCACAGGCAATTGTTTCACAGAGAACATCACCAATGCCAGGGCCATTTCTTGTATACCCTACCTGTATAAAAGTTATAGCATGAGCCACTACCTTTAAGTCTGTGTCTAAAAGTTAAGTAAATGTGAATTGAGTCACTCTGGATTACTAGAAGTAAAAATAGAAGCTAAATAATAAAACGAGCTATAAAAGGACAAACTTCAGGGCATGAAGGGAGCCAATGGTGTGACTGAGAGGTGGGAGATGAGTGGGATCTTAAGTCAGAGGCTGAAGGTAGGGAGGATGGCTTCATGTATAATCAAATGAATAACTACATCAAAAAGACATTATGAGCTGGGGGAGAGCCAACAGACTAAATTGATATTTTCCTGTTAAAAAAGACAGGTGATCTCTCTTATTTTCTTGAGACAAACAGAATTAAGTAAATCTCATCTATCTGGACTTCAGCAAACAGTTTTTGGAATATTGCATTGAAAGTCACTGCTCAAGTGAAAAAGGGTAGAGATTAACAAACATTGTAAAGTGAACCAGAAACTGCCTAGCAGAGAGAAAATGATGAAGTTTCTAGGAAAAGGAATAGCAAACCAGAAGGTAGAGAGTGGTGGACCTCCTCAGGGTCCAATTTTAGGTCTAATTTTCTCCTGTGAGTTTCCACTATACAGACTGGGCATCTTTGAAGGAGGAACTGGTTGGCCTCAAAAACCTGGGAGTTCTTTCTACTGACTTGTGACTATTAATTTAAAAGGCTTGTTATGGGATGTGTGGATCAATATCAGGACTTTGTGCTATAAACTCACTCTCTGGAAACTGATGGTGTCTTAGTCAGCAGATGTTTGTAAGTCACAGTGCTGTACAGCTGGGGGAAAAGGTAAAGGTCATTACTGGACAAGGTAAAGTAGGTCTTGTAGAGATAGGGAAGAATTCACGAGGGTGGACAGAGCTTTGGTTGCAGCTTATCTAGAAAAGCGTGCTCAGACCTCCTTAGCTCAGGAAAGATGGACTCAGCCTTGAGGAGCTATTAGTGTGTTCAGGTGCCAGAGAGACTGTTTTCAAATAGGAGGCTAAAAAACTGTTTGGATAATCTTGTGGTGTGCAGGTGGAAAGGGGAGGTACTATTGCTGTCTGCAAATAGATCGGGCGAATAGCGAGGAGGAGATAGGGGAATCACTCAAGCTAAAGGACAGAAAGTCAGCTGTTCAAGAGATATATTCAAGACATTAGAAGAAGTTTTCAAACTGTCAGAGATATGAAGTTCTGGAACAAGTGGTGAAGTTGTAGTAATGGAGACAAATAGTGATCGATAGTCATGAATCCTCATAGCAGAGGATTTTACTCCACAACCCTCCAGTGTCATAGCATTTAAATAACAAACCACTGACTGTAGCATCCAGCAAGGGCTGCTGCAATGAAACAGGATTGGATGAGATAAGAATATATAGGCAGCTTTACTGCCGATAGAAATTGTGGTAGTGAAGTGAAGCGGCATCTGCTTAACAGTTCATAACACGTAAATGCAGAATGTAAATGTTGCTGCATGCATTACAAATCACACAAGGAATTTTGAAAAAAAAAAGCAAGAAATCTGGTTAGAATACTAATATAAACACCATTTCTTATCCAGAAAGTCTGATATTTTAAAGCAATGCGTAATAATACTCTAAAAAATGTTCTTACAGCATTCTTGTGTGTACCATAATTGGTTGGGTTTTTTTTGTCAAGCAGAGAAATGAAGACAAAAAAGGGTTTAACTCATCTGCCTCGAAGTATTCAGAATGAAACCCCAGTAGTAATATCTAATACCTCTTATATTGATGAATTGTCATTTTGGTTCCATTGACATTTAACAAAGGATCATGGTCTGCTGTTAATTATGACCAGGCAGGTAAACACAATGCTAACATTTTGCATCCTGAAGATGTGCCCTTTTTGTATTTTTTTATGAACCATTCTATTGCATCAAAACAACACATGGAAGTTATTGAAAGTGAATGACACCTCTTGAGGTTTTAAGACTTCATGTTTGAATTATTTGTATTTTAAACTAGACCTGCAGGACATGGGATTTTGCTGCAGAAATTTAGATCATCCCTAGAACTAAAAATGGGCTGAGCTCTAGTCCTCAATGCTGTCTGCTAGAGGAGGTGATGCACCTCAGCAAATACTGACTGTGGATTTTAGGGGGAAGCAGTTAAAAAAAGACCTGCAGTGATTTCCTTAAAGTGCTAAGAAAAGAATGAACCCTGGGGAGAGATACTTCCAACCACTACATCACATTATACATCCCACACTGGATGGTGTTAATGGGTCAAGGAGGGACCATAAAAGCCCTGATTCTAACTTCTAAGTTGTCACACAGGCTGTATGTACAAAGAGCAGAAATTGCATTATGGGTTATACCACAATTTGACCTTAGCCTGTAACTTTTTTCCCCATCTCAGAAACCTCTGTGCGCAAATGAGCAAAATGCCAGCGTATTTATGACCTCTGTGTTTTTCTGTAGCTCTATAAAGGATGTTTGGGCATTTTACAACAGAGGCACTGGTTGTAAAACTAGTACCCTACAATTATAGACTGCAGTGGCTGTGTTTGACTGTCAGCGTGTCTCCAGTGTCCTGTGGTTTGGAGGGTTCGCATTCCAGAGATGCTGGTGACTCACTAGCTAATTACAGTATCCCTGGGACTATTTATATTTGCCCAGTAAAAAACATGGTAGCAGGAGGAAATTGGAGTGTCCAGGCTGTTGAACCTGCAGAGCAAGCACATTAGACCAATGTCCTCCTGGGGACAAAAGTGCTTGTGTCATTGGCATTTTGCCTTCCTTTTGCACTTGACAGTCTGTATGGCCCCTCTCATAGTCTCCTTGGGTAGCCCTGAAGAGGCAAGTGGCAAATCCATGAATAGCTGCAGAGGTTTGTAACAGAACCCTCTTTTCAGACAGTAGATGCACAGACAGGTCACTAGCAAAGAGTGTATGTATGCAGTGGTGGTGAAGGTGTGGACACCAGCCACTCTTCTCTCCATCCTCAGTCTTACACCTTTATAGGCAGGACTGGATGCAGCTGTGACAGTTATGGGAAATAAAGGATGAAGGTTTGCTGTGCCATGGCACGGGCATTTTGCTGTTTTGAGTGCTATGTTCTTCATTCTCTAAGGATCTGGAGACCCAAATTTGAAACAGGGTTCCTGAGACACATGTATCTGGCTATAGCTGCTATATATACTTAGAGATAAATACAGAAAGTAACAGCTGATATTTGCCTGTTGTCCCAAGAGTCATTTCAGCTTCCTGGGAGCTGGAGAAAATGGGGGGATTTGTGCCGTAGGGTGGATTTGTCCTCTGGGCTGGTAGGTGGGATATCTTCGGTGTAGGTGACCTTAGAAGTCTCTTCCAGATTTGCTGTCTAGAAGTCTGTGTACTGTGCAGTAGCTGATTTCAACATAATAGCCTAGAACATTGCACTTCAAAGATCTTTTAAGTTTTTCAGAGATTACCAAAAGATTCACCTTGTTCAAGGGTTACCCAGTAACTCCAAGAAATCCAGGTCAGGCAGTCGTCTATGACTTCTAAGTGCAGCCACTGCAGTCCTACAAGCTAGTTCTGATCTGTGCACTGTGCCATGCCCAGTGTCCAGATCCCCCAGTTACCCAGCATGGAGACATCTGGTGTTCTCTCTTGGGCTTATATACCAAGGAATAGGGTATAGGGTGCCACTAAAATGTGCATCTGGATTAGGAGTGAGGAAACACTCAAGCATCCTATAGAGTACACATAACCACACTGTCACCAACAGAGCTGGGCTAAACCCCCATGTTGTACACTAATACTTTCCTACTATAGTCAGAGATGTAGCTATTACCCAACATCCTGTATCTCAGTGGATTTTTGGCACTGAGTATGACCTGACCAGTCCTAGGCATCGTATCCATGTTGGAGCTGGTAGTCTGGCTGAGCTGCTTATTGACAGCATGAAACACAGAGAATGAACATTGAAGTTACTTTAGAGTCTGCTACTCCAGGAAGAAAACTGGTAACAGCCAAGTAGTCCCCCTGAAAGACTTTCCCTGGTCTGAATCCCAGCAGTGACAAATTCTGACCTCTACATTCCCATGAAAGACTTAGTAAAGTTAACCTTTACTACAGGAATGTGCATGTGAAGTATCTGGATCCACCTTCATATTGATAAACCAACCAACCAATCAATCCCTAAAGGCTTTTTTTTTAAAAAAAAATAAACAACCCAAACCAAAAAACTAACCAAACAAACAAAAAGAAAAGAAAACCCCAAAATAACAAAACCAAACAACAAACCAAAACAAAGAAAAACATGAAAACCCCCCAACCTACTACTATTTGCTTTCTCCCAGAAGTTAAACAGATCAGGACTTTCTTTTCTTTTTAATTTCAGTGCATTTGGGAGTAGTAAAAAGGAAACAAATTTATTTTTTGACTATTTGTAGCCCAATAAGCAATCAGTCCTTTGGCTACAAAAGGACTAATAGATTGGCTGACTATGGGGTATTGCCAGGTACAAATATTTTAGATTAATTCTACTTCAGAAAGAGATTCCTGCAAAAGAGGGGTCTGGAGAAACCATCCTCTAGTTTCTTCATCAGTGCAAGCTTTTAGCCATTGGGCACATGTGTTGGGAAGAAAGTTCAGATAAAATTTCAATAAACTCCTCCTGACACTTGGAATTAAATTGATTTGTCTGACATGAACAGCCCCTGATGGCAGCCGTGGCAAGGTTTTGGTGTACCTGTAGGGCTAGTCTGTTTAGCACTGATCATCTGGCATAAAGCAAGCACCAGAGTCTCTCAGAGAGCAGTCTTCATCTGCTTTCATACTAGTTTTTTCTTGTAGCACCAAAAATGAATGGGAATATTTTTATTTCCATGAATATTTTTATGAATAACATGTCTATGAGGTTTTCCTGTAGTTCAGCTAGTAGCATTACAAGGAAGAAGAATCTAGCAGGTATGTCAGGTGTTTTTCCTTATGTATCTTTTGTTACTCTACAAAAAAAACCCTACTCTGTTATATGAGCAAGCAGTAAAGATGGTTGCTAGTTATGTTCAATTCATCATTCCTGCCACTCCACCCTCATAAACACCCACTGTCGTTTTTCTCAGAGATATCCGTAGAGTTCTCTTGGGTGCCAAAACTCCCAACTACTATGCCAAGTGATGAGTTTGCAGTTATGTAATTTTCTGTCTTTCCAGAGGAACACAGAGCACCTTAGGGCTTGAGGAACGCACACACACACAAAGGCAACTTCAAAAGGGAACTTCAAAATAGAGGAACTTATTAAAATCAGAACAGAATACAAATAGTCCTGGTAAGTTCAGCTGGTGTGAGCCTATCTGGCATACAAGGACATCAAAGGAATAATGAACTTCTGTTTAATCTTGTAAATCACTGAAGCAGGAAAGGAGCTGAAAGAGGGCCCGTGGCACTAAGCCAAATGTCCATCACTGAGAAAATGGAGAATGACTTCAACACAGAAAAGCCTTCAGTAATGAGGCAAAGAGTTCAGTGTCAAAAATAGCTTTCAGTGTCCACTTGCAACTGTCCAAAAACTGAGACAAACAGGTTAAGAGTGGACTGATGTAGATAAACAGAACAATGCATCAACTAAAGTGGTGTGTTATTAACATGAGATCAGGTGCTGAAAGGTTCTGCCTCAGAGGCACCCACTGTAGACATGTATTTATTTCCTGTCTTTACAACAGGCTGGGGGTTAGTTTACAACAGCTCTTTCCACCAGGTGGGAGGGCTATAACTGCAGTTATTTGCTTGTGGTTTTAACCTTTCTCTCACACTGTCTCTTTGGACTAATCATCTTACTGTTTTTAAATCCTTTTTATCTTTCTTCAAGTGTTATCTTTCCTGTGTACAGCCATCAAGTGCCATATCTGTTCCCTGTTTTTTACTGAAGCTTTAGGCTGATGTTTCTCAGAGTGGCCTGTAGTTCAACCCTGTGACTGTCTCCTTAACTGCATCACTGTTTCCCAATGCTTGCTTCTTTTTGAGGTGTGTGTGATATTCCTCAACCAATACTGCTGCCTCTGATAACCCTGAATGTGGACTGATGCTTGAGCAGAGATCAAACTTGTGACCTGCATGGGACTCTTGTGGCTTTGTAAGCACCAAGAAGTAGAAATCGTGTCTCCCAAGTGTCGTGATAGAGAAAACAAATGAGGATCAGTACACCAACAGCATGAGTGGTGGCATTGTGTACTGGGATTTGGAGGTTGTACCTGATGATCCTGAAGGTCATTTCCAACTTTAATGATTCTGTGATTGTAAAGTGGGTTTGATATTATTATAAAACTGAGACCATCTAATAGTCCCCCGAGCCGCTTTATGGAGTATCACCTAGAAGGTGTTGGGCTTGCTGGAAGATACCTTCTTCATGCTGATGTAAGAGCTGTTCTGTTTGCTTCAACAAAGCCTCATTATTAACTTAAGCTCTTAACTATTCTCCTCACTGAAGTCCAGTGGATCTGGTGAGGAGGAAGTCAGACCAGCATGAAGTGCTGCTTAAATCCCAACCGTAACATCCGTGGAAAGAAAGAGCAATTGGTTAATAGCAAGAACCAGTTTAAATTGCTCTTGAGACCCTTTAATCTATGGACTTTGGAAAATTTTATAGTTTCAGCTCTCCCTTGCAAGCTGCTTTTAAAATATAGCAAATTAATCTTTTTTTTTAATGACTTGTGCAATCCCTTTACTCACCACACTACTTCATGCAGTGCTTGTGGGCAGCCAGTAAACCTCTCTGATTTGTTCCTCCAGAGATGCAGGGCTTAAGTCAGATAAGCACTGCTGAGTCAGACCGTTGAGCTGGGAGTGCTGGACGTGGGGTGAAATTTCCATGCATAAGCTCAGGCTTTTTCTTCCTTTACTGGAGAGATGAACTAAAGGGGAATAAAACAGTGCAAGTCACAGAATTCTATCCATTGTAAGTCTTTGGAAATCACTTCTTTCAACAGCTAGAAAGTTAAAAATGTTGGTCCAGCAAATGCGCCCTTTTTACAATAATTTACAATGAGCCAAATCTAAACAGTATCTGAGCTGCAGGACTCTGACCTTCCCTGGTGTCTACATTACCACAAGGAAACAAGTGACACCTCTGTGCCCCACAGGGATGCTGGGAAAATGTGAAGATACAGTGCCTGGCTGCTTTGACATTGCCTTCCAATACCTGAAGGGATTCTACAGGAAGGCTGGAGAGGGAC
Source organism: Chloroceryle aenea (assembly GCA_013399075.1). NCBI lineage: Eukaryota > Metazoa > Chordata > Aves > Coraciiformes > Cerylidae > Chloroceryle > Chloroceryle aenea. The sequence goes on from VWZY01002340.1 coordinate 53,892, forward strand.
TCTTCACAAGAGTGTCCAGCGATAGGACAAGGGGAAGTGGTTTTAAACTGAGGGAAAATACATTGAGATTGGATCTTGGGAAAAAAGTTCTTCAGTCCGAGGGGGGCGATACTGGAATAGATTGCCCAGAAGGGTTGTGGGTGCCCTCTACCTGGAGGTGTTCAAGGCCAGGTTGGATGAGGCCTTGAACAACCTGGTCTAGTTGAGAGGTGTCCCTGCCCATGGCAGGGAGGTTGGATTAGATGATCTCTGACGTCCCTTCCAGCCTAAGCCATTCTATGTTGTTATCATAGACATCTCACCAACCCAAGCAGCTGGTCATCAAGAAAGAGGAAAAGGGCTTTCTGACTGCCAGCATGCCAGACCGACCAGGACACTGAAGGGTAATACCATCAGTGTGCAGCTCATCCCTTCCAAAATGCTGCTACTTGTTGCCAAGTGGAACTATGATTGGGGCAGTGATATCCTGGTATGGATGCTGGTATTTTTAATGTGGAGAAAGAGCCTTGGAGATGGAGACTTCAGTAATCTCTTAAAAATACCCCTTAAATCTGATACACTGTCAGCTCTTGACAGGATTTCCTTTCCTGTGGAGGAAGGAATGTCAGGAACAGCAAAAATGCTGTAGCAAATGATGGCTACTGTACCAACAACAGCAGCACATGCTTAATAAAGTAGTAGTCTCTACTTCAGGATTTGGACACTTTTAATTCTATCCCAGCCCTGAACCGAGACACATCTTGGCTGTTCAGAAATAACTGTTTTCAGCCTAGAGAATTGTGGAAGATAAGGATGCCAAAAGGTTAGATACAGTAGAAGAAAAATAACCCTCACCACACAATACCTTTAAATAACTAATTGCCAGAAATAGCTGATTAAATGCACTATTTAACTGTGGAATATGGCATGATCACTTTTTTTTTTCCCCACTGTTATTTTTAAAGTATATGTTAGAACAGAAAGTGAGTAAGGCAGGTAACAAAAATGAGGGCTCTTTATAGTGCTAATAGCCTTGCTGACCATACAGGCATTGAGAGGGATACTCAGGATCTCGTGATCACACAGGGTCTTCCTTGTATGCACAAGGAATACCTGAAAGCTTTTAACTTTAACCGATAAGATTGCGCATTTGCTGAAAGGCTCCCAAGTGATACTGTTCTTCCTAGGAATTTATACACTGCTCTAGTCTACTGTCAAGTTTATTTCTATTGACCTCCTTCTAGTAAAAGTAACATATGCTATTTTATCACAGCCAATACAGATTGCTATTTTTAGGAGCCTTGGAGAACCAGAAGCTGATGACAACCTCCTTGACCTTCGCTGTCGGTGATACTCCATCAATACATTGACAAGGCTGATAATTCAGCTGAGAGTTTAAGCAAGACCAGAGTATGGAGTATTTTCTGCAGAAGCTGCTTAGTTTTGTATTAGTGCTTGTGGCTGGAAATCCTCCTTAATGAGAATATTCTGGATACATCATGTGAGTCTCTGATCTCCAGTGCCTTTCCTGATTCCTCTCTCGCCCGCTTTCCACAGTCCCTTTCAGGCTGTTGTGCCACCATAAACTTTCACAATTAGAAGTATCCCAGTGGTTCCCTCTGTGAGGGTTAGTTGGAGATCCTTGGGAATGCAAAGCAGGAGACTTTTTTCAGAAGGTTTCTTCAGGCTAAAGAAGAAATTAATGTTTCTGTCCCTACTTTGAGAAAGTGGTTTTTTTTCCTGGCTATTAAAACTTCCCTTTGTTGCTCTGGTTTTCTGGTCTGGGAGCTGTTTTGGAGGGTCTTTTGCTCCTGAACACAGGACAGACAGGAAAATCTCAACATGCACACTAGCTGCCACCATGCTGACCATATCAGATCCTTAATCTGGCAAAAATCCAGTTTATACTCAGGGCAATCAGCCATGGCCCCTTTGGACTGGTTCTGAAATAATTATCTTAAAAGAAATGTCTTAGGGCCACTGCACAAGGACAGAGCTGTTTGATCATCCCTTGGCTGTGCTGTAGGGTGTGGTTCAGTGCAGTGTGGACACCTGGTGGCATATTACAGTTAGGTGATGTAGAAACTGTCCAGTGCCAACTTTTGCCCTCTTCTGCCTATAACAGGCAGATCTGAGTGAGTTTTCTGATTCTGGAAAAATAGGCTGCTTCCTGTAAGGGAGCTTTTAGTCACAAGTAGAGAGACATTCGGCTGATTTGATCAGCAGAGCAGTGCATAAGAAATTGTTTTTCAAGCCAAGTGTGCTGTTAAGAATCTGAGCTTCTCTTACAGGTTACTATTTTCATGTTGTTGTTAATGGACTAGGGTGTGCTGCTTTTCAGGAGATGTAATCATGTTAGAGGGTTTCGGTGGCCCCATATTGTTTTAGTAGCTATAATGAAGTGAGATGCTTATGATCAAAGAGCATTATTCATCTTATTAATTGCCATATTTATGGCATTACTAATTAAATAGTTTATAAGCCAACTGGAAAACCACACCTGCCCTGGTACACTAAACCCACCTTTTAAATCAAAGCAACTAAGAACAGGAAAGTCCCACCCTTTCATCCTGTGCTTGAGCATGGGCAAGAGGTAACAACAGCTTTGTCCCTGCTAATTCAGGCAGGTTGTTCTTTCCCATTTTCTTTGTGGAGAGGACTGGGAAGCTATGAGTAGGATCTCATTTTCCTTATGGTGCTGAAATGTGGGCCCTCCTTGGTGGAAAAACAATGGAAAGCCAGTATTTCTGCTGTCACTCCAGTAATGTTGTATGGCAGATTAAATGGACAGCGAGATGCTTTGGGAAAAATCTCCATGAGCTGTTACCATGGCACTATTAGTAGCCAGACACTGTAAGGTGAAAAATCCTATTTCATGTGTTGGAGAATTTATTACAGCATCACCTATTTCTTACATTAACTTGGTGTTTTAAGGCTAAATTTACAGCAACGTGCTGCCTCCCTCATAATCCCGGTTCTACTTCTGAATTCAGAAATGGAACATACTCAATCCACAGTGCTTCCAGGCACATGAAGTTAACAAAACGACAATAATAATAACAATAATTTTTTATATATATTTTCTTGTTCAGCTGAAATAATCTTAAGGTTACATTAAAACACAATTTAATTTGAAAGTTTCCCTAGGTGTCTTCTTTCTGGTTCCATCTGAGCAATCTGCCATGAATGATTTCCAAGCTCAAATGGCAATATTTTTTGTGTATTTGTTTCTTGTCCCACCTAGAAATGGAATTAAATCTGTTTAAGGAGATTTACAGTGAATAGTCAGGATAGCAAACAAAATACTGCTAGTTAGAGTTTAAAAATCTGCAACCTTTATTCAATCCTGATGGCAAATGAGTCAATATAAATAGAAGTTATGTGTGATTAGAGACTTTTTTCCCCCTCTTTCCTTCTACTTTATTCCCTGGATGAAATGGATAACATTCCCTGTGAGTAGAACATACCTCACTCAACTTGAGCAGTCTGAAAATTACTGTCTGTCCGTTTCTGTTGAATGGAAGGAGGTAGACACTGCCAAATAGTCACTCAGCCTGTCTTTAGATAGGTCTGAGAAAGATGTGATGAGTCTTAGAAACTCTTCTATTTCTCTGCTGAGCCACAAGGGAACTGAGGTAACCTGCATATATCAGATGCCTCCTTTCAGACAGCTAAAATTAGATGAGATGCATCTCATCCTCAGCAGAGTTCTTTGTTGTTTAGTGTATGGCCTAATGCCACTTCTTCTGTAACACTTGCTATTCAAGCAATCACAGTGTCTGTTATCTCCATGAGCTTTTTTATTGTCAAAGAAACATCTAAGAGAGGAGATTATCTCACCAGCTGCAGACCTTTGGGTGAGGTTTAGCATGCAACCTGAGCATCATGAGCTCTCTTTATGTCAGTGGAGAGAAACATGCACTTTGGCATCTGTTTGAGTATGAAATGAATCTTTCCCTAGGAAGATTTCGTCTCTCTTTCGTATTTGACTCTCTGTGCCTGAACGAATGAGAGTCTGTTACCATGCTGTCTACCATCTGATGTTTAGCCAGATGTCCCCCATGTAAAGAGCTCGGTGAACATGAATGAGTTTGTTTCGTAGCTCCCTCTAAGGAAGGTGGAGGCAATATCTGAATTTGACACAGAACAAATTAATATTGAGATTAAACCCAAAAGTGTGGCCTCTGACACATCTAAGGTTTAACTTTTACATGGACCTGCTTGGCATTTTGCAAAGGACAACTCTCATTCATTCTTGAAGGAAAAATATCTCAAGAACTTATATCAATATGTAGATATAGATATCTATATATTGATACAGCAACATATAAAAACATATCTATAAATAAATATATCAAATTTGCGATTTGCCAGTCCACAGCCTGACTGCTAATGAGATAGTTTAAGTTGTGAGCGTGACTTATTTTCATTAGAGCAAGTTCTGCTAGCAAAATAGTTTTCATCACCTCATGTGTGTTTCATGGTGGTTTTTTTAGGCTTCCTAAACTGCATGTTGTTGGGAAATCTCAGAAAAAAAGGGGAAAAAAAAAAGAGATATTGATTAATCTGACTCTTAACTTGTTTTCATTGGAACAGTGTGCACACCTTCACAGCTGCTCGTGATGTAAATTGTCACAAGCGACAACAAAATAAGTTTTTACAAATACATTAACAATAAAGAGAGAGCCAGGGAGGATCTCCATGGGTGGAAGATTACAGCCAAGGATGAAGAAAATGCTGAGATACTTAATGCCACCTTTGCCTGTCTTTATTAGTCACACCAGCTACCCCCAGGTTATTCAGCCTCCTGAGCTGGAAGATAAGGACATAGAGCAGAACCAACCCCCCATAATCCAGGAGGAAGCAGTTAATGCCCTACTACAGCACCTGGACATTCACAAATCCATGGGCTGAATGGGCTGACCCTAGACCACTGAGGGAGCTGGCAGATGAGCTCTCCAAGCCTTTGGTGAAGTACCGATGAGGCCACACCTTGAGCACGGTGTTCAATTCTGGGCGCCTCACTACAAGGACACCAAGGTGCTGGAGCAAGTTCAGAGAAGAGCAACCAAGCTGGTGGAGGACCAGGAGAAAACATCTTATGAGGAGTGTCAGATGGAATTGGGATTGTTTAGTTTGGAGAAGAGGAGGCTGAGGGGAGACCTTGTTGTTCTCTACAACTACCTGAAAGGAGGTTGTAGTGAAGTGGGTGCAGCATCTTCTCTCAAGTAAATAATTACAGGACTAGAGAAAATTGCCTGAAGTTGCACCAGGAGAAGTTTAATTAAGGTATTAGGAAGAATTTCCTTATCGAAGGAGTAATCAGGCACTGGGACAGGTTCCCCAGGGAGGTGGTGGAGTCACCTGAAGGCATTTCAAACCTGCATAGATGAGGCACCTAAGGACATTTTCTAGTGGGATGGTCATACGTTTGTTTTGGTTTGGGTTTTTTTGGTTGTTTGTTTGGTTTTGGTTTTTCATTTGTTTTGTTTGTTTTTTTTTTTGGTGGTTGGTTTGGGGGTTAAAAGTTGGATGCTTCAGTCTTAGAGGTCTTTTCCAACTGTGACAAACCTGTGATTCTGTAAAGGTTAGCTTGAGTTGTCAGAGAAGGATGAGGGCAAGTTTGGGTCTGAGCTAATAATGATGGGAGGCACTTAGCAAGAAGTTACTTAGAAAGTTAATTTAGCAAGAAGTTCTTGTCACTTGTCACTGTATTTTGTGTATTGCACTTGTGTATTTTGACCAAAGGTGCTTGACAGCTTGGGGACTCTGGTGACTTGACATAACACCAGCACTTGGGCAGCATTTCAGCCTTCACCATCCACAGCTCAGCTCCTGCAAACAGTTACTAATTTCCCTTTTCCCAGTCAGTGTGGTCTCTTGTTACCAGCAGCTGCATGCCTCAGATTGCTGCGGTTGGTGTGGATGAGGGATGTGTACTGTGTGTTGAAATGAGCTATGGGAGGGTTTCTATGGACAGGTCATACTGTTTTTTATATGCTAGCTAGGAGGGAGCTCTCATGCTCTGGTAGGGTCTGTTTGCTATGATTTATAGCTGCAATCACAACTGATTACAGTATGTCAGAAGGGTAGATCACTAGAGTTGCTGCAGAGGTGGAGCCATGAGGCCCTGGAGCATCTTAACTGCCTTATTTGCCCTCCTGAATGTCCAGCAATAGAAGAAAATAGAGTGGACAGGAGGGAAAAGCTGCTGACAGCTGGGAAAGTTACTGTGATATGAAAGGCCTTAACTTGGCACCGGGCAACCATTTCTGTCTTTGCAAACAATTAAGATTATATTTCCTTAGAAAAGGATATTTCTTCAGAAGATACTCCGTGATGGAAGCCTTGTGTTTTATTTTCTGTCTGCTGTCACATCTTGATTTGCCTTGGCACTGTTTTTTTGCACCTATTTACTGATATAAATTTGAAGAATAATATCATTAGGTGAGTGCCTTTTCCTGTTGCAGCCTTTTTCAAGCTGTGCAAGTGGCTTTCAGCCTCAGAATTTCAGAAGAGCGACTAAGGAACCCAGGAATCTTGGGGCCTAAGTTCATGACACAAAAATGTTTATCTGTCCTAGAAAAGTTTTAGGAGCTCACTAACTGAACAAAGTTAAAAGCACTGCCAGAGTTTAAAATCAATTTATCAAAGTGAGCCATTCTAAAGAGACAGGATTGTGTGCTGGAATTACACAAACAGGAGTTAGGATGTGTAACTGTGCATGTGTGAGCGGTGAAAAGGTTGGAAGAGCTCAAATAAAAGAAAAAAAACCCCACAGATTCAGCCGCTCACAACCTGCCTTTTGCAGTGTCTTTGCCTCTAACTCCACAGTGTTTTTGTTTCTGGGAGTGGCTGGTGGTTCGGATGCGCATCCTGTGAAGTGAGTTTGGAGCTAAAAGCAGGATGGTTGGATCCATATAGTACTGCAAATCCAGTATCTGGAATAGTGTGTCCAGTTCTGAGCCCCTCAGTTTAAGAAGGACAGGGAACTGCTTGAAAGAGTCCAGCACAGAGCCCCAGAGATGACTAAGGAAGGGGAACATCTCCCTGC
>VWZY01002341.1:21409-35417 GCA_013399075.1 Chloroceryle aenea
AGATGACTCAGTAAGGCACTAACTACTTCCTCCTGGAATACAAGAGGGCTATTTGGTTTCCTATCTCTGTCTACCAGCTCCAGAGGCCAGTTGCCTTGAGGGCCACCTGTCTTACTGGTAAAAACTGAGGCAAAGTAGGTGTTAAGTACCTCAGCCTCAATACACTTTGTAATAGAAAGCTAGTTAAAAAAAAAAATTAAAACATGAAAAACAGACTATCTTCTCATTAGTTGTCTATTTTACCTTAAAGGTGTCAAAGAAAGCACTCTTTCTCCTCAGCAAAGCTGGAAACAGAAAAAAAATTATTGTGGTCTAAATGACTAAACGTTAAATCATTCAAGACACATAACCATCTTTGAAAGCAGAAATTTAGCTAACCTTAAAACAACAGATTAACCAAATATAAAATAGTAATATAGAGAAAGAAAATAATAGGATAATATCTTTCAAAGGTAACTTCTTCCAAGTAGCAATTTGCTTATGAGAATAAGAACTGTGTCAGGGAGACCACTAGTTAGGAAAGATTTAGGTCAGTACTCAAAATGTAAAATCGAAAACCAAGCATATTTATGCTGAAGAGAAAAGAAGACAACCTGGACCAGGCCCTAAGCCATCTCCTAGTGAAGGTTCATGTACTATACTACAAGCAAAGAGTCTGTAGTTATTTCTTAAAGGAATACAAAGCCTTCCCCTGAAATTCTAGGTTAGAATTTATTACACTGTATTATTTTGTGTTGTGCTGCTTGGGTTTGGCGATTTCTGTGTTTCTACTATGAAGCATCTCTGTTAAGACATGGACATGAATGGTTATCTCAAATCTGTGGATTAAGATTCTGGCCGTCACCATATCTGGATTGTACCAGTCAGAGCTTCACTGTGTTTCTCAGAAAGTTGGGAGAAATAATCTGGTGCTCTGTGCAGGTTTAGAACTGTGAATGAAAACTGAAAAAACCCAATGCTCTCTTGCATGTCAAAAACTATAATGTAGAATCTCCCCCAAAATGAAAAATGTCTGAACTATGGTTTTTCTCATGTTCTCATAATATTCTGGTTACTTAGATCTGGTCTATTTGAACTGCTAATGGAATTTTTTTTTCTGATGGAACAGTATTTATGCTGGAATTTTTATAACTTGAAGAGGATTTACAAAGAAGCCTTATTTGCCACCCTTAATTTATTTTGATGTAAAATGTATTGGCTAGAGATATTTTGAAATACCATATCCTTTTTAACTGTATCCTTTTATAACCAGATATGCAAGCACAGACTAAATACATAAAATAATTTTATAAGTTGACTTTGAAACATTGGGAAAAACCCCCTATGTTCAAGTTCTGCATAAAAAACTCATCTGCAAATACAAGTGTATTTTTAAATTACAAAATAGAAAGACATAGGCAGGAGAGTCTATGTCACATTAAATTATGGCCAGTCACTCACAGTTATGAAAGCTACTTAGAAAAATTAGATATCTTTTCTCGTAATGAATCTTTAGATTCTTGTCTAGTGTACGCATGTCATCTGCCAGAGCTCTGGAAATTTGAATCATTCTCTATCCCTTTTTCTCTCCACTTCAAAGATAAACCAGTCACCTCCCAGCTTTGTGGACATCTCACCGAGAATAAAGTGATCTCCTCCTCTTGACAGCTTTATGTATTACCTGGCTTAACTCTTGTTCATTGTAATTGGCACAAACTACAGGCTGAAATGGCATGGACATTTGCTTTTCTGCTTATTAAATATAAACATAGCTTTCTTAACCAATGCAGGCAGGACTGAGTATTTGCAACATAGCAGTTACAGGAGGAACAGGGAAATCTGTCTCTGATGTGCAAATCTAAGAAGCAGAAACACTATTTTCATAGCAAACCATACCCCAGCAAGGCACAGTCCTCAGCAGAGTACATGCAGGAAAGGGGGGCTTGCTGTGGATGGTGTCAGAACCTATGTCAGGTTCTGCACTGCTTGCAACACACTTTTTTTCCTGGGGAAGGGAAGATATTTGCTTTATATTTAGATAGTTTTGCTCCATGCAGCAGTAGAGCCCAGATCACATGCATGATTTAGTGCTGCACTCTGATGTCTGTCTCCCTCCTTTTCTTGCCCTACAGTAGGTTTTCAGGCTCCATGATGAGGGAGACCATGATGACTTTGCAGCACTGGGAATGACAGCATGAAGTTGACAGTTACTTTGGCACTAGGTGCCAAGAATAACACTGCCCATGAGGATATGAGAGGCCCATGGACATTGGCCAAACTGGGGGACTTTGCATGGAATTACTCTGAGTACCTTAAACTTATACACCTAGTGATCACTTTTTGAAAGAAGGAAGACTGCCTAGTGCTGCTAGAAACATGGATCAGCTTAAGAGACACCATACATCAGGATCACTACAGAAAATGGAGGGGCAGTATTTAAGACAAGAAATAATTGATCTTAAATGGCAGAAAATGTGAACTGCAAATTCTGGAAATTCTACCACAGCCTATCTAACTACAAGGGTAATCAAGCTCAGAAATGGCTTGCTTAAGATGATGAAGAGTTGTTCAAAAAAAGAGAAATGTTTTAGGTAAAATTGATCTGCATGGAGCCTTGAAATAATTTATGTAATCTGTCTTCTAGTTTTGTGAGGCTGTTTGACCCTCAATGAGTATCCTCAGTGGGAGACCTATCCCACTTTTTTCAGTGTAACACTGAAAGAAGACAAAACTCTCTTATAAAGGTCCTACTACATTGTTTGAATTCAGGGCGCTTGTCATAGCCTTCCTTCCTATCCAGAAATTACTGCATTTATGAGGTTGCTTGGGAAGTGGGAAGTAAGACTGTTTCATGGTGTTGTGAAACAGCCAATGAGTATTTTTAGCATGCTTTCACAAAACCTGCTTGTTGCATGTGATTGCAGCCGAAGATAAATTGTTTTGGTAGTGTCCTTAATTATCAACCTGTGAAAACAATTTGTGGATAGAGGGAAAAACCTAGTGTTGTGTAGCCACAGGGATTGCCACAGGGATCTTGGTTCCTTTAAGCATGACAGGATGCAGGATATCTTCTCAGGAGTTGGTAAGAGAGAACAAAGATAGAAGAGCAAAAGGATGATTGAGGAAAAAAAGTCATGGAGATATTTATCTCTTACATTATAGATAACTTCAGACTGCAATAAAGTCTGGATCATAAGTATAAAGGTACTTGGACTGACTTTTAAAAAGTCTGCATGCTTTGTAATGCTTCATTGTTGCCTAAGGAGAAAAGGTCTTTATGCCACAGCAGTAGCAAAGAGCCATTCCTTAGAACCGTGTCTGTTCCGTGCCACATAAATCTTTCTGAGATTTATTAAAATTTAAGATTACTGATATGTATGCATGCTACAAAAACATTGCCTCTGGTTTACTCATCAGAGAATTTACCAGCTAGAAACATTACTGCTTTTTATCATGTCATTTCCAATATTACTTCAGCTTCTATGCAAAGCAATTATTTTTTTACCACTTACATGAAGATGGGGAATTTTCTGATGGGGCAAATTTTGGGGATTTATTTGCTTTCCAATGGAGATACAAGAGCCATATAACAGAATGTATGATGCAATAGAAAAAGGCATATATGAAGATAGAATTACTCTATTCTAGAAGTCTTATCCTAAGGACTTAAATTTGCATTCAGTAACTATCATAGATTGAAATTATTTTGTAATAGTTCTTCATTGATAACAATGGCATCAAACCAAGGAGAAGTTCTGTGAATCTTGTTAAACACCTTCTTTTGATTATATCTGTATTCTAAAATTCCAGCTACTCCGGGCCACGTTGCATAAATGTCTCCTCAGTTGGTGCTTGATACAAATAAGAAAAGGACCTCAGTGTTGTGGCATTCAGCTTTGTAGCCTTCTAATGTTGAGACACCTGTGTATATGCAATGAGATATGCTGTGAACTCCTTGTTCGGAATTACTCATGTCATGCCAATCCAGTCATCGTTAAAAGTTTAACCAATGCTATCATCAGGTATTAGACTGTTTCCCACCTAACTCCTTTCCAGATGCTTACTGTCTTCTCGTACAGTAAGTAGTAAGATTCTAATCCCTTCATGCTGCATGGCCATTTTTTTTTTCATTCCAAAGGAATTGAAAGTATATTAGTTCAGACTCTTTTTTTAATGTTTTACATGAATCTGCATGCTACATATATTTTACTTTGATATAATACCTAAGCATAATAACAACTATGGATTCATCACTGATCACAGGCCACATGTTTTTTTTTCTAAACAATACTTTTGTGTTACAAAGTGATCTAGAAGGGTTTCCCCTGTCTGGATAAACTCCAAACATCTTTGTGAGACCTCTGATAACATACATAAAGCAGCTGAATCGAAGCAGATTCAAGACACCACTCTTATTGTAGCACTCACACTTTCAAGAATCAGATCCTGCCAAGCCTCCCTTCCTGAAGTCTAGCCTTCGCAGTAATATTGTCCTTACCTCTTGCTGTCCATTTTGGTGTATATGTACAGTCTGCCAGAATCCCAGTCTGGAACAATCCAAGCTTTGATACTGAGGGAACATACTTCTCGTGTTTCCACAGGAGTTAAAGAAGCAATTGATCTTAATACATAAAGCATAAGGGCAGACTTAGATTAACATGCCTGTTGTATCCAGGTAGGTATTAATGCCCTACATGATCAGATTCTTGAAATCTATGTTCTTCTCTTGAGCAGTTAAGATGGTTACAGTCTAAATCAGCACATACCTTCATAGTCTTTCAGTCTTCTCTGTCCTCAGAGTCATGGGAAACTGCTCATGTACTTTCTAGAGAACTCTTCCATGGTTATGAGCACACAGACGGTGTAGAGACATGAAAAACTGTCTCTCCCTGAGAAGCACCCATCTCACATTTTCCATTTCCTCCTTTCCTGCTCCATTTAAATGCAGGGAGCTCAGAATTCAGTATTTCTACTCCTTACTCTGTGGCAACTGTCAGAGTTAAAGACAGAGATAAAACCAAGAAGGTAAAAATGAACCAAATAATGAAAATGGAGTTTGCTTATTCAGTGTAGTATGAGTGTAGTTTGCTTATTCATTTCATAGTTCACTTATTCATTTACTAAGCATACTTTGCTTATTCATGTAGTATTGGACAGAACTGCTTTGTGCACAGTCATTTCCAAAGCTGTTACACCACGATGTTCTTACTTGGAAGTTTCCAAGTAGTATAATGAAAATAGATACATTAATGCCACTTCAATTAAAAGATATGCCAGAAACTATTTAAAAAAATGTTATGACTGCTTCAATTTGATATCACATAGTGGCATTTTTCCAGGTAGCAGTATGGTGTTCAATGCTGAGCTACTCAGCCTTGTACTCAGGGAATTTATACACAAAAACCTGTAATTACCTTTTATTAAAAGACAGAGAAAAAAAAATACTGAATATAGGAGGGAAAGAGAAAGTAAATTCATCTTAATTTACTACAGGCCACAAGAAAGCCTTTAAAATGTAGTATGTGTTGTTGAGACAATGAGTTTTTCAATAAAATCAAAACACTCGTAAATTTTAGAGGTGGCCAATGAGACAAGGAGTAGAGAGAAGCTGCAGCAGGAGGAAGCAGGCTGACAAGACAGTGAAGCAGGAATGGCTAATGACAAAGTGGCTTCCTGTAGAGGATGCAGAGTGCCCTGAGTTTGATGGTGTTCTCAAGGTTGAAAAGATTTTGGACAGGAATCCAGTGGACAGAGCCGAGGAGGAGAGGAGTCAACATTCAAACACATAGACAACGGAAATTAAATCACACCAGTGATTTATGTGGTCTGATGAAGGCAATGACTGCATTTTGGAGAATCCTTTACTAATCAAGGCAGCATGCATGAAGGCATGAATGAGATGTTCAGCCATAAGGATGGAGATTATAAGACTTGTTTAGTGGAGATGTTGAGGACAAAGAAGTGGCAGGTTTTTGAAAATGAATTTGTCATTAGTGAGAACGGTATCAGTGTGGAAACACAGAAAGCCAGACTGGAAGGCATCCAAAACAGATGAAAGAGAGAAAATTGTTGCATTTTGCAGTATAATTAAGAATTATAGAAATAGCAGGAAGGAGATAAATGGGCAAAAGATAGTAATAAGCAGTAAAATGAAGGCTGATTTCTGAGGAGGGTAGAACCTGAAAATGAGAGTTTGAGAGACATACAGGGAAATTTGAATATGACAGAAGAAATAAGAGGAAGAAAGAAGCTAGATCACCTGGGAGACAGGTCAATCCTGTGCAACAAGGTAAGAAGAGAAGTACAAAAGAAACAAACAATTTAGTAAACCTCAGAAAGACTCATCAGCAGGAGTGTGAGCTTGCCATAGAAACAGCCATTCCCCAGTATTTGTATTCAGAATAACTTTTCTTATTCTCTTTGGCTGTGACTATATCTGTAAATTAAAGTATGTATAAAACCGATCTCCAGCCCTGGCCATGTACCACAGAGAGTCCATGCCCATGTTATTAAATCCTCTTACCTGCCAGAGAAGAATAGTTCTGTGTAAAATGTCTGTAGCTCCTTTTAATTCCTAAACTGTGGCTTGGGATTTGTTTGGGAAACTCTCACTGGCACGTGTTAAGTGTGTGGCAGGGACATGCTAGCATTTTGACAGTTTGAATAACAGAGTTTCAAAACTGATGAAGTTTTATGAAGATGCTTGTATAAATACAGAAATTTATTACGGACAGTCCAGCCTTTCATGATGAAGATGCCTCTACGTGTCTGACTAGGTAACCAGCATAGTAACATAGTGAAAAGGTAGACTTGAGTTGCCAAGAAGTCATGGTGGAGTTCAGTATTGGTGCTAACCTGCTGGATATTTTAATCTTTACTGTTTTAGATTAGCAGGATATGGGGTTAAACAAATCCTTCCTTTGGTGTGTATTTTCATGAGATGGATTCTGAGTGTAGAGGATTCTGTGTAGAGAGCCAAACCAATTCCACAGTTATTGCGATAACAGCTTTTTATTCTACGCAACCTGAAGACTGTCTAATGTCAAGAAGAATTACATATTTTGTCACCAACAACCTTCTCAGTCCTTCTTTTCCCTATGGCCTGCCCTATTTTCAGCTCAGGGTGTTGCTTCTGCATCTCCAAATGTCTTTGTGAGGATTCACCTCTGAGCTGTTACTTGATAATAGTGTCTGTGTTGTCATCACTGTATCCAGTGAAACTAGTTAGGTTGTATTAAAAATAATTGATCTATATTTTTCTGCTAATAAAATTACGTTGTTCTATGTTACAAGGGCATTACAGTTATGTGACAAAATACAGAGAAGGGCTCTGGGTTTTTTTTTAAAGATATACACAAACCTCTAAATGGTACAATTTTACCAGAACTTTTTTCTGTAAATGTGAAATATTAAACAGAAATTAAAATTTCATATTCATTACATCCTTTAGGAAAAGAGTCATCCAATGTAGCAGAATAAACAATAGACAAGGAGAGTGATTGATGCTGACAAAGACTTCTGGAAATTTCATGCTTCCCATCATCTGTATTAGGATGAATTTTTATCTTGGCCAGACTTTTCCACATATGGATGCTTTTATTGCAGTATCTATTCTTGAGTTATTGCTGCCCATTTTCAGACAATGGACTTGATTATCTAGCACACCAGACAAACAAACAATAAAGAGGAATAAAATAATAACTTACAGATAAACTATAATATATTTTACAACCACATTAAAAAAAAAAATAAAATCCTGATCAGTTCTTCAGGGAATTCCTATCCCAAGAATAAAGTAAACTTATGAAGAACATTTGACATTAAGTGCCATATTGTGATTAAGGTTCTTAGTATAGGAAGGTTGTATATAATTTTTGGTCCACAGGGACAAAACTGTGCTTCTGATGGAAAAATTTGTTTCAACAAATTTGCTTTTGCATTTCATGGACTTCAACAAAAAGATTGGGAGTCCTATTAAGTCCACAAAAGTGAGGTGGATCCACTTAATATACTACAAAGGCTAACCCAGCTATACAGCAATCAAATCAGCCCAATCAAAGAGGCACCAGCATCAGCAGGTGTATTTTCAAATACTTTTAGCCTCTGAAAACATACAAATATGTCATTAAGTACAGAATAATTCCTCATCAGTGATGGAGTTCAAAACAGACAAACTCAAACACCTGCTAAGCTATTTGCATTGATTAACATCCAAGTTTCATTGCAGTAGAGGTAGAGCACCTGCAAAACTCACTTTGCAGAAAAGTATTAAATTCATTAAGTCAGTTCCTTTCAGGTTTTTCTTATTTTTCTGGGGAGAATTTCTTAGGAAACTTCATGAAATAACGCTTTAATAAGCAGCACAAGTTTTGAACTAGCAAAGTCCATTTCCAGCTTTCCTTACATAAGATTGTTAGCAGTTAACAGATAATCAGAGATTATTTGGCAGACATACTCACTTCTTTCCTGGTGCATTCAGAGGTGAGAAACTGTTTACATCCATTTCAATCAGAAAACTAACTTATCACAAAAATGTGTTATTCTAAATCAGGTCTTAGTCCAGAATTACAGAAAGATATAATTTCAGTTATTACTTTTTAGTATGACTCACTGTAGAAGGACTACTAAGTATTTCTTCTGACTTAATGTATTATTTGAAGAAACAATATGATCATACCACATCATCAAGTGAAATTGAACCTTAATTTACACATACTAATTCAACATTTTAAGGAATTGTAGTTATGGTAGCCCTTTGCCAGGTCTTGTGGGAATTTATGCAAAATCCTGCCAGACATCATAAAAGGTACTTGAATGTCATGATGATTTATACTGCATAGGTGCTGAGAAAGATGGAACATGCTCAATTTTTAAATTGATATTTGCATGGCCTAAATTTAATCTTTTGTTAGCTACCCCAGCTTTGCTGCAGGACAGATTTCAAGAGCTCTTTATGCCATTAGCCTGTCCCATCAAGAAACATTTAAAAAGACAGCAAACATTTAAAAAGACAGCTCAGGTTAAAGATAGCTAGTTTTATTCTAAAATTGCTAGCTAAATGTGACAGGATATTCGCTGAACCACAACTGAAGTTATGTTTTACTGTAATAGGATAAAATATATGCTGGATAAGATTAAAATCTTTTGATCTTTTATATAGAAAGAAAAACTCCTGTTCCTTCATTTTGCCCTAAAGCTGGAAAGCAACAGACAGACATGCTAGTAAAGTGTTATTCTTGTTAGACATTAGTATTAAAGAGTCTGAATAGTATTCTTGAACTATTTCAGCTTTCTGATGTTATCATTTGCTTTGTGAAGGATGAATTCTCTACCTTTAGACTTCAGCATCTTTAGTTGTGCAGTTGAACAAGAATTGTAGCTTTCAGTGAAGAAAGAAATTTTCTGGTCTTCATATTTATAAAGAAAAGATTGAAAGTAGGAACTCTGTTCTTAAACAGAAAGATAAATGGAAATATTACAAGACTATACTATATTCTTAAAGGTTTATAAAATTCCTTTCTGGTAATTTCTCTTGTTTGCTAGATACACAGGTCTGGTAGCAGCTACATCAATATTTTTTTTAAGTATGACCTTTGTCATACAAAGACTTATGTATAAATTATTGTTTATGTAATTAAACTTGTAAAATACACCAGTAGTTTCTTACTGGTCACTGCTACTATATTTGTCTCCTCTCTTTTCCATCTGTTTAGACTCTCTTAGCATATTGAAATCACATGAAAATTCAGTTTAACTAATGTCCTAATTTTGTCCCAGCCTAGTTTCCTCTGGGTATATCTAATCCATCTACAAAGTACTTTAATAGGGCCCATCACTCCCGAGGTTAGTTGAAAGTAGTGAGTATTACTAACTTTAGTACCTCAGAAAAAAAGTATCCAAAAAAGTATCCTTCTTTTAACCCAAAGAAGCCTTGGGTTCTGAGGAAAACTGGAGAAACACCACCTGTCAGCTTTTTCTAGAGCACAGGTACCTTAGCTGTGTTATACATAAACTTCTCTAAAGAGAATCAGCTTCTTCAAAAATCAAAAATCAAACAGAAAAATCTCAGTTCTGGGGGAATTTCAAGTTAATATCTCTTTGAGAATTCCTTGCTGAAAGAGTGGATTTTCAGGAATAGAGAGCAATACTAGTTTTTTAAAAAATATAATATCTTCTTTTTTATTAGGCAATATTTCATAATATGTGGCACCACAAACCTACTGCTGATAACACTGCATATTGGTCCTTACAAGTCTCTTCAGTTCTTGTTTCCCAGTATCCACTGTTTCAATACATCACTCTGTGAAATTCAGTACTGTGCTATTTCACATCTTAAATCAGGAATGTCTGATCAAAAAAAGAATGTATGCATACAACATATTTTCCAGCTACAATTCAGTTTTGTCCAGTACTGATAAACTTAGGATTTAAAATGGGATAAAAATAAGATTATTTTTATGTTTCAGGAAGGGAAAAGGCTGTCAATCACTGTAGCATTCCCAGCTGCACATCTCCCAGTTCCCCAGGCTCTGACCTCACACATCTGAGCTTCTGTGTCCTGGCACATAATCAATTGATGCATTGTGGTCTCTCGTCTGGAGAGAATCAGTAGAAAGCTTCTTCCTCAGGTATGTGTGTAGTTACTGTGTGTGCAGAACTGTCTTGTCAGAATTATCTTCTTAGATAACGCCAATATTTTAAAATTAATGGCATGCAGCATGGTTGGCTTTAGATAATTTATCAGTAAGAAGTTCAGATAGAGCTGAAACTTCACATTTTTATAATATATGAATGTAATATATATTTTTTCTTGTAGAAAAACTATGTAAGTCTGAATTTAGTGCTGCAAAAACAAAAAGGAGGGAAGGAGGAAGGAAAAAATACCTTCACTGGCCTCGCACAAACTTTTTTCCAGTTTATTGGATTTTCATGACTCACATTTTTTATGTTGGCAGAGTGCATGGGAGAGGAAAGAGAGACAGAAAGGATAACAGACATTTTACAGAACAGACCAAATGGTTCCCACTCTAACCTATAAATTAGTTAGCCTTCAGTTTTATATTCTGCAGTACTTATATCAGATACATGTACTGCAAATGACAAAGACTCGTCTTTCAGTACAACCTATTGGCATGAATTCTTGCTTATGAGAAACTTTGTGTGGTCCAAGTATCTTTGGTAACAGATTATAGTGCAACTTCATGACCTAAAGTTTTTTAGGTTTTGACTGACTTTATTAGTAGAGATAAACATTTGTGAATAAGAATTTGCTTATTATTCCATCTCAGGAAATGCTTTAATGCTTTAATGGATTGAACAGACTATAAATAGTCCCTTTTTTAAACTGAACTTAAAAATGCTGCACTGGGAGAAATTAAGATTTTGGGTGTTTAAATAACCCTTAAAACAAAGTAAAATTTTAAACAAAGGCAGTAAGCTTACAATATTTGTACATACTAAACTGCAGTAATTTATTAGTATTTGAAACACATAGTAGGTGTACCTACAATGAAATTCTTAACTCCTTAATTAGTTTGCTGTTCACATTAAAGTAGAGCAAAGAGTAAATTCATACAGTACTTTGGTTTATTGTAGATTTCTATTTCCCAAATAATATTTCAAAGACCTTTCATAATTATTTAACCCAGTCAAATGTATCAGTTCAATTTTGCATGAGTATCTATAACCTGTGTCACTAGATGCTATGAGGAAATGACAAATTATAGGAAGCAAAGGAGGTTTCACAAAACAGTAACTTTGAGAGAATTAAGCTTCTTTTTAATATTTTTTAGGCTCACTAAAATAGATGAGGAAAAGGAATCTAATTTCAGTCATGGCTATATTTCCAAGTCTTTTCCCATGTTTCTCATGAACAACTGTAATCGCATCTTTCAGAGAAGCCATTAAACAAATCAAAGTGGTTACTTAAACAAGTCAAAGTGACTACTGCTAACACTGAAACTAACTTGACACTGGAAATCTTCATGGAAATAATAATTTATAAACACCAGTTTATGAGTTACCTTGTGCTTTATGTGTCATGTTCCAGCCAAGGAGGATTAAAAGATGAGTCAGATTCACTGATTCTCTTGGTTGGAATTAGGTGTATTTTAACAGAGTCCAAAAAAATTAAACCAAAGTTATTGTATAGTTGGGTTTGACAACTATCTATTCAATGGCTATTGACATAAGTGAAACTTGGTAAAAACACAACATTAAGAAAAATAAAATAGGAAATGAAGGGGGAAAAAAAATTAAAAAAAGAGACATTCCAGATCACCACCCTGTGTTCCAGCAGTGTCTCACAGGACCATTCCAAATCGTGAATTCTTTGGTGATGGATGTGTAATCAAAACTGTGATATGGGAGGCCTCCCCTGGTTTGCATGAGAGGCTAGGGAGTTCCTAATTTATCTAGCAAGCATAGATAGATGTTATCCACTGTTCCTCCTCACAGGTGTAAGAAGGGGAAGGGTAGCACTAACCCTTTCCACCAATTGAGTCAGGGGTCACAGAGACCCTGTGTCTAATTACCACTGGGTTACCTTCTGTTGAGGCATGTAGCCAGCCTCCTTGCATAGCCAATTTCCTTATCTGCAAGGAGCAAGCATTGGCTTCTGCAGCAGCGGAAGGCCATCCACCCTTAGATGCACTTCACACTCCCCTGAAC
This sequence comes from Chloroceryle aenea, assembly GCA_013399075.1. Taxonomy (NCBI): domain Eukaryota; kingdom Metazoa; phylum Chordata; class Aves; order Coraciiformes; family Cerylidae; genus Chloroceryle; species Chloroceryle aenea. Next base: position 34,058 of record VWZY01002341.1, read on the forward strand.
AAGCATTTCTCCTTCCATTCTGGCCACTATATTTCTTTTGACTACACAAGGTTTGAGGCATTATCCCCTTCAAAGGAATTCAGACTCCTACACTATACAATTCCGTGGTTACAAAGGATGGAGCATGATGACTTTTTGTGTAGACTTTTGATAAAGTACTTTTATCTTAGAAGAAAAAGAGAATGAAGGAACTAAAAAAGAAAGCCCTCTTTTATGAGTTTTGAAGTGTTTTTCCATGCAACCTGTATGGGCTCTGAAATAGGTTTTGGTATATTATTATGCATCTAAACTTTAGACTGTAAATCCTCTGACTAAGGAACAAAAGTACAGTGCTGTGGTTCTACTGTTTTTAATGAAACAGCATCAGTTTACACCTCCATGAACATGGCCACATTGTCACCTCTGCACTTAGCATAGGAAGAATACCTGCCATATTTTCTATCTTACTGGAATAACTCTGCCTTTAATACATGTTCAGGATAATGTCTGAGCAAGTGAGACCTGCTGCTTGATGAAAAGAGTAAATGCCATAGATCCTCTTAGAGTCAAGGTCAGGATTACTAGATATCTTCATGAGAAGACAAGTTTGCTTCTTCTTTTTACATAATTTCCAGTGGTGCAGAAGTTCCCAGTTTCTCTGTTGGCACAGTGAGAGCAGCTGCAGGAATCATCCTGGAGGCTGCCATACAGATGGGAGAGAAGGCTAAATCAATCTGGTGTGGGATTGAAATCTCAATAGGAAGACAGAGCTTTGCTAAAATGATATGTTCTTCCTAGTCTACCACAGCAAAATCATTACCCAATACTGGAATAATTTGTGTTTAACAGAAACAGGGATAAACTAAAGCTGGTGATGATATGAAGGGGAAGAGTGAAAGTATGATTGGAAGAAGGTTGTTGGTATCAGATACACAGAAAAATAAATATCAGGGTTGTTAAATGCCAAATCTATGGAGCATCTGAAGTTCCTGAAAACCTTAGCTAAGACAAAAGAAATGGAGGTTGGATATGGCAGAGTGTTGCAGGAAATATGATCTTTGCATTCTGCAGTAAGGCTTAACTAAGAGAGGGAAAGACACTTTTCAGCAAAAATTAATGTGTAGATGTTACACAGGAGTTATCTAGTAATTTCTGAGAGGCAGAGACTAGGAATTTGTTGGTTACACAGAGAGATTGACCATATATCCTGAATTTTTGCATCAAGAGAACATGGAGTTAAGTGTTACAGAGACTTTAGTGACCAAACCCAGGTGGCCAAGAAGGCCAATGGCATCCTGGCCTGTATTAAAAACAGTGTGTCCAGCAGGAGTAGACAAATGATGGTGCCCCTGCACTAGGCACTGGTGAGGCCACAGCTTGG
>VWZY01002342.1:0-25756 GCA_013399075.1 Chloroceryle aenea
CGAAATCAGTATTCTGACAATCAAGATGTTATTTATATTCCTGTCTTTGCATCTAAATCTAAAACAGATTGGATAAATACATCACAGAATGAAATTAATAAATTAATTCAAAGTATATGTTTGGTGCATAGAACCTTCAGGTCCATTACCTGAAGATTTTTCACTTTAACACTAAAAATTATTATCAAACAATTATAATTTACCTTCATGACTTTCTAAAGGATATTTGATTTCCTGGTTTTCAAAATCCTAGAAGCCATCATCACTCTGGCAATATTCCTGCAATCTTCTAATGAAGGTGTGTTGTATATATGCTACCACTGCCTATGCCTCACAGACCTCTTCAGTCCATACTGGAACTCAGCAATTATACTCTTCTAGGCAAGGGATTTAAACTGTGCCCTTAGAGTTTGTGCACATTTATCTTCCATTGGCTGACATCTGCCTTCTCAGTGATGCTTGGCATGTTCACAACTGCCACACGCAGAAAAAAAAGGCTTTACACTAGTTTTAAATCCCACAGTGTAGAGGTTTACCTGCTTGCATCCCGGAGTTGTGTCCAGACAACCAGCTGGAGGCTGGCCACGTGGCTTGGCCTGCTGCCACAGGGCAAGGGTGCTGAGGAATTGCAACCCATGAGATTACATCAGCTGTGGACTGCAAAGTGAACTCCATAGACTAGAAAGCTACACTTCTCTTTTTGTTTTATGCTCCTACGATGACTTTCAGATGTGTTGGCAATCATAGCTCTTGCTGAAGGCAGTTGGGATTGAAAGTGCTCAGCTAAAAGCTGATTAAAGATCAGCTTTGTGTAAAACACAAATATTTCATAACACAGCTTTCAGCCCATTTTGAAGCAAAACCAAATGTAAGTGCTGACTAAAAACATCAGTTTGGTATTTAGAAAAGAATAATTCCAATACTATGATTTGTATTTTTGGAGTTCACATCTGGGTTTTTTTTTAAACTATGTATACCTGATAATCTGTGTGACATAGTCAATACAGGTGTAGAATTAGTTATGTGGCTGCTAGGACAGGTGGAATTCTTTTGTGACATAAGCAGGAGCTCTAAAGCAGCTGTCCTTTGTTGAGGACTGTAGTCAGTCTTATGAAGCAGCACTTGTGCTAATGTCCTTTCATTAGCTTGTCTGCAGAACCAGGCAGGAACAGAACTGCTGTCTCCTCACAAAGGAAACAAGCTCATCAGCATCTATCTGTGTGGCTGAAACTAGACCCTCCTTGCCTACAGGTGAGATAAAATGATAATCTGGCAGATTATTGCTAAAGGGGAATCTTTTTCTGACCATGATTATTTAAACACAGCAAAGGATGCTAGCAGTTCTCTTTAGCTGCTCTGACTACATCTCTGAGTAGTATTTCCCTTGGAACCATCTCTTGTTCCAGGTATGCTAATACAATTAGATCTTAGGCATGTGTATTGAAACTGGGGTTGTTATGATGCCTTTCTTTTTAGATACCTACTTTGCTGGAATTTTGAATTCTACTGGTCAAAACAGTTTAACCTTGACTAGTCACATTAGCAGTTACTAATGAGCTGAAGTTACTTTAATGTGCTGTATCTAGTAGTGAGATGAGTTCTATGTTTTAATATATCCCTTGAATTTCTAGAACCTAGATTTTAATATCTAAAGAATTGAGCATTGAAATACAGCACTTACTATCAAGCACACTTTTTATCTATGTGAAGTAGACCATACATATGGTAAGCTTTCCTGAAATATGTACCTGGAAAAGAAGGATCTAAAATTAGATTCACAATTTTAGGCTTGACACTTAATCAATTTCTGGTGTCTTTTAGAAATATCTCTTTCCTCAGTCTTCTGTACTCTCAAAGCTAAAGCAGATTGCTCCTTATCACTTTTTTTTTTTTTTTTATGTCTCTTTGTGAAACAATAGCAATTTTCAGAACAAAATGTTTCTCAGGATAGCATGTAATAAAAGGAAAACAATAAAATCAGAATTCCTAAGCTTCCAGAATGCACAAAATTTAATTCAATTTGGACTACTTATCCCTAGAAATCAATTGCATTATTTTTATGGCATTATCCGTGGCTTTTGCTTTCACTGTGACTGAATTTGTGGCTGTGGTATAAATTGCCTCTCTCTGAATTTAAAAGAATGTTAAACTGTTCTGCAAAGGAGCTAGATAAAGCTAGGGGAAGGACCTATTTTATTCCCTCAGATGAGTATTTTGGATGATTTAGAACTCCTTTTGGATGATTTAGAACTCCTTCAGCAAAACATCAAGCGAGCGGGGAGGGGAGGGAAGGTCTTAGATCCATATTAAAAGAAAATAAACTGTCAAAGATAATATTTTATAAGGAAGATGGGTTCAAAGACCAGAACTGGGAGGTCTTGAATTTACTTCTTTCTCCAAATATGGCTGTTTGTGTAACCTGAGGTACTTTAGTTTATCAGCTTTTATTCATATTAGAGTGACTGTAGTGGTTGATCTAGCCAGTATAAGAATCTTAAAATAGGCCAAAAGATAATTAACTCTCTTTTTGGCTGTCTTACCTATTATATGCTATGAGAAGAGACCTACTGTGAGTGAAAATGGGATCCCTTTGCTTCTACTTTCTCATTTCTGGATGAAATGGAATAGGAAATGAATAGAGATGTGGCTTTGGAAAATTAATTACTTGGATTGTATCAAAGTAAAATTTTGTTTGACTTTCAAAGTGGAATCCTTAGCATATTCCATTTGCTTCATTTCTAGTTCCTTCAGTAAATGCTGGTTTTATTTTTTGGTTTTATTTTGGGTTGGGTGGTTTTTTTTGGAGGGGAAGGAGTTGTAGGATTTTGTAGGATGTCTACATAAAGATAATTTTCAAAGTCAAAGATAATTATTTCATATCATTTCCAAGATTGCTGTTGGAAAAATGAATTTGTTGCTGATGGGGAAAATGAAGCAGATGGCAGCATCACTGTTTAGGAATTACTTTATTTCTTTCAGTCCAATGGTATACTTAAAATTACTTTTTTCTTTTTTTCAATTGGTTCTGGTGTTTGGATTGTTTTATCCTGGACCAGAAAACTCCACTGTTTTCTAGTGCTCTTATCTTTCAGTTGCCTAATAGAAAGCCCTGCCTTTTTTAGATGGCTACAATTTTCTTTCCTTCTACTAAAATTCTCAATTGCCTCAAACCTGATAAGCAATGCTCTGTGAGTAAATGCACAGTTGATTCAACAGAATACAAGAACCATCACTTGGTTTTGGTTTGTTGTTTTCTTTGGTTTGGGTGGGGTTTTTTGTTTGGTTGGTTTTTTTTGTGTGTGTGTGGTTGGTTTGTTTATTTTTAACATCCCCTATTCCAAATCTAGGAATATCTACCTTGGGGAAGCTGAGGTGCAACCCACTGATGAGGAAAAGTGGTATTGAAAGGAGTAGATGGAAGAGAAACAGAACCCAGACAGCTTTGGCCATGGTCTTGCCTGCTTGGATTTTAAAAGCAGTATTGTAATGAATAGTAAAAGTGTTATGGGCTTATATTTTCTTAACATAAGTAATTTTAAAATAATGCAACTTTTATTTAAACTGTTCCTTTTTTTTATTTTTTTTATTTTAACCTTAATTCCCTTTTTTTTCTGGCTTTTATTGTAACTTCCAAGGAATACAACACCAAGCACATTTCTTCAGTTAGTAGTAATGGATTTCCTGATGAGAAAATTCTCGGTGTTCAAAGCCTATGCCAAACATCTTCACCCTATACTATATATTGCTTATATATCATGATTGTGTGTGCACATGTGTGTAGGCATCTGCCTATCCAGACAGATTATAATATATATTTATATATTATATACAAATATATACATAAGTATATATGTATATGTATACACTCTTTGGCATTTAAAATTTTTATCAGTCCATTTGTTTCATGTGAAGTCCAATAAATTACATGCCTCAGAAAACGTAAGACTGTTGTGACTTCTTTAGCATACCAAACAATTGACTACACTACCATTTTTTATTTTTATTTTTTCCCTGAGGTCCTCATATTAATTTGATCTATTTGGCACCATACTAATCCCTTTGACATTATATAGAAATTATATCTGTAAATTCAGCAAAAGCAAATTTAAGTCTGTTGTACTTAGAGTTAAACTTATAGCTTGGCAACAGAATTTCCAACATGAAAACCAAAAAGCAGCTTGTATCATTTATCCCACGAAGCCAGTTATTTTCCTACACTACTGAGCTAAATAAGTGGGTTTTATTAGTAAGAAGATCAATCTTCTCTCAATATGTACAGGTTAATTTTACTTTAAATTGTATAATTATTGTATTTTTTTCCTTTTCCCATTGGTATCTTATACCCTATGTTCTAGTATTCTAAGCTAATATATTGTAAAACAGATTAGAATTTCTTGTGACTAAAGAGATTATTTTCTCAATATACTTAATGAGTATGATTTTCACTTGGAGCATGGTCTGTAGGCAGCTGAAGCTAGAGAATTTCATCCTGTTGATTTGGATAAATTCTGGATCAAGACCTTAACTCTTAGATAAGGAATAGGATAAGTAAGATTGCTGGCAAAACCCCTTCATTAATTTATTAATTTGTATCTGTAGGTCATAGCATCCTGATTACATCTGCATAGACAAATTGAAATGTCAGCATTTGAAAGGACACTTTTACCAATGGTTACTTTCTCATGAGGTCTGTGACAGTAGTTATTTCCTATTCCAGATGTCTACTAAGCTTTTCGGGAAAAAAAGAAACAGCTAGTGAACACTGAATGTTTACAGCGATAAGCAGGATACTGTATCTGGTATCCTTTATGAATATCAATGATGCTCAATGATGCTCAAGCAAAATCTTTCCTGTCCAAAAGAGGCTATTTATACAGACATCTACAAGGATTTCAGCATATATTTAACAGGTTATGCAGGTGGTTCTCTCCACTTTAACTGTACTGTGTCATTCTGTCACATTAAATAAAATGTGGTTATATAATGTTCTGGATAATTAAGGCAAATCTGGAGAAAAATATATTTTATTTGTTTCACTTTAACAAAAACCATATGCCTTTGAATAGTTTGAGAAATCCTCTTTTAGAGATTGATGCTTAAAATAGAAAAAATCAGATTTGCAATTGATTTTCAGGATTCCTTGTTCTTCTTGTGCCTCCTACCTTTCCAATTAAAAAAAAAAAAGAATAAAAATCATAGGATTAAACTCATTCTTTTCTTTATCCTGATTTGTTTGGAATTCAGACCTTTGTTCATATGCTTGCAAATTAAAACATGGTAGTCATCACCTTTAGCTAAATGGAACAACATGAGTTTAGCTAATTTTTTTTTAAGAGCCTTTTTGACTCTCCAATGAGACCATTATATTATGATTTTCCTAAAAGCTTAACAGAATTATGCCCAAGAACTAAAAGGCTTGAACATTTTAGAGAGACTCTGGTGAACAGCTCACTGCAAGAATAGCTAGTCTACTGAAACATGAGTTTTTACATGTTCATCTATTTTCTGCAATTTATCCTATGAATTGTCCAGCCATCTGTGTCTTGGTCCCCTGATAACCAGAAAGTTTAAATGAACACTGAAGATCCACATGGAACAGAGAATATGGATTGTGCATCTCTATTATTCTCTAAAAATAATAAAAAAGAGTAGATGAAAAACGTATTTTCCTGAAGCACATTTTCTCACCACATGGAGTGAGCAACTCTGAGGTAGCATATGGCTCATATGCCACTGATTGTCTTTATTTATAGATGTGCAGAATAGGAGAACTCAAATATGGAAGAGACATACTGGCAGACTTCCTCTATAGGAAGGACTATACAATCTACATGAAGCTCAGGAGCCCTTCAAGTTAATGAGCAATTAGGGATGAAATTAATGATGCTCAAGCTAATAAATGTATTTCAAATCATAACCATAAGAACAGATTCTAGATATTTGTGATGATACCAAAATGGAAGGCTCTGAAAAATAGGAGCATTTTAACATTAAGACCCCTGAAGTTGGGAAATATTTGGGAAGCTTTCATTCATGCAGCAAGTGATGTGAATGAACTTTGAAAATCATTGAAATAGCATGGTAAAGAAAATTATGGCAATAAAGAAGAATCCAGAACACAGGGATCAACAGAGCAACATCTGTTCACACTGTAAGCATCAAAGCAGGCAGATATCTTTCTGTGGAAATATGGGGAACAGAAGTTTGAATATTATATAAATAGTTGTTATCATCAGCCTTTTAGTATTTTTTCCATGCTTTTCCTGTCATGCAGGATTAAGAATTAGAGGGGAAGGAAAACATGTAAGGTAAGAGACTCAACAAGCACTGTTTTCTTTTTGTGAACTCTGGAGAATACTGTGAATTACAACATATTTCCTGTCACTTCTACACAGACTGTATTGTTGATTCTTGAGAAAAGCAATTAAAAATAAACAGCAACATGATGAGGAATGCAGAGATCACTTACAGTAGCAATTTCTAGATACTATGTTCATCCTCCTGGTCAAAATTTATATACGAGTAAACTTATTCAGGCAAATTGCCACTTACCAAAATCTTGGACTTAAAATTAGACAAAATTAAGCAAAAGGAAAATAAGAGTTCATCTGAACTGATTCTTTCATTAGATTTTTAAATTTTTGTTTTTTCTACTTCTGCCAGATATATTATCAGCTTTTTCTTAAAGAAATTGTCACTGAGCAGAGCCTAGACTGTATGCTTTCTTTGAAACTGGAGAGCTAAACCATTTCACAAAGATTTCTATGCACATATAAGTCATTAAACCCCCCCCAGAGAGGACATAGTAAAAGGAAAAGTCAGGTCAATTCTCTTTTAAACTGCATTTTAGCATATAGGTAAATTCAAATGACTCCTCACTTCATTCAATGGTGAATTTTTTTCTCTAATAACATTGGTGGTCAGAGATCTAACTAAAGGCCTGTGATTGCTGGTATCTTCTCAGAAAGTGTGTCACTGGAGACCACCATCCCTTTTCAGAGAGCTAATACACAGATAAAGGCCAGCAGCAGTCTTGCCCTTTAAACGGTCCTGAAACACATCACATATGTAGCAACTGACATTACCTCTCTGTTTGTACAGGAAATATCACAACCATTTGGGAAACATTTACTGGCCCCAGCAGCAAAGACTTTGAAAATACCATATCCACTGTATCAGTGACTAATGGGATCTATGTTAGTGGGAGGAAACACAGGCGTTAGATCGGGAGATATTTATGTAAACTTCATTTTACTGTGTATTTGGCCTTGTTATGAAGTTATTTATAGGTATAATTTACTTAACCAGTGCCTCTGTGTCTGGCTTCTGTTTCAAAAATTCATCATCTGGTCTGTTGAATAATATATAATTTGAAATGGAAAGCAACAAACTATAAATGATATAGGAAGGAAGGAAAGAAAACACAGGCTGCTATACATTTTTAATAGATATGAGGCATGAAAGTGAGTGCATGTAAAATAAATGTGAACATGGGCTTGCAAGATAATAAACAGAAAGAGTTAAAAGATGTTTCTATTTCACAGTTTCCAAATTTCATAGTTACTGAAATTTAATTAAAGGGAATACTTTTACTATACTCAGTGTCAAGAATCTTTCATTCTGATCATTCTGCCATGCTGCAGATTGTACAGCATTGTACAGATCCCTACTTGGTGTAAAGGGCCCTGATATCTGAGTCCAGAGAAACTACATTCAGCACCTGGGTAGAATCAGACCCTTGGAAGGCATCATTTCTGAATCAATAAAGTTTTGTGTCTGGGACCCAGTCCTGTGTTTCCAACCTGGTCCTAGGCAACAGCACAGAAATGGTGAATGGATTTCAATACGCTATTTAGTGTAGCTTTTTGTATGCCCTTGCTACCTGAAAGAAAAATGTGCATTGTGAACAGCACAAATGCTGATATAAGCAGCTTCTGTGGTGGGGTCTTAGACTTCCAGTTTTTTGTTTTGAGTCTAGCAAGTGTTCAGTAAGAAGAGGCAACACTGGGTAAAAGGGGAAATGAGATTTGGAAAAAGACCTCTTGCATAGCCTTTGATTCATCCTTGCAATAAAACTGTGTTCATGTCATTGTTAGTGACAGGAAGATGAGTGTAATCCTTGTGGGATTTCTCTGTTGGTGAGTCTTAATCACTTCTCCCTGCAGGCTAGTGAAGGGCTCATGTCAGCAGTCAGAGTGCAGACAGTGATGCTCAAAAAAAATTTCTTTAAAGCCTCACTGGCAAGAGTCCTTATTTTTATTCCAGTTACTGTCAAAAGCACCAGTGAAAACTCAAAAAGTCCCCAGGCATTTTTTTGAAGTAATCAGATGGAAGATTTCTCCCAGAGGAAGATGGGTGGAGTTAGAGACGCATATTACCCTGCATTAGGACTGCCCATGTCTCAGGAGAGCCCTACACAGAGCTTTCCAATCAGCCTCTGAAGCTGCAGCAAGTATCTCCACATCAAAGAGCCTTTTAAAGTGGTCAGATGGACAGAAAAGGTCTTTGTGAAGGTAACAAGCATTTAAAACTTAGAAGAAATGATGTTATTCTACTTCATGGATACAGGATCAAGAAAACAGCAGGGGCCATATATAATGTTTCCCAAAATATTCAAGCTCAGCTGCAACATAGAATTGAGAGCCACAATCCTTGTGAACTAGTTGTCAAATATATGAAATAAGAATCACAGAATATTCGTGGTTGGAAAGGACCTCCTAGATCACCAAGTGCAACCATACCATAACAAAAAAAAAAACCACCTAAAAAAACCCCAAACACCTAAATACCCTGATCAAACATGACTTAAAAACCACAAAATACACAAATAACCCCTACACACCTTCCACTAGGGCATGTCCTGAAGCACCAGGTCTACCTGTTTCTTAAATGCTTACAGAGATGGTGACTCAACCATCTCTTGGGCAGGATGTTCCAGTGCCTCACCACTCTTTCTGTAAAGAATTTCTTCCTAATAGCCAATCTAAACCTCCCCTGACGCAACTTCAGACCAACTTAAACCTGAGCTGGAACTTCGTGGTGAAATCCAAGGGTGCTTGTCTACCTTACTGTTAAATGCTGAAGTAAAGCTGTAAACTCTGTGGTCTGAAGGAGCTCTAAGCTAACATATGAGCCTGGACATTTCTCTGCTTTGGCTTCCTTCTTGCTTCCAGAGTCCAAGTCAAAATTTCTGCTGTTTCAAAGCCAGTTTGTATATTTGTTCTGAATGAAAGAACTGGTCACCTTTTTTTTTTTCTGTCTCACCTACCAAACCTTTCTGAGGTGGGCACAGGCTCTGAGGAACTTTGAAACCTCCGTTTGGCCAATCAGACAAATAGCTCTGATAGCTTTAGCAGTGTTTTGAAGTCAGAAATTTGGTAAAAGTACGTGATAAGCCACAGACAATTTTGAATATCTGTTGACTTAAAAGGTTGAGATATAGAGAATAGATTTAGAGATTTAGAGAATAGAGGTGAAAATTATCAGAAATGTCATCCTGTTGGGGCTCAGTACAAAACTTCAGTATGGCTTTTTGTACAATCTCCTTTATATGCAGATGCATTAACAAATTAGGCTAACTCCTTTATAGAACTGGACTACAAAAAATAGCGAGGTAATAGTAGAAAAAAATACTTGAAGTCTACAGATAATAAAGTAGGGGAAGTTACATATCATATTTTAACTAAATACACCTAGTAATACACTGCTTGGTGGAAAGTCAGTTCTGAAAGAGTTGTTTCTTTCCAGCATAATTTAGTGGGCTATTAAACTGACTTTCAGGAAAAGTCATGAATACAGTGGTAAACAAGACTTCTTACCAGGAGTTTAAGAAATCTTTAATACTGGGCTTGGAACTGTGTTTCTTGCCATCTGTAGTATTTCTAGGCTGCTTGTTTGGGGTTTTTTTTCCCCTTTCTGGAGCTTCTCTTGACATTACTGAAGGAGTACACGTATCAGTTTCAAAGTTCAGACAAAGAGTTTGTTCTGAAAGATTCAGCTGCTCTGTTATGGAGACAAAAATGTAGAGTGTTTTCCCAACTGATATTTCTGATATTTCCTGCTTCTTTCTCAACACTCCAACCCTCCTTATTGGGGTGGATGTTGGTAAATAGGAACAGTGATGAAAGTCCATTCAGATTCTTATTTTCATTCCTGCATGAATCGATCATTTTCTCAGATAAAAAGAAGAATCTTCTGCTTTCTCTGGACACCCGACAGAGTGACATTCTTTGTATTTGTAATCATTAGTGGTATCTTATCATATTGTTATTATTGTTATTGTTATTATTATTGCTATTTTATGTGCTCCTTTTCACTGGTAGTTTTATTTTAAGTGGCTGACCACAATGTAAGATTCACAATTTGACAATGTGGAATGTGTCAATATCTTCAGAAGAAAACATAGCTGATAGCATGCTTCTTATCTGTTTGATAGCTATTTTTATTAGAATTAAATTGCAGACTCCTCCTCTTCTCCATTCCCTTCAACATACCAGAATAATTATGGATGAACATAAGACAAATTTTTTCTTACCTTCCCTTGTAAGCCAATTCTTCACAATGATAAAAGAAGATGATTTGCATATTTTCGTAATGAAGTACAAATGAAGGCAGACTGAATGTGAAAGGAGAGCTATCATGGCGGTGTGCAGGGCTCCACATGCCATTAGGGTGACTCGTGGACTTGCTAGGCTAAGTCAGAAAATTATGCAAATATCAATATACCAGTGAGAGAAGTTTCTGCCTGCAGCCCCCTGTGACTCAAACTCCAGTGCTGTTTCTGTGAGTGATTATGTTTACATTTTAAGATGCATTTATTAGAGTATAAAAATGTAAATGTCCGCAGATTGGCTACACACAATTCATTGTAGGGGGCACAAAAATACCTTTGCTTGGCTTTTTTTTGTTTAATCTGAATAATTAATGAGCCTGACAGTTTAATTCTGCATAATCATATTCCCATAAGCAACTCCCCTACTTCTCATTTATCAAAATCTGCAGGACAAGCAGAAACGGTACAGAAATAAGCATGAAACAAACCCTGGGTTCTGCTGAGTGCTGCTTGTACGTGAACTTTCAAGAAAAACAAGACATAAGTGTGAAAGTTACTCTTCCATCTTTAAACTAAAGATTTTGTGCTGCACATGTGAAAGACTTGGTAGTAGATTGCACTGCTCACATGATTCAGATTACAGGCGAGTGAAAATCATGATAACAGAAGTTAGGGGATGTAAATGGATGATGTAGCCAGTATCAACCCCTAGGAAAAAGTATATCTGTTTTGAAGACACCTTTACCTTTCCTGATGACAATTTTCCAGTTGAGAGAGACCAAACATTGTCCAGCCATGAAGTCTGGAGATTCTCTCTCACCATCGCCCAGATACAGTTTTCTGTAGTAACTTGAAATAACTACAATTACTGTTGGATTTTTACAAAAATTTCTTAGGCAGTTTGAAGATTGTTAGTGGGAAACAGTGGGATATGTAGTGTAATGGGGATTGATTAATGATCATTTATTATATCAGGGTTTAAAAGACAAGTTGCTTTGCATTGTGCCTGACTGTCCATAAAAACAAGTGCTGCCCCACACAAGAGCTGTTTATACTGCATGGCATTAACCCTGATGCTATGCATTTCTTTCCAAGGCACAATATTAAGATTCAAGCACCAAATTTATAAATTATATATAATTAATTTTAGTTCTTACCACATTCTGTATAGTGTTTGGTTATTTTCTGAGGGACCGTGTATAAGGCATGCAGAATTTAGGAAACATACCTGGTCTGATGTTTCTCCCATCTCCATGAAGAGATGGAAGGCCCACGTATTTCTGCTCGTCTGTTGTCTCTGCCTTTTGTTAGCAGTGAATCTCTTGGGCCAAGAGACAGACTATTCTCTTGATGGTGTGTCAGATTTGAGGAATATGTCACCTAGTTCTGGTAGCATTGTTTGTTTGGAGTGAAAATTCTACGGGACCCTGGGGAAATCTATTGTGACTTGCTTTTGTTCACAAATGTTGTGGGATTTAAGTACTTTTTGTTGCTATTTGGTTTAGTTTGTTTTCAAGAAAGAAGGATAACACCAGTTTCGTGCTTCTAGGACATCAAATCATACCAAACTGCCTTTCTCGTACCTCTTCTGTCTTCTTACTCTCTGTTATCTTTACTAAACAGAAGCACAAATATTTCAAGAGCCCAGAGGTTCTTACTGCAGATTTCATTTAAACAGAAATAGTAAATCCTATTTTGTAATAAAATCATATTAAATACAGATCAGTCTCTGACTCTGCATTCTTTCTATTTAAGATTTCTATTCTTCTGTCATTTTCATTCTCTATTAAAACATTGCCCACACACTATAGAGGGTATGCTTATTCAAGCTATGGATGTTTTGCACTGAGATTCTACCAGATTATCCACTCAGTAGATATTAATGCACACCTGGACTTCACTCAGGGATGAGCTAAATATCTACTTTACTGAAGAAACCTGGCCAAGAGGTTAGTACTTCTTGAGGTCTCACCCCTCTATATGCTATGCCAGTAACAGACCTAACAGGTTTCTTTGAACTTCAGCGATCTCATGCTTCTCCCCTTTTAATGTAAGACTTTCTCTCCATAGATCCATATATCACTGCACAAATTGCTGTAGTCTTGGAGGAGGGAGAGTGCTCAAGCTGATGTATTCCTGCACCAGGCCTGTGCTTTACTTGTGGCTTTACTGCAGGAAGAGTTACTGTTGGAGACTGAGAAGGCTGTTAAGAAGGCAGGTACAAGCTGATTTCTAGGACTTCATATATCATGCTGTGTCAACTTTTAAAGACTGAAAAGTATGAAACCAAAGTCTAGGACAAAAGATATTCAGACACAAGTCCATGTTGCTTCCATCATCTGAGACATCTTTGAGATAATAATCACCAAGTGTCTGTCTGTCCTTTTCCACCATCCTAAAAATAAATGCAGATTACTTGCTCCACCAGTGGCTGTCCCTAATATCAGAACACTAAAGCGCATCTCCCTCCTGCAGCTTGACCGTCCAGCATGCATGTACATAATGGTCCTGGTGTCCAGTCTTGAACACTTTGAGAATTCTCTGCCAAGAAGCCTTAGTGGGAGCTTTTTCTCTCTGCTTTAACCCCTCTATAGCATTTTGCCCAGGAACTGCTTTTAAGCTATGTTACAGCCTTATCTGTGTCTTTTCTCTTATATCCCTTGCTCTGACCCTGATTCATTGACTTGATGTTCTGGCTTGGCTCAGACCTGCCTCATTACTGTGGACTTGCTGGATGATGACTGGATACTTGGATGACCTTGTTTACCATTCCAGACCTGCTGTCCTTGCTCAGGCACTGTGACGCTGTTCCTCAATCCCTACTACCTCACATCACAGAGCAGCACCTGCCCTTGATGCTCTTTGACAATTAGGAAGAAAGACTGTCCATGTGTACCCAGAGGATACAGCTGTGTTCTGAACATACAGACATTAGCTTTTATTTCTCATTATAGTCTCTATTAATCACCTCTATTAATCATCTCCAGTGACCTGTAGGATCAGGATATTCCATTCATATAACTGAAAGTTTGCTGTAGCATGTAGCACATGGGGATGTACGTTGCTTACACAATAGTAAAATCCCTGCAGAGTAGACTGAAAGTCACACATGTGCTAGTAATAAGTAGCATGAGAGGATGAATAGTGTGTTGGATGACATTATTTACCTTCTCCATGACAAATCCAACAGCAGATTTGTAACCGCAATCTGGTTCCATAGTGTTAAGGCAGCTAGGCTTCATGCAGACATTGCTGCTGCCCTGACTAGTGAAACTGTGTGTAGTGGGAGAGCTTACTCTTGTCTCTACAAATATTCCAGATTAATTTCATCCTACATAATCTCATGACCAAACCCTTTTCTACTTTATCTCAATCCACAATTTGAAATTATTTGCTTTGGTTCAGACCATTTCAAAAGTCTTCTAGTTTCACTTTCTTACTACACTAGCTAATTAAGAGCACACCAATACATGTTCTATAATCTACCAAAAGACAGTTCCTTTCAGATGTCATACTGCAGTTTCATCATTAATCTGTTAACTCTGAGTTAAAACAGTTGAATATTTGTTCTCATGTGCCAGAATCAGATATTATTTTTATTCAGAAGACAGTATCCATATTTTCTTCCCTGCCCCTGATGTAGGTGACTTCCAGGTCAAATGAAACACTGTTTGAACTTTTGTCAGTTCTCTCTATCACTGCCTAAATTCTAAAAATGTGTGTTCTGTAACAGCTCTGTCCTTTTGTTTTCTCATATTCATATTTTTGACTTGCTTTCTGTCCTGGTCTATGGTCATTTAAGATCTGTAAGAGGTGCTTCATTGTGTTTCATTCCAAAATCATGCATAAGAACAGAATCACAGAATTGCTCATGTTGGTAAAGACCTTCAAGATAGAGTCCAACCTATCTGGAATTGCTTTTTTGGAGGAAGGGGCTTGGCTTCATTAGCAAAGAAAATAAAAACCTACTGGCATTTAGCTCCCGGGGTGTCATGTTTTTTATTACAGATCTATCCAGCCCATAACATAGGTCCCATTCCCAAACTATTTTTACCCTTCCTAGACTGGGTAGATAAAATTGAATGATCTTTGCAGTGAATATTCAGAACCTGTTACTCCTTCCCTAGCAGGACCTATAAAAGGGAACATTTCTAGCAGGGCCCAGTTCAAATGGAACATTTCTAGGAAAATGCTACATTCAGTTATGGTTTGGAAGAACTACTGTATACTGTCTTTTTTTTTTTGGTGATGCCTGCAAGTTAGAGGACAATGACTTAGAAAATGGGGATTGGGAAATTAAACAGCGATAAAAAAGGAAGAATCAGTGAAGTGCTGATGTCATACTGAAGGATCTGTATCTGGTCATGAATTGATAGATGATGACTGACCTCAGTTTATCACATATTGTTGAAGTTCTGTGATTGCGCTGAAACAGTTAAGCAATACCAGCATCAAGCTAGATTAGAAAATATGATTTCTTGTTTTTCTTTGAAGTATGCGAAATTAAATTAAAAACATTAAAACTTTTTGGGGTTGTTTTTAAAGATTAGCAGGGACAGAGAACCTTTGTAATAGTTTTAATTAGCTAACTATGAAGGCACGTTTAATCAGTACTATCACAGGTAGACAAGAAACATAGCCAGAAGGAGAACACAATGTGTTCAGTTTCCATGGAAATTTTCTCAAAGAAAAGAGGAAGGTATGCATTTATTTCATATATAAGGTAGTAAATATTCTTAAAAACATCATAGTCACCCAGTCTAAACTAAAAAATGCAATAATAATTTTCAAATTCTAGAGCTATAAAGATAAGCAGTGTAAATTTCTAAAGACAAAGGAAACAAGGGAAGAGTTCAAAACTATACCTGTTGCTAAGTTTCCTTAGTAACAGGCAGTCTGCTGAGTGAGCCAAAGCTGTCTTTGCCAGAGTAAATCCTATTTTTAGAAAGATCACTGCATTCTGCAAGCTCATCTATGACTTCACTGGTTAACATGAAACTTTCTATAGCATGACAAAAGCCCAAAACTAATGATGATGATTATGACTGTATCTACAAGTATGGATGATACTTTTATGACTTTTTAAATTCACCTTCATTTTATAGGGATGATACTTGGTTTTGTTTAAAAAATGCAGGAGACCCTAATGCAACAGTGGAAGCAAATGTTCTTTAGTAAGGGACACAGTTTCTGCTTGTGAAATATGAAGAAAGGGTTTTTTTTTTATTATTTTCTTATCATTAGTGCTATATTTTTGCTTGGATACTTAATATCAATATCATCTGTTCGTTTGTTTTGACTGAGTGTATATTCATGCTTTTATATTATTTATGATGTTATTTTGTTGCCTGCCTGCAGTCTGATCTACCATAAAGAAGTTAGGATGAAGTCTTTTACAATGTTTGCATCAGCTTAGTGATTAGAAGTGTTTCAGAAATATAAACATATTTTGAGCAAATTAAACAGAATTAATTCACATGTGAATGCTAAATTCTATAAGCATAAACTGTGGAAAGTAATTAATAAAACTTTCATTTCAGTGAATCACAGTTCTTCTGAAGTCATCTCTCTTGCCTGCTGGCTATATATTAGGTTGTGCATTTAATAGAAGTCTGCCAGTAGTTTTTTGTGCCATTGTCGTATTTTAAAGTTGAATTCATCTTAGGTACCTTGTTGAATGAAGGTCTTCATGAAATTTGTGAGGAATTGCCCTTCTCTCACGTCATGGCATGTGTAGAAAATGAATAATTCCTGGTGATCTTAAAACCATGGAACGAGCAGCATCAGTATAAGCATTCCCTCATCCCTTCTTTGCATTACTTAAGTAAAATGACCATTTATGCCCTATTTTCAATGTTAACACATGCTACTTTGCCAGATAGAGGCTTATTTGCCTCTTATTTTCCACGATATAAATTTTGAGTCATAGTAAACCATAGTAAACAATTAGGTTTGTAATCTTCTTGCAGAGATTTTGCCATGTAAGTTAGCTACACTGAAAGCATATGAGGTCCTAAGACTTACGTAGTAATTATCTTTTGCTGTTAGGGTCTGATCCAGTTTCCACTGAAGTTGATGTACAATTTGTGATGCCAATGGCATATTAAGTAGATATAAACAACAAATATAACATGTTAACATGTGTGTATTGCATAATAGATTTGGTGAAAGCATGGAGCATCCCTAGCGCAGTGACAGAAAAGTGTATTTCATAGCTTCCCCAATGTTGAATTATACTGATATGCAATTGCATGGCATTCAGCAAGCACAAAGTAAAATCCCTACAATATGAAGGGTGTCTTAATTATGATGTTCCCATTTCAGATCATTCAGAATGTGTGTGGCACATTGATTCTTGAAATATTTCCTCTGAAGAACTAAACTCCTGTTTTAATTACCTGATGTATCCCTTCTCCAGCCCAAAACAAACAAATTAACTTCTCAGATGCAGATAATGAAAACAAATCAATAACACCTTTGTAAAATAGTAGTAGCTTCAGGAGACAGTTGCAATAAGTCCCTTTGTTTTGAAATCCTTCCTGAACATCATGACTCATCTTCTAGAGCTATTTTGGGCTCTGTCGTATGTCTGTGTGGCTGAGGTCACAGAAGCAAGTAATCCAAGTGGCTGAAGCAGTGCAAGTTGCCAAAGGAATAGTTTATTACATGAATTTGCTATATAGCAATGTCTTATCATGCTCTGTCTGTTCATAAAAGGATATGAGAAGTAATCTGCCTTGGCTGCTGTGACTTAAATCTTCTTATTCAGAATCTGAGAGAGCTTCAAATTCCTTCTTTAGATAAGGTCAGATCTAACTCTTTACTTCCAGGGAAATAAGGTAAAAATACTTAAGATGGCTTTTTATTTTATGTTGAAAGCAGGTTTAACAGTGATCAGAGAAACAATATATATTTTGAATAGAAATGTATTTCTAGGTTTAGATAGTAGCTTTTGGTGTAGTAATGCCCCCAGAAGATTAAAACAGTCTCTAGCTGATTTCTACACATTCATCATCTAATTTGGAAAATTCAGTATATATGCTCTTGATGATAAGCATGATCATGAGTGCTTTTTTAGCTTGGATGTCAACTCTGAGGGCTGCCAAGAGTGCAAAACACTAATAACACTAACACTCATTCACTGCGACATCTTTACGGAGGTGTCGAGCCAGGGTTTGTTCAGGGCACATGATGAGTCATCTCTGGCTGGTGAAGAGTGCTGCTCAGCTGGGTGAGCAAACCTCTCTGTCAGGATCGTTACCTGCTTGGAGGGAAGCAGATGTGTCAGGAAAGGAGAGAAAGAGGAGATGCCCATGATATATTCCCAAAGAAAGTGGTGTGCTTTCTCCAGATTTTAAGCTATTCATAGGTGACAGTGAGAAGAATAAGAACGCATTGCTTTCAGTGGAGTAGTATCAGTGTGCCCTGATCACCTCAGACCAATTCTTACTTTTAGATTTGACAGTTTGGGAATTCCAGGAAGAGTATTATGTCTGCAAATGAATGCAAATAAAATAAAGCCTGTGATCTACACTATTCATTAAAAATTTGGGGGCAGTTTATGTCTGACTCAGACCCTAACTTTCAAATAAAACTTAGTTGGCAGCTTGGTTTGGGGGTTTTGTTGCTATTGCTGCTGATTGCCTATTTAATTTTTGAATTCTTTTATTTTTTCCCCAAAATTCCTAAGTCCTTCACAGTGTAAAGAACTGCTAAACTCTCTAACTAAATTGGGATGAGGATTAGTGTTTCTGAAAACCCTGAGATTTTGAGATCTGTACAGGGACTTTGTTGGACTCTGATCAAAAGCACATCTCTAGGTTAAATTCTTTTTCACCAGTGTCCGGGGAATAATGTTCAATGGGAAGCAGGTCACTTATGGTCAGAATCAGCTCCATCTGCTCTCTGAAATGTTAGGCTCTCTCACTGTTGCTTCTAGGTCTTGCTGTAAAGGACATCCTGATCTTATCATGGCAAAGTTTTGAAAAGCGAAAAAACAACAAAACAACGAAACACACACATACAAAACCCAACCAGCCAAGCAACCAAACCCAGAAATGTTTGGCAATAAACGGTAGAATAACCAGGATAAGCTTATTAAAAGTCTCAATCACAAGGTCATCTGGATGCCTTGGAGCCAGCAGTTAATGTAGACAAAAAGGGATTTATCAATCAGTAGCATAAAGTCCCTTTTGGTTCTTATTCTCTTACTGCATATCACCAGTATGATTTATGATGGATGGCTTTAAAGTCTTATAAAGCTTTTTCAGAATAACTTCAAAAGCAAGGTAAGAAACAGTGGCTGTATTTTATTTTTTTTTAATCAACTATCTGTAGTAGAAGTCCTTCCAGTTCATGAATTGCTAACATTTGCAAAAGATTATGCTCCACATAAGTTCCCATCTATGCTATATGCAAGTGAATATATTGGTGCTGAGTCTTCCAGATTCTGAGTATTAATTTGTCCCATATACTACTGTTGCAAAAGACTGTAGAATCTAGACTAGTTCTGGCAAGAAACTTATCAAGAACTCTGAACAGACACCAAAACCTAGTTAAACCCTCTCAGAAATTCTTTACAGAGAGGGTAATCAGGCATTGGAACGGCCTGCCCAGAGAGGTGGTGGATTCACCATCCCTGGAGGTTTTTAAAAAGAGATTGGACATGGCCCTTAGTGCCATGATATAGTAATTGGAGTTGGATCAAGGGTTGGACTCAATGATCTTGGAGGTCTTTTCCAACCCAATCTATTCTATGATTCTATGATTCTAATACTAAATAGAACAAAATATGTTGTACCAAACTGGAGGCACTAAAGCATACCTAGACCAACCCATTCAGTTGCAGCAAAGTGACCTCAGCAGCATTCTACCAAGAGAAACATGCAAAGTATCCAAATGGTGATTGATTTATCTTAATTTTGTTGGAGTAGTACTAGGATTATATGCTAAAGGAACAAGGACTTTTTTTAACATTAAACCAGATAGGTAACACCTTTCGCTCATAGAAACTCATTGTCCAGTTTCTAGCTAATATCAAAACAGCACGCATAGGCTCTAGGAGGCAGGGGTAATTTTCCCTGCAGTTGCTATGATTCTCTCAAAGGTGTACACTTCACAGTAAAATGACAGCCTGGTATTGGTATATCCTGCTTCAAAATAGATAAATAAAAGTTAAAGTACAATCAGCAAGAATATAGTTTTTCTAAGGCACAAAAATATAAAAATTCTTCTGCCTAAATTTCTTGTTTACCAGACCTGATATGTACAGATCAACCTGAAGAATCATCTTTGCTGTCTGTAGCACAGATATAAACAGCTCTAAAATAAGCCAGTAGGAACTTTTTAGCTTTGGCATTTATTGTGTTTTCAGATCTTGACCAAAGTGCTTGTCTGGCAAAGCTCTGGCATTTTAATTAATGCAAATTATAGATAAGGTGCAATGGAAACACAAATTGTTGCTGTTTGTTATTGCACTCTACTACAGAAATTTGGGAGCTGAAGTTTAAAGGAATCTGCTGAATGCTGTAAGAACACTAAAAATTAGAGATTTTTGCAGAAGCATTGACTGTCAGTTAACAAGCTCATTTTTGTCCCAAGGGAAAATAGATTTTCCATCTGTAAAGATTGTTTTTATTTCCTCACAGCGTGCAGTTCTATAAATTGCATGCAAGAGACTTGGTTGGAATTTAGAAATGGCTGTATCCTTTTATTGTGTTTTATGCACTTGTAAAACTAGAATGGCTACTGTAAGTGAAGTAATATAGTAGTCATTTTCTACACAATTTGATCTAATGTTTGATGAGAACTTATCACGTGATTGAGCATTAATATTCTTTCCTACTATTTTCTGGTTTAGTATTTCCTTTCTAACACAAAGTTCATTGACATTCTCCCAGTCATGTTCAAGGTTATTCATTATGTGATGATTACAGCCTACCTTCAACTCAATTTTGAGGAATTTCCCGTCTCATACAGTTACAGTGTTTGGAGAGCCCTTCGAGAATGTTAGTTTTGCAAAAAATCAGAATATTTGTTTCTTCAGCACTGTAGAAAACTCCTGGGTACTAGTGAGACACCCTGTACCTTCCACCATCACCCCACATAAGGAGCTGCAGTGATAACTTTCAACGGCACAGCTGTAGCTTTTTTCCATGCTGCTACCCAAGACTGATCTTGAGTGAAGTTTCTAACTTTAACACAGGCCTTCAAGGGCTCCTCTACACCACTTCTATCCTTTTTATGTCTGACTTTTATCCCAATATACTTAAAGGTATTTCTTGAAATGGATTTGTGCTAAAAATAAGGACCATTGAACCCAAATGTGCCTTAACTCTATAGATTCGATTTGCAGGGAACATGTCTTTCTGCACTGCCAACTTTGTGATTTTAAGTTGAGGTCTCCTGACATTTGCTGTATAAGTTAATGACCCATCTCTTGAAGACTGGTGATTGTGAGACTGTCTGCTTTCATTTAGGTGAATTCTCTAGACTTGTAACTGCCTGGCAAAGTTTGAAAACTTACTGTCTTCACTTTACATTTTCAGAAACAAAGACAGAAGCCTTCCAGTTAAAAAATAATGTAGGCTTTTTTAATAGAATTGATTTTTGTCTTGTGGAGTTTAGAGGTCTCTTTTGAGGTTATGGATTTCTTATTAGCATTTTGGATTGTGGCGTGTTTTCTAAGCTAAAATCTTTTGCACTTGGCAAAACAGTCTCTATTGTCATTTTTTTTGTCACTTTTGTCCAAGTTATTAACTCTTGAAAATTGCTTTGAAAATCTTTCAGATTACTACTTCTTGTTGTCAGGTCATAAGTGATCAGAGTTAGCATATTGATTAGCCACCTGTGCCATGGAACCTGATGGGAAAATCAATGGCATTAGATTTTTCAGAAATTGAATGAAATGAAATGGAAATGAATTGCATTTGTCAGCTGAACTCTGCTTTTCATCAGATTTCCTGTCTATAACAACATCAATAGTTTTAAGCATAAAGAAACTGGGATACAGATGTCTGACAGGAAAATCCACAGAAAGGTGCTGGAAGGAAAGGAAAACTAAGAAAATCAGAGTAGTTTTTGTCAAGCAGTATCAACTTCAGAAAACTGAGTAGTACCAAGAAGTCAGAACTCTTGGTGCTAGCACCCTACCCTAATGCAAAGAGTGGCAGCCATATTACAATAACAAAATTTTCTCCTCCAAAGAAACTTAGATTTTTTTAGCTGGAGCTATGTTTTAGTACTTCACAGAAATAAAGCAGTGGGAGGTGAAAGATGCTCGACTATATACATATATTCTCCAGTGATACTAACTTTTGACAGTTTCCTTGTAATAATTTTCTATACCATCCCTCTTCCTAATCACTATACATTGAATGCCACGAGTATCTGTCAGCTGGCTCCTGGGTGGGGAAAAGGGCAGAAAAGACCCCAGTCTGCTTTGAAGAGGCCAGAAAAAAGTCCAAGTTTGGAGAGGAACTCCTCTGTTATAAACTAGCATGAAGTTAGTGTTGGAGAATGCCTGTGTGTTTGCAGCCTGATCCTTAGGGCACCTAACTGGCAGAGAAAAGACCTTGGTTCAAATGCATGCTCCATGGGGATACATGAATCTATGATGCCATCACTGAATTAAAAAAAATAACATTTTTAAAAACACCAAAACAGATATAAGTAGGTTTTCCCCTTTCATATGAGTTCATTACTCAGATGGTTATAAGGCTGGGATATTTGTTGTCCTTCTAACCTTTGCATTTTAAGAATATATCTCAGATTATCTTGGGTCAGAACCTTACATTTAAGCTGACAGTGTTCCTTCTGTTTAAAACCAGAGCTGAAGCTTTAGCTCTTCCACTATCTTGTCCTAGCTCCAGTCATCATGTCATGGCAATTGTTACCTTGTACTGGCAACAAGTCCACTCTGCTAAAGGGTAGCAAGGGGACTATTCTGTTTCAACCACTGTTATTCTAAGCTTCCCATGACTTCTGAGCATTCCTACTGGCACCAGGAACAGCAGTTTCTCAGTCTCACCAGTAGCTGGCTGCCACTTCACAATACCAAGAGGGTGTTCAAACAGTATATTCAGCAAGTACAAACAGCCTCATTTGAGTATTCAGTTACTGCTAGCCGAACACTGGCCAAGCCATGGCAATACAGATACTTAATCCTTCATAGCTTGCTCTTTTTATCTTGTTGGACTTGTTTTTGTTTGGTTGGTTTGGTTTCGGGGGTTTTTGGGGTTTGTTCGTTTGTTTGTTAACAAGGAGGTATATGATGATGCAATATAATGTAATCTAAACATTTCTTCCTCATAAAGTTTCAATCTTCACTACCTGCATAATCACCACTGTTTTGAACAGAGTTAGTAGCATGTTTGTTGAAACAGCAGAAGTACATGCAAAGTGATTTTGTAGCATAACTGTAACAGCATTAGTCATATACTAGCAAGCCACGTAGAAATGGGTTTTCCATATGCCTCCTATCTTGGAGTCCAGAGGATCTGGCATTTGTATAGGATGTCTCAGTAGTAAAATGTTTGCTCACTGCTCGGAACTAGAAAATGGCCAGGAAACATGCACAGTACCTGTGACCAGAAAATAATTAAAATAGTTATAGATGGAGCTCTGGAGATAGGATGCTCCAGAGTGTCCTTGCAGGCAATGCTAAAAGACCACATCTAAGGTAATCTCCTACTGCACAGATAGAAAGAAGATACCAAAATGCTAACTTTCAAGAAACATTAACCACTGTAAAGGAATCATTTTGCAGATGAAAAAGTAAATTGAAAGATTGTATTGGTTGAAATGTAAGTGGAGAGGTGAGTGAGAATGACATAATGCTTCATGAAAAAACCTCAAATGTTCCTCAGGAAAGAAAGTCTCAGTCTGTTACTCTTCCATCTCTACCAGGTCAGTCAGCGTTCACAGGCATGGCTGCTGGCTGCACAGGGTATCTCACCAGCACCCCAATTTCAACCTTTTTTGTCTGCCTTTCTGTTCTCAGTCTGGATGCAGTCAGTGCTGTATTCTGAAGAAATAAGAAACAACTCGTGTTCATCATACCAGAGGCTGAACAAAAATTTGAGAGAAAATTATGAGGGAGAAAAAGAAAGGAGCTGGTGCTACAAAAGGAATTGAGATACAAAGCAGCAAGGGGGGATAGGAATATCATCATTCACCATTGTTGATGAACAGTGAGCAATAGGATGATTTAGAAAACTGTTTTACTCGCTCAGGTCACTAAAAGTCACTTTTACAACTAGAAATTTATGGATATATATGAATCTACATCTATCTTTAAAAATATGCTGCTAATCCTGCAACACATTTACAATGAAGTCTTGTTTCACCAATTGAATAAAAAGAGGGTGGCTTTAGTAAACAGATAAAGTGTCCCGATTTCTATGTTTCAGTTGATCCTTGTGCTCAGCTGTGTCTCAACTTATCCCCGTGTTATGACCAGAAAGGAGTATTTTTAGTGTATTATAAATATGTATGGCTTATTTACTCCTTTATTTTCAAAAGAAATCTTAGTGTCCTCTGCATGAATTGATGAGAGTGCTAGAGGAAAATGAAACATTCTCCCAACAGTATTCATAAATACTAAATTTTGCAGCAAGCAGACATTAGTCTTAATACTTTCAAAATCATTGGTACAAAAAAATGTTTTTTCTTTCACAACAGTAGGTGCATTATATTTAAAGACTCAATGCTGAATCTGTGCAAAACTTCACTGTGAGAAAATTTTTAAAACTTCTGGAGAAACAGAGGGGCAAATGTGGCTAAAATACAAAGTACTCACAAGAACGGGAAAAGAGAACAGCCCACAGAAGACCCTGCAGCAATGACAGCCTTGCCTTTGTAACCTGGGAGAGACAATACCACTGGGGACATCATTATGCAGAGGCTGGTATCCTTATAAAGAAGCAGCAAAACAAAGTTATGGCATGGACAATTCTCTAGGACCTCAGCACAGCCTGCATCACCTCAGAAATATGTAATCCCTGCTTCATCAACCCCCTAAGAGATCAATTATGGAATTCTTTGAATAATAAAATTTAAGTGAAACTTCAGACTCAGCTGCTACCTTATATTACATTTAATTTAAGTCCTCAGAAATCCTAGTTTAGACAGTGGCAGTGGCACAGGAAGGGTAAGGGTACTTTATAGCCTGTAGTTTACAGGGGTCTATTTTGGCATGAATAAGGTAGGTATCATGCACAGAAATGCTTCAAAAGTCTCCAATTACAGTGCCTGTGACATTACTGGTTTTGACAACATAATCATAGAATCATTAGGGTTGGAAAGGACCTCTAGCATCATCAATTCCAACCTTCATCCTAACATCTATCTATCCATTAGCTCATAGCCTCAAGTGCTACATCTACTCGTTTTTTAAACAACTCCAGGGGTGATGACTCCACTACCTCTCTGGGCAGCATCTTCCAGTGCATAACTACTCTCTCAGTGAAGAATTTCTTTCTCATATCTAATCTAAACCTCCCCTGATTCACTTGAGGCCATTTCCTCCTGTTTTCTCATTAGTAATTTGGGAGAAGAGACCAACACCAGCCTCGCTACAACCTTCTTTTAGGAAGTTGTAGAGAGCAATAAGGTCTCCTCTCAGTCTCCCCATCTCTAGACTCAACAGTCCCAGTTCCCTCAGCCTCNAAGATATTATTTTTGGATAATCTAACTATGCTGCTACAGAACAATAACGCCGGAGGATGGTTTGGGGTAGGGGGTCCCAGGCCATCAAATCAATAGGATTTGGGTTGCTCTACACCACCCAGTGCAACAGTAGTTGGCCATCCTCAGTGCCCACAGCCTGCTGCTTCCCAGGGTTCCAACCTGGGATGGACTACGCTAGTGCCACATCACCCACCCCAGAGCTTACATTGGAAAGGAACATTTCCACATGAATTAATGCTCTAGGACAGGTTTCTAATTAGTGGTATTTCTTTGTAACTGATGCTGTCTGACAGACTGAATAATCTGTAAATGCTCTGCTTAAGGCCGAGGCTATTGTACAGGAATGAAGGTAAGTCCCAGGTCCTTTTCCAACTTGCAGCTTTCCAACCACACACCCCCAAGTCTGAAGTTTGCCATGGGGTTGTTATGATCCATGTGCAGGACCTGGCACTTTGCCTTGTTGTACCCCATGCAACTAACCTTGGTCCACTGATCTAACCTGTCTAGGTCCTGCTG